>JAQPZY010001673.1:4377500-4977500 GCA_029931535.1 Margaritifera margaritifera | reverse complement strand
TGTAAACAGATGTTTATATTGGTGAATTCCTCAAAATTCTCAATTTATCTGAATGATGTTAGTAAATTAAAAGACACAGGCTGAAGTAAATAGAAATATAAAGTCCTAAACAGTGTACACAGATGGTATAAAGTCTTAAACAGTGTACACAGATGGTATAAAGTCTTAAACAGTGTGCACAAATGGATAGATGGATTGATAGACAAAATTGAGGTTGACTTATTTTTCTTTCTTCTGTTTCATAATATAATGCCATACTCTTTGACTTCAAAGAACAAAATTTGAATACTGATGTATTTAATTGCTCAATAATTTCTTAGAATTCGGTCTCCAATTATTGTTTAAATTTACAAACATCCCCCCCCCAAAAAAAAAAAAAAAAAAAAACCAACAGATTAGATCTTGGGTTTAACAAAATTATTTGGCTTATTGTTTTTACTACCATATACGCATATAAAGAATAAACCAACATATACAGAATTCATATGTAATGGTTTGAAATCTTTTATTAAAGCAAGAAAATGGATGAGAAACAAAAATGCTTTTAAATAAACTGCACTGATATCAAAATCCATTGTAGAACAGGTTCATGTATCTCTATACTGGGCAACATCATATATGTACCCAGTGGTACATGACACTGTACTACACGTTTTTGTTTTTTTTTTAACATTTCAGGTTTTTTGTGTGTTAGAGTGTTTTTCAAGGTGTATGTGAGTGCATTTCATGCTGTTTTGTAATGTATAGTTATGTAATCTCTGTGAAAGTTTGAATCAAAATAGAATTTACCAATGGATACCCAGATTAAAAATTTGTCAGTGAATGTTAGGTGTCTACACAGCTCCAGTTTTAAAAAAAAGAGATATTTTCTGCTGAGTCAAACAAAAGAATCCGTCCATTATATGTTGACAGGGGAGACGTATTACAGTTGAGATTGAAAATATTGGAAGGCTGAATATAAGTGTATTTTTAGCCATAAATCTAGCAATAGTGAACGGTGTTGCTATCCTATTTTGAAATAAGTTTCAATTTGATTATCAGGCAGATACATTCTCTTAGATTTATCAGTTAATGGACAGAAATTTACTCCAGTGAATCTATACGGTCATAATGATAATGATGACTGTTTTTAAGAAATGTGAAAGAGGATATTATAAATTTTGACAATTTTTCTGTTATCATTTGTGGTGATTGTAACGTTGTTCAGGACATGGAGCTTGACTATTGTAATATTTTAAAGTAAAAACACTCCATGGCCCCAACTGCAGTCCAGGACATCAAAATTCAACTTGATTTACTAGATCTATGGAGAACAGTGAATTGTGACAATCGTATTTACTTGGCGACCAGAAAACCCTGTGAAAAAATTTCAAATGGTATAGACTTGTTCTGTTATTCCTGGCTATAAAACAGATCATTCAGCAATAACACTAAACATGTCTAAATCTGCATTACCTCGAGGTTCTGGGTACTGGAAATTCAATTCCTTGTTATTAAAGCAAAATGAATATATTTATTTGGTAACAAAAATGTATATCCAACACAGTAGAAGAATACTATTGTGAAGGTGATAAGAAAAATCCACTTTAGGTGAAACTAACTTGTAATGATTCTTTTCTTTTTTTTTTTTTTTTTTTGTTGACATTTATAAAAGGATTATAAGATCAGACTCAACAAGCTAGGCCAAAACAGGAGAAACAAAATCTTATGAAAATTGAATCCGAAAAACAGATGTTACATACTGTAGTGACTCAACATAATGACTCCGCTGGGGGGGGGGGGGGGGGGGGAAGAAAGAGAAAAAAAACGGTGGAAGGTGTCGTGTTAAGATCAAAAGCAAGGTGGTACGAGTTTGGTGAAAAATATTCAAAGTATTTTCTTAATCTTGAAGAGAGAAATTACACAAGCAAAACAATGAAATAATTAAGTACAGAAGATGGAACAATGGTAATAGATCAAACAGATATATTAAATCAACAGAACGATTTTGATCAAAAATTAGACAAAAGTAAGACCAAGGTAATTTCCAAACTCATAACCACTTTTTTTTACCATGATTAAAAAAATCAGATATTGAAAAAAACTCGTGTAAGTTAACGTTTGAGGTATGCCGTTTGGCGCTGAAAAACATGAAAATTTAAGCTAGTCCCGGTTCCATTGACTTACTGTTCAATTTTACAAATTCGTTTGGAAAGATGTAGTGGTTTTGTCTTTAGGCCTTTAAATGCTGGATACGATATGAAACATTTTTCAGAATTTCAGTCTCATTAAATCAATACTTCCATTGCAAAGGAAGATAAAGACAGGACATTTATATATTTCAAAGTAATTGGAGACGAATCTCGCTGCTTAATGTAGATTACAAGATGACTTCGGCGTCTATTGCTAATAGGGTCAAGAAATTCCTCCCTTTTATTATTAGCGACAGTCAAAAGGCGTTTATGAAAGGGATATTTATTGGTGAAAATACAAGAATTTTGTATGACCTGATGCACTGTCTTGAGGAGAAAAATGAATCTGGTCTTCCCTTGTTGACAAACTTTGAAAAAGTTTTCGACTCTGTTGAATGGGACTTTTTGGAAACTAACCTGACATCTTTTAACTTTGGAGAATCCATTGTCAGGATACTTTGCAATAAATCAAGGAGCTGTGTCATTAATAACGGACATTTATCCCCATTTTTTAATTGTCGCCTTTTGCAACCTATTTCTTTATACTAGGAATTGAACTACTTGCGTTAGAACTAAAAAAGAACACAAGAAATACGGGCATTTTTTATAATGAAAAAGAGTTAAGATTTGGACAGTATCATGATAATGATATTCTATTGTTGGAGGGTTTTCCGTTGTGCTTCAAGACGACCATGCAGATTGTGTATGACTTTTCCTTGGTATCAGGTCTGTATTATAATACTTTTAAATCACATGCTTTTTGGTAGAAAATAACGAATTCTAATGAAAAGGTATACCCAGAAATTGATATTAACTGGTCAACGTCCAATTTTAGATAATTATGAATAGACTTGTCTTTGAACTCGGAGGATATGGTAGAAATTAATTATTCAACGAAGTTGAAGAAAGTATTTTTTTTTAAACTGCTTGGCTGGTGGAGCAGAAGAAATTTATCCCTTATTGGAAAACTTACTTTCATATATAAATTCATTCATGTCTTTTCAGCTCTACCAAATCTTCTACCCCGTATAGAAAATGAACTGGGGAAAAAAAACAATTTTTCCAGTTCTTTTGGGGCTGAAAAACTGAGAGGATTAAAAGCTTATTTCAGGAAGGGGGATTAAATATGACGAACTTGCACTTTTTCGTGTGTTATATAAAATATTTCTGTATTATGCGTCATTAAGTAATCAAAGATAGTTTATGGCAAAAACTGGTTTTTGAACAAATATCTGGAAAATTTGGAGGTACTGTTATTTAAATCAGAAATAATAAATTGTTAAGAGATTTTTAAGTCATTTAAAATTTATTTTAGCGTGATGTTATTTATGCTTTATCAGCATGAAAAAAATGAACCATCTACTGTTTAAGAATAGTTGTCTCAAGAATCTCTTTATTTAGTTAATATAGAAAATTTCAAATCATACGCAAGATGGAAGACAAATGGTGCTGCATATTGTCGATATCATTTTGATGCACAATGATTTATATTAAGCTTTGATGAAATAAAAAAAACACAAATTAACAATTCATTCAGTACTTTCTCTTATCTCAGATATCAGTGAAGTGGAAAAGGAAAATTAGAAAAAAATTTCCTTAAGGTAAGAGAAAATAATAAATTATTTGTAAAAGACCTAATAAAAACTAAGATATAAAAGCCAAATGGTAAACATGAAGTTTGGTCAAGACAGCTAAAGCGTGCAATTGATGCAGATGAATTGACAAACTTTTGTAAAAAAGATACCAAACTGATTGCTTTACTTTTCGATTTCTTCATCGAAGTATTGCCACAAACCATTTATTTATTTTTTTTTGTTCCTTTTTTTTTTTTTTTTTTTTGTTTTGTTCTTTTTTTTGGAGGGGATGCATTTAAGTGATACTGATAAATGTACCTTTTGTAAGGAGGGCATTTATTTTATGACTGTCCAGTTACTAAACACTTTTGGAAACTGTTTGTGGTAATCGATTCGATCTTATGACCCGAAGTTTAGAATTACGCGAAAAGATGTTTTTATAGGAATAACAATTTTGATAAGCTTATTAACTTCCTAATTTTGTTTTCAAAATATGCTATATACAGATCACTTTGTGCATAAAGAATCCCAAATCTCACCTATTATAGAAATTGTGTTTTACAATTTAAACACTAGAAAAGTTTGTAGCCTAAGTGAACAACAAAGTAGATAAGTTGGAGAAAATGTGGAATCTTTTGTCAACCTTTAGTATGTGATTTTTCTGTTTATTTATTTTTGTATGCTTTTTTGTTGTTTTTGTTTTTTGTTTTTCTGGTTTGTTACTTATTTGTATTCTTGGGGTTTTTGCTTTTGTTTTTGCAAAGAAAACAAAACAATATTACATTTTTAAAAAGCAGGCAATTTATTAGCACTTTGAGGTTTATGTGCGAATGCGTCTTATTTGTTTATAATATTTGTGAATATATATATATATATATGTGTGTGTGTGTGTGTGTGTGTGTGTGTGTGTGTGTGTGTGTGTGCGTTTAATGTGCTTAAGGAAGCAAATATATGTAAAAGTTCAGGATGGAAAACAAATTAAGGTAATGCTCTGTATACCAGGTCAGGTGGTGATGAAGGGGAACATGCAAAATCCTGACAACTTATGTTAAAAAGAAATCTTCTGATCCATCTAATTCAGCATATGATGTCATCTTTAGGCCCAAAATACCAAAATGTGTACGATCCAGGGCCGGTTTAACCGTTAGGCAAACTAGGCGGTCGCCTAGGTGGTCAAAATTTGGGGGCGGCAAAAAAAATGAATGAATAAAACATGAAAGAGAAATAGCGTACAATAGAAGATAATAAGCGTCTAAAAATAGAAAGGGAAAATCAGAAGGAAAGAATAAATGTACAATATACATTTTCAAAAGTTAATTGGGGGGGGGGGGGGAGGCGCAAGGCTGAAAGTTCGCCTAAGGCGCCAAATACCCTTGCACCAGCCCTGGTACGACCGGAAACCAAAGTTTATTCCACCTTTTTCCATATGAAGCAGCAGAATTCAATCTTGCCATTACTGCAAAATTCTCAAGTCCAAATTATTAAATCCCCTCAAAATAAAATTTTATCTTCGCCAATTCAAAAGGTGCCCTACCAAATATCTCCTTTTTCAGAGTAAATTCAATGAAAATTAGAGCCTCCAATCTTGATCATACGTCCCTGTCTACAGACGGTCCGAAAGATGGAGACAAGGTCGAAGCTGCCATTGCAACACCCCACGGCACAATCGCGAAATTACAGCCATACTCAAATCTTTGAACTTCAGTGAAACCTCTCAAGAAACAAATTTCATCATCTTTCGGATTCCCTGTCCACACTGAAAGCCTTGCCAGACCACGTTGCATGCTATTTATTGCACATGGTATGACGGATACATGTTTGATATAATCCGCAAACCAGAACGGATTTGTGTGTGTGTGTGTGTGTGTGTGTGTGTGTGTGTGTGTGTGTGTGTGTCTACAAACAAATCGTCTGAAAGTACCGTGTTATCACTGTTAGTCTACCGCCATAAGATAATGTCCGTGACATCACAAGGTTGGCTTGTTTACAAGAGCTCCGTGTACTAGGCTGTTGAAACTCGTGATTACAGTACTTCCATGCCGAACATAACAGACTATTTAAGTACAAGTCATGCATTTCTGTTGCTGAACTTTTAAATTATGCTTTTAATTTTTTGGAGCACATAAGTATCATTTATCTGTTTTTACTTTCACTCGGGTAATAGATCATCACAAACTTAAGTACTCGTTGACAAAAAAGGCCCAGTTGAATTACAAAGAAATATAACTCGAGATCTAGTTTATTTAAAGTTTCGATTTTATGAAAATATTTTTCTTGAAGAACATTCTCATGTATATAGCACTACCCTGAATACAAACCAACCTTGTGATGCAACGAACCATTCGGAGATCCTCTGAAATGAAATGAATATTAAATACGCTACATTATGAAAGGTTTGAACTAAAATATATTTATAACTTCATTAGAAGTTAACATCCATAAAATAATAAAGAACGAACATTTTCATGGACTTTGATTGTAATATCCCAAATCTTACAGAAACATGCTTTGCACATAAAATCTGACACAAAAGGTGTTCTGTACTGTTGACTGCCTAGTCACACTGGTATGAGGGGTGATGAAAGAGCAGCAAAGGCAGCAACAGCTATACTGCAGTCACCCGTTTCCGAATGGATGCTTCCATATAGTGATTTGAAATATGATATAAATCGGCATGTTCTATTTACTTGGCAAAATATGTTTAAAGAAAACTTCACAAACAAGCTGCAGAACATTGAACCCACCATTGGAGAGTGGCATCCCTCATAGAGAACAAGTCTCAGATATGAGGTGGCATTGTGCTGTTCGAGTATAGAACACAACATTCCTGACTCATTCATACCTCCTGGAGGCTGAAGCTCGACCAGAGTGAATACTTTGCCACTGTCTACTGAGGGTGGAAACATTCTTGTCGAGTTTAATGACAGTATCCACTGAAAGTAGAAGACATTCTTGTCGTCTTTATGAACTTCAACCCTGTGAGACAGAAGTTTTTTAAATTTTTTTAATTTTTATGTGAACTCAATTAAGAAACATTTGGATAATGTACTACCAGAGATTATTAAAAGAAAGCGATTTATAAAAAAAAATTGACCCTGTATTTCAAGGAGCTTATTTTTGTTTACCTTTATTTTTCAATTATATGCCTTTTAAAGAATTCAACATCTTTACCTCTTATTTTTATCGTATAGGACTAAATGTTTACGTTTGTTTGGAGCGTTTATCGTCCTGCACATACATACATACATACATACATACATACATACATACATACATACATACATACATACATACATACATACATACATACATACATACATACATACATACATACATACATACATACATACATACGTACACTTTTTCAAAAATAATCTTAACTTCTTCATTATTGTTTCTGCTGTTCTGTACTGTCATCGTTTCTCACCTGACTTGCGAGGTGGTTTTTGCATGGAATCGTTATAAAAGAATGTTACCATATTCTGCATAAGAGATGAACCATTTTTGTTTCTATTTCTTAAAACAAATCATATCATTTATGCGGCTTCAATAATTGTCACAGGTAGATTTGATTGCTGTCAAATATGCTTTTTGAATAAAAAAGAGAATTTACATTTATACATATATTTTCATTACAGTATATAATACTTTTTTATCGTGATAAAACCTATCTTTATTAATTCTCAAATATCGACGTACTGAATCAACATTTAATGCAAAATTTCACAAAACTCCGTTAGTCATCGAAATACACTGGCAAGGTCATTCTTTGCATCTCAAATGTAAAAGACAGGTGTGTGGCGATACTGTCGAACCAGGACGGCTTTTTTGGCACCTGTAATTTGACACTGATCTTAAATTCTGAGACACCGCCTCTTCTTACTTTCCATGGGAGCACAAAACATCATTGAAGCCATTGAAAAGATCAAATCTTTTCGCTTCCAGGAATATAACAGTGAGTTCTTCCAAGTTAATTATTATAGATTGCAGCATATCTTGCACTCACAGTTGTAATCTATAATAAATCTAGGAAATGTCAGTCTGATATTATGTTTTTGATGTAATAACAAAACTTCCTCAAGCAATACGTTCTGTTCTGAAACGAATTGATAACAATAGATGGGGACGAAAGCATGGGATCTTTTTTTCTAGATTTTGTTTTACATCCTTAAAAAAATACGTTCAATCTTTGGAACAAAGAAATAGTGGGAAATATTCTTTTTCATGTCCTTATGAGTCTGATATGAAGTGTACAAATTGTTGTGAAATTTTGTCCTTTTATTCACATTTTTTAAAACCGTGACAGCACCCAAGGTCAATCTAATTATGCTCGCGCGTGTGTCTCCTTGTTGCTATGCTGCGACAAAATGGACCAGAGCTGGAATATCTGATTTTATTTAGATCTCACTCAAGCTTTTTTACTGTCTTTATTAATGACATTTAAATCCGTATGTCTTTTCGTCTGGATTTTGTTGTTTTTTTTTTTTTTTTTTGCTTTGTTTTTAAAACTAAATTATAGAAAATTCTAAAAAAGTTATCATCATCGACATTAATTACAGTGTAACCTAATGAATAGTCGGCATGAAAAATGTCATTTAATGCAAGGTTTTTTTTTTTTGTTTTTTTTTCTTCAGACAAATCTAATAAAAACATACATTCGAATAAGGGAATACAATTTTATATCAACCTAATGCTTGAACTTGGTACAAATACGGTAAAAATGATTGCAGTTGAGAGATAGAATACATACACATGTAATTATAACATTTAAACATATAAGTATATAAACACAATATAGACATACATACATTAATACAGTGAAACTTCGCTGAACCAACCGCTGCTGGAATGATAGAGGGACCCAAGATAATATAAGGGTTGTATTAGTATAGGAATGATCTTATTGATACCAGAATATATTGCCGTCTGCAGAGTAAGCCAGGTTGTTGTGGGATGGAGGGAGCAGCCCAGGAAAAAATCACTGTGTATACACATATTGTTACGTATCAGTGCATAGGTACATATTACGACATACCTTATTATGGACAGGGTAAAAACCATACATAAATAATTCAGTTTTTGTTGTTGTTTTCTTTTTTTTTTAAATAAGTTTTTGTATACTGTAGCCATTTGGTGTCAACAGTTTCCCTTGTACAATCTGTGTATGTAGAATACTTTTCTGACAGAAAGTGTTCTTTAAGTTCTTTCTTAAAGTCATTATTAAATCTACATTTGTAAATATATCATTTCAGCTGTAATATAAATAAGTTAACCAGTTAAGTTAAAAAGTAATAAAATTATATACATACATATATATATATATATATATATATATATATATATATATATATATATATATATATATATAGTTCAGATAGCCTCTTTATTAACAGTAGTAATTTTCCAAGAATCAGCAATAGATCTCAGTACTTAATTCTTAGTTCACTAGAACTAAGCAAAACTCATCGCGCTCCAAAAAAAATAAAAAAATATATTTAAAAAAATAGTATCTCCAATTGTCCGGTACGCGTGGAACGTTCCATAATGTTGTATACATTCGTGACATTATTCCCCTTGTGGCGCATTTTTTTTTTTTTGCGCCTTATTGAGTCTCCTGTACCTAGAGATTACATTGAAAATTGAAGAATAAGATACCTGAATCGATTTCGTGACATCTTTTAGCGAAATTTAATCTTACTTTGTGTGAAGAGTCTGATGCATTAGCATGCTATAAATTAATTATTAAACATTTTTACCAAGCCTTTGTAACAAGCATTTTGATTGGTTAAAATCGCAGCAGGTGGCACAGAAAAAATAGAAGTTATAAGTTCATAACACCAGAAAGGAACTACTTATGTATTCATGCGCCCTTCATGTGTGCTTTGACAATATTTGTCAACAATGCTCTGAATAGATTGTGTAATCAATTTTCAAGCTTCATGACTTCATGAATGCTGTCAAATGCAAAGTTCAATTCTTAATTAAAACCTGTGTCATTTATCAGCGGCGGTCTTTTTTTTTGTGCCGAGTGTTACAAAAGAAAACACAGTGTAAATGAAGATATTGATTCTCTTCATTGTCTTGCTATTACTGTCTATGCACGCTTTTCAAATAGTGACCTGGAAAGACTATTCGATTATCAATTTCTGAGAATAAAGTATTATGGCTGATTGAAAGCTGTAAAAATCAGACAGGTATGAACTTAAATTATTTTTTCCTGAGCAATCATTGGGATACATATATTATTCAGTAATCTTACATGTAACTGTAGACATACTTCAAATACTGCCACACTGTACAAGACACATCAGATTTAACTCGATTATTTCATTATTAGACGTATGATGATGTTAGCCTTGATGACGATATTCGTCTGCCGTCTCAAAGGGTGGTACTACTCAAGAGAAATTACAGAAAAGACTTACTATTGCTTGAGATAACGGTAGTACGCAAGAGAGACTACAAAAAAGACTTACTATTGCTTGAGATAACGGTAGTACGCAAGAGAGACTACAAAAAAGACTTGCTATTGCTTGAGATAACAACTTATTCATCACTGTAACCAAGAATGTGAGATTATTATGATTCTAATCCGTGTAGCTAAACAAGGAAAGAAACAAATAGCAGAAAGAAAACAATTGCGTTAGCAACAACAATAATTGCAATTATTGAGGCGTTTATGGTAATTATACAACTTAAATCAAACTTCAACATGTGCAGTTTATATTCGTACGTATACTGCGCTTTAATCACGTTCTCATATTAACGAGCTCATTCATTGTGACTGTATGATTAAATGTACTTATTTTGTCTCTAGCAAGGTACTTATAATATTTTTTGTAACATGAATCACACAAACATATCTATTTAATTAGCATTTTTTCCTTATTTCCTGCAGCTTTTAATGCATTGTATCGTGTTGGGGTTTTTTCCGTTAAAAATGCAAGGGCCTCTTATACGGTATTCACTTCTTGTATTTCGTGTTGCCAGAAACGTTGGATCCTTAGTGCTCCTATCGTAAATGATAAAGGTAAAAGAAAACAACCGTACAGCATGTAAAAGCAACTCCAAATATAAAAATGGTAAATAGGAATTTTAATGAATTTGAGCAATGTTTTTCTTGTCTTGTATTTCCACATTCATCTGGATGTTAACAAACAGTTGTGCTTTATTCTCAGACACGTAGGAAGGCCAAGTCTTCCTTACTCTATCTTATGTAAAAACAAAGACTTACTCAAGCTTATCTAAAAACAAGGACAGGTCTTCCTTACTGTATCTTATCTAAAAACAAGGACATGTCTTCCTTACTGTATCTTATCTAAAAACAAGGACAAGTCTTCCTTACTGTATCTTATCTAAAAACAAGAACAAGTCTTCCTTAATGTATCTTATCTAAAAACAAGGACGAGTCTTCCTTACTGTATCTTATCTAAAAACAAGGACAGGTCTTCCTTACTCTATCTTATCTATAAAAAGTAAACCAAGCACAAGTCTTTCTTACTCTGTCTTATCTAAAACCAAGGACAGGTCTTCCTTAATGTATCTTATCTAAAAACAAGGACAGGTCTTCCTTACTGTATCTTATCTAAAAACAAGGACAAGTCTTCCTTACTGTATCTTATCTAACAACAAGGACAAGTCTTTCTTACTCTATCTTCTCTATAAAAAAAACAAGCACAAGTCTTTCTTACTCTGTCTTATCTAAAAACAAGGACAAGTCTTCCTTACTCTATTTTATCTAAAAACAAGGACAGGTCTTCCTTACTGTATCTTATCTAAAAACAAGGACAAGTCTTCCTTACTGTATCTTATCTAAAAACAAGAACAAGTCTTCCTTAATGTATCTTATCTAAAAACAAGGACGAGTCTTCCTTACTGTATCTTATCTAAAAACAAGGACAGGTCTTCCTTACTCTATCTTATCTATAAAAAGAAAACCAAGCACAAGTCTTTCTTACTCTGTCTTATCTAAAACCAAGGACAGGTCTTCCTTAATGTATCTTATCTAAAAACAAGGACAGGTCTTCCTTACTGTATCTTATCTAAAAACAAGGACAAGTCTTCCTTACTGTATCTTATCTAACAACAAGGACAAGTCTTTCTTACTCTATCTTATCTATAAAAAAAACAAGCACAAGTCTTTCTTACTCTGTCTTATCTAAAAACAAGGACAAGTCTTCCTTACTCTATTTTATCTAAAAACAAGGACAGGTCTTCCTTACTGTATCTTATCTAAAACAAGCACAAGTCTTTCTTATTATATCCTGTGTAAAAACAAAGACTTACTCAAGCTTATCTAAAAACAAGGACGTGTCTTCCTTACTGTATCTTATCTAACAACAAGCACAAGTCTTTCTTACTCTGTCTTATCCAAAAACATATTTTCTGGTTCAGGATAAATCAGTTTGTTCACGAAGAATATATCTATTTTGAAACAGTGCCACTGAAAATGCAAAGACCATCGCTGATCTATACCAAGTGCCTTTAAGACATGAAGATAGTGTCACGCTTTTCACGAAATTTAAAATTAAATTTCGCTAGAAGACGTCAATAATTCCAGTTGATTATCTCATTTAGTTTAAAAAGTAATTCCAAGGTGCACTAAACCTCCTAAGGTGACAGAACTACGGACAAGTAGGTAAAATACGTCAAGATGATATAAGACAAATCCCTCAGTGACCCTCAATAACTTGTCAGCTCTTATTACAGACAACTATGAATGTTACGCAATTGTAATATACTCAAAACAGAGTGTAGCTACCGAGACCCATTAAAAATTCAGGGACAAAGAAACATTTAAGCAAATACACTTTCAGAACTTGAGATGTCGTGTTCTATTTTCATCCCCACGCTTTTGTGGGAGGATTTTTTCCATCCGTCTGCCCGTAACCACATCTCCTAAACCGCTGAATGAAAAATTCACTAAACCTTGTACATAGGTTGTCCATGTGCTGATCATCTGCGAGTGAGGTGTGACTTTTGTTCGCCTCCCAAGGGGTCCCTGGGAAAGGGTAAAAAGTGAAATATACAAAATTGCAATTACAGAGACATTATGTACTAAACTTTGTACATTTATTCTCAACAGAAGGACACATAATATATTTTAGCGGATTTTAGGGTACGACCCCTGGGTCATGGTACAGAGGGGAGTCAGAGTAGGGGCTGACCCCTGGGTCACGGTACAGAGTATTTGTTGGGGTAGGGAGTTAACATGCAGTAAAAAGCGTGGGGATTCGCCATGACGATCCATGGAAATAGATCTTGTTTACTTTACTATTGTGTGTGTGTGTGTGTGTGTGTGTGTGTGTGTGTGTGTGTGCTTCCAAAAATTGGCAACGCCATGAAATTTTTATTTTGTGTAGCTATAGATTTTAGTTTTGTTTCTTTACAAATTGAGAGCTTCAAAAATCTGAATTAGTAAACCGTTTTCGGCTTTAATCAAACCTGTACAAAAGAACTTCATGGGTCGCTTGTTTTTAGGTTGATTCATGACGAAAATAATATTATTATATAATGATCCTCTTCTAACTTAGACGAGTATAAGCACAAAGAAATAAAACTTTGCATGTTTTAGACGCATTTTCACCCCTTGCCGGCCAATTTTCTGAATTGCATCTCAGCAGAGTTATTTCTTTCTCTCGTGCGTGGACTGAGAACCATTAAGAAGCTTCGATTGGACTATTTATATTACAAACACAGACGTCTCTAGCCTGAACACAGACAGCAACAGTCCCAATGGCATACACAATATCACTGAACAGTCATTTTCATTCAGTTATCTGGCGCCAACGGATAAATGAAGTACGTGTAATAGGGAAAAAAAGGCAAATATCAGTTTCAAAACCCTTTTTCCCTTGATACAAAGCTCAAAACACAAACACTTTATAAGCTACTTCCTGCCAGAACTTTAAAGAGAGAGAGAGAGAGAGAGAGAGAGAGAGAGAGAGAGAGAGAGAGAGAGAGAGAGAGACTATAGTAGTAGTAGCGGATGTCACTTTGGAGACGAACGGGGCCCCATGGAACATAGGGTCAATCATTACCAGAGACAAATGAAAAAAATGAGAATCCCAAATTGACGAGTTAGATTAATGCAGATAAACAGAACTATATATAAACGAATGAGTGGATGCATCGTTAAACACACCACACACACACACACACACACACACACACACACACACACACACACACATGTTAAATAGAGTCACAAATATGCGGGGAATGAACATTAGGCCTCCATTTTGAAATGTATGCTTTGTAACAGTGTAGCATGAGGCGACAGTCTGCACTAGAACGGAAATGCCGTATTATGTAATACGTTTCACATGAGGAGTCTGCCTGTAACATGTTGGTTCTATTTTGGAGGAAATTGTAATTGCATAGAGTTTGTAGGCCGGGAAAATGGGAGTTAGTCTGCACTCTAAATGAAATGACGTATTTTGTTTTGCTTGATAACAAAACTAACTTATTTACCTCCTCTTGCAACCCTATGATCCCCTTTATAAAGTTAAAATCTCTACCTCGTTCTATAATATCTCCATCTCTCCGCTACTCTCCTTTTTCAAAAACAGAACTACCATCCTCATACTCCTTACATATTAATACCCAAGTATCTACTATCCCCTACCTAGTTGTCTAATATCCAGCACCCAGTTATATACTATCCACAAACCAATGATCTACTATCAACATCCAGTTATCTACTATCCACTAACCAGTTATCACTATCCAACACTTAGTTATCTACTATCCAGAACCCAGTTATCTACTATCCACCAACCAATCATCTACTATCCACCACCCAGTGTGTGTGTGTGTTTAACAATGCATCCACTCATTCTTTTATCTATAGTTCTGTCTATTTGCATTAACCTAACTCATCGTAATTGGATAATCGTTTTTACCCGGACTAGGCTGTAAAAGAGAACCAAATTGCATAGTTGATTTTTGGTCATTTTCTTGCATCGTTGAAAAACAAGGTTAATGCTGACCATCAAAAACAGAACTCTATCATATTGAAAGACTTCATGAACGGCCTGTTCAGTGACATTTTGTACATCATTGTTACCTAACCTAACAACGTAATTAAGCCTTAATCGGCGCGATGGACAATTAACACTTTTCAGGTAATTTTGCCCAATAAGAAGATAAGCGGTAGTGAGGGTCACACATAATTCAAAAGCATGCAAGTTTTAACACTGTTTATCCTACTGATCTCATTATTTTGGCATTAACGAAACCGACATGTCAAAGTCTTTCCAATAATTAGGCGATTATCATCATTGCGTAAAGAGGATCTACGTCATTTATCAACCTGACAACACGGGGCTCCTAAAATGCATTTGAATGCATTTGACATTTTTCACACTCATAAAAAGATGGGGGGGGGCGCTACAAATCTATAATTCTCTGGCTTGGTATAAAAAAAAGAATTTGGCATAAAGTGAATCATGTAACAAAGAAATCATAATTATTTTCGCCCCAAATTTCTGTCAAAATTAGAAAAAGGGCGACTGTTTCGTCAAATAATGTTTTTTGAACGCCAAAATATTTGAAAATACAGTCTTTGCAGTTTGTATTTTTTGCAAGAGTTTTGTTTCAACGGACGTGTTTATTTTTTTCTAACACTCTGTTTGCGGGAGGATAGAAGTATGGAGATACTGTTGAACCAGGAGACCTTTATCAGTAACCGTCTTTTGATACTGAACTCGGATTCTAAATGATCGCCGACTCCTATTCTCCTTGTTTTTAGCTCTGACATCATCAAGACTAATAAAAAGATAAACTCTTTACCGCGAGGATTATAACAGTCGGTGCTTTTCAAGTTCACTATCATAGATTGCATCAGTTGATTCTCCACACACGATTGTAAGTCTATAATAACTCGAGGAATTGTCAGTCTGGCTTCATGTCTTTAATACACTCACATCAATCTTCCTAACTGTGTGCATTTGGTACTGATAACACAGAAAGGAGCTGACAAGAGTATCGGTCAGGAACCAAAGTGTTTCAGACTTATCCTGAAGATTTTAATTTCTTGTTGTTTTTTTCTTTTTCTCCAAAATACGTCCATGAACTGAAACACGGATAAAATAGCAAGTGTAGTTGATATATTTAGATTTGTCGATGAATCAGTTGTTTACAAATGGTAGTACGGTTAATCATGTCACTTTAAAAGACCTCCATAGAATTCAATATTTCAGGCACATTAAAAGACCTCCGTGGCATTCATTATTTCAGACAATTTAAAAGACCTCCGTGGCATTCAATATTTCAGGCACTTTAAAAGACCTCCGTTGCATTCAATATTTCAGGCACTTTAAAAGACCTCCATGGCATTCAGTATTTCAGGCACTTTAAAAGACCTCCATGGCATTCAATATTTCAGACAATTTAAAAGACCTCCATGGCATTCAATATTTCAGGCACTTTAAAAGACCTCCATGGCATTCAGTATTTCAGGCACTTTAAAAGACCTCCATGGCATTCAGTAGTTCAGGCACTTAAAAGACCCCCACGGCATTCAATATTTCAGGGACTGAAGTCCATTTCATGCTTATTAATGATTTTATCTGATTCAAGGCAGATGAGTTACCTTTTTTAAATCGAAAACTAGAATATAGTTGTACAAAGGCTCAGGGCACCATGAGTATTGATTACATTTGCTAATTTATTGAATAATCATCATTTCATGCAGACGTGATTTGTTTCTCCTGCTTTCATATGAATCTTGTCAACAAATGTACGTTCGAATATTTTTATAAAGTTTGCTAACAACGTTGAACTTTTAGAAAATGTGACAAACATTATATTAAAGTTTTAATCCTAAATAAAAATATATATAAAGATATATATATATATATATATATATATATATATATATATATATATATATATATATATATATATATATATATATATATATATATATAGTCTCGATAGTATCTTCCTTTCCACTCTACTGTCTCTCAGAATTAGCGATGGATCTCTATTCGTAATCTTCGACTGGTTTAAACCAGGCAAAACTCATCGAACGCATAAAAATAGTACTTCGAATCATCACATAGTCGAAGACATGTAGGTAAAGTTCGATATATTCGTGATAATTTCCCAGTATGACGCGTTTTCTTCTTTGCTTCTTTTGTCGCCTTAGCTGGTCTACTTCGGCGAGATATTACCCTTAAAATGAAAAATACGAGATAACCTTTTGACATATTCCAGCGAAATTTAATTTTAGGTTTTATGAACAGAGTGACTAAAGTATTACACATAATTGCATTTATTAGTGGCCATCTTTTATTTGCGAACTACGTATTTCCAAAAATAAAGGAAATGCTTTGTGAAAAAATGGATTCTCTCGAAACTTTTACGATTGAACTGTAGGTACGTGTTGAGATATTTTATTATTATTATTTTCATTATTATTATATTTTTATTATTATTATTATTATTATTGCAAATAAAAAGACTGCCTCATTCGAAATGTTTCAGAATTAAATATTCAGGTTAAGTGACAAATTTGTGAAAATCAGACAAGTATGACGTTTTGTTCAATTTTCCGTACTTAAACAATCAGTTAATGTCATTCTATATGTGACTGGCATCGTCTTTCGTCTTGAGATGAAAATGGAGAATTGACTTAAATTGTGTCTGGTAAACCGTAGGCCGTAATTCATCTACTTTCATTTCATTTCATTTTTATGAGTCTACGACTGGGTCCAGAACGAAATGATCACCGTTAGATCTTGTCTTGAAATTAGGTGTCCCATGTTGATCAATCTTGATTTGCATTTATTTCTAGCAGGCATTTCAAAACAGTTTCGTAATTGAATATTGGAAAAAATAAAGCAACACGTGTAACATAACAGACGCAATTTACACATTTATTCAACGTTTCACATAACATAACTGCGACGTGACAACTGTCAAGATTGAAATCTTATGATTTTTACCACTTTTTCAAGCAAACACAGAAAAAGCTGGCATTTATGACGTGTACATCTGTCAGTTCTCAATGCTCTAGAGTTTCCAAGGTAGTAGTATACATAACTACTCACTTTTCACTTATGACGTTGATAGTCGCCATGTTATTAGTAATCATGAAATGTCACCAACTGAAACCGATTGATTTACATTTCTCCTGTTAGAAATTAGACGTTCTAGATTAGAAGATATATATAATCGATTTGGATCAAAGAAGCAACACTGAAATATTTCTTGTACAATGGAAATGTCAGTCTCCTCGAGGAATGAATTTCGATAAAACGGATTATTCCACAAGAAAGCTAACCATGGAAATAGAAGGCTATTATACCACAGAGAAATACAGAAGAAATATTAAACTTTGCAATTCAAAATTTTTCGATAAAATAATACAGGTGTTTTTGAAGTTACTCGCTGCAGCTTGCTGTTTCATGCTCTGTGTTCATTTCTGCTGACAACATAGAGCTTGTTCCGTAATTCGTAGTCCGATAAATGAGCCCCCAAACCTGTACCGATATTGATAGTTGGTGTGTTGGTCTGATCTCATATATTCATAAAACCGAGCAATTACTGCAGACAGATCTGTCGCAATACATCAGTTCACATATCGATCGTTTTTAGACACTTACCGCTATTTCTCGCAGCTCTTGATCTACGGTTGGTTGAAAGGGCCTTTTGGCGATCTGTACAGCACATTTCCAGATCAAATCCGATGTTTGACAACTTGTAAATCCATGTGGGATAACACGACCCTTCCTCGGTCGCCATTTTGAATTACCGAGATTCATTGGCGGTCAATCGGCTGTTCCATCAATATCGAGTAACCAATTCGAGACGACTTCGCACATTCCAAATGGTTGTTATGACCATGTGACTCGAGCGTCTTTAAATTAGCATGTGCCTGTCACATGATGAGTATCGCATCTGACTATTATCACAGTTCAACAATGCGTCAAGTTGCAAATTATGCGGATTAAAAATTTTACATTATAACCCAAATTGCTAAGAACACTGTCTCAAAACGTTATCTGGAAATTGTTCACAATCATATTCGTACTGACATATGGCCAATTTAATTTAATTAAATCTGGATACGTTGATTGAGCTTGATTGATACGTAATGGTTTTGTTGACTTTGATATATATGTGTATACGTAATCAACTTGCCGTATTATATATTTTCAAGAGTGCACGGACGATAATGAATATAAATGGCAATGTTGTAAGCGATTTGACTATTCAGAAATTTGATATTATGATTGCCCTGCGAGTCGGCGTTTGAATTTCATGTGATTTAGCAGGCTTAAAGTTATTTCCTTGTAAACAAATTCAATGTTGCCTTGTTTACATTTTGCCTTGTTTGTTACTTTTACAAAATGCTGCCATCTTCGCAAGTACTACATGATATTTCTATAGCTAGCTGAAACAGTGTTTTGAACAAGTGCCCTCTTGCGGGTGAAAGAGCTATTGCCTACAGCAAGCTAAATCAATCGACCAATGAATTAGCTCGTTACACAAGTTGCGCGATCAATATGACGACTTCCATGATTTCCATACGCATTGACTCTGAAGAAAATCTTGCATCTGAAAGGTTTGAATTGGAGAAACCGACATGCGACATGTGTCGTTTTCTGTAGAGACTTCAATGATTATTTCCAACTTTCTTCCCAGTTAAATACAACGAGTAATCTGATTGGATCATTTTTTTCCAGCTGCAGCCAATCAGACAGCGGATTGGTAAATACTGTTTATCTGGCTACATATGCCAAGGGTCGATGTGGTACGAAGTGGATCGACAACCCTTGGTTAGTGAAGATGGGCGTTTGAAGAGAAATAATTTCTTTACCGTCGCATTAACAGTACAGTGTAATGAAGTTGATATTTCATGTCATTACGGTGTGACCGAAAACTTATCTATCCATGATATACAACACCAGGAAATAGGTGTGGTAACATTTTGCATCACAGTCGATAGAGTAGATAATATATATATATATATATATATATATATATATATATATATATATATATATATATATATATATATATATATATATATATAATATATAGGTAATATATAGCTATAGCTTTATTATAGCAGCTGTTTCATTCATTGTTATCCTCCCGCCGGTAAAGTCAAGCAATGAAATAATAGTTCGCACAGTCAGCAATTGGCTACCAGGTTCTATCCAAAACTTGTACTCTACCTAGTTTTACTCTACTATCACTAGAGGATTAACGGAGTAACGACACTTAAAAGAGACTCTGTCTGTTCGATTGAAAAAAAAGTCAGGTAAATGTGAACTTGAGTTCCATCTAAAGTCGCACAAGGAGATATGGATAAAGCAACCTATGCGATATTAAATTTCTATATCATATTTCAATGTGTCTTCTCTATGCCTACAGATAGCCTTATTATCTCTGCTGGAAATTTTGTTGATTCTACTTGATAGTCAAAAGAAAGTAAAAGTATGAACTCGAGAGACAGTTCAGTTCAATTCAATCAGTATTTTGAAAGAAAGCTTCGTATGGAACCTTTTTATAGACAAGAAAGACTGTAAGGTAAGGCAACAGATGAAACCGAACAAATAAACCAATAATCCATCTAACGCGTAATAACTAACAAGAAAAAATAAATATAGCTCATTATAAACAATCCAATGTATGGGGATGTTTTAATGGAGACAACCTAGTCATATATAGAGCAACTGAGTACCGTCTATACTTGCGTATAAACCGATACCAACTGCAAACTGCATAGACCCAGATCTGTCGTCGCATAATGCGCCGGCAGATCTGGGTCTATGCAGCTTGTATGGACTAATCAGTAGAACAAACAACGTAGGCCCTGCTCTGCCTGCGCATTATGCAACGGCAGATCAGGGTCTATGTTGTTTGCATTTGGACCAGATTAATTAGCGAGTATATACGGTATATACATTTGGAACATAGAGTTCAATTTTAGTGAAAGTCACAAATGCACATTTGGACAATACAAAAACATAACCTATACCACTACATAACATATAATGAAGAGAGAAACAGTGGAACAAAGGTAGATCAATCAATAAAGAAAATTATATAAAAAAACAAGTTATGGTACAAGTGATCTAACCAACTCACAAGTATTATACAAGGGGACATACATCTTGCAAATGGCTCAGTTTTATGAATCTCAAGCAATACATAAAACTGTGAACACAATATACCAATGCAGAATAATGCTAGGTAAGTAACAGTTGATTTCTGACTGAAAGGCAAGGACAAAAGACATTTTCATCGCTTAAAATCGATATACATTTTTTTAGACAATAATACAAATTTAATATTAGTATTTTGGATGCCATTGTGAAAGTGTTATTTAAGACTCTGGTATTTATGACATTCCAGTAGAGAGTGTCATTCATCTTCAGCAGCTCCTGAGTTACAATTATGGCAAATTCTGTCAATTATTGATGTTTTGGAGTAAGTTTAACTGCCTGCTTCAATAAGTTAAGCTGTTACTACTGGTCCTAAATGGGGTTTAAGTTGTGTCTGTCTACGGTATTTTTCAATGCATTCAGATAGTTCTAAAATGTAAAGCTTGTTTTGAATTCTCTTTAGGTTGTAAGTTTCTGACTGGAATTAGGGTTGTCATACCAGTTATATATATATATATATATATATATATATATATATATATATATATATATATATATATATATATATATATATATATATATATATATATATATATTTCAAATAGTGCTTTAAGTGATGTTTTTAAGTATAGTAATTCTCTCCTCCCACAGTTTGAAGGGCTAAAAATGAACTTGTGAAGACTGAAATTTGTAAAGGTTGCTTCCTTGCTCTGGATAATTCATGATTACTAGCAATTTCCCTTACTCAGAGCATAAATATCTTAAGAGTTCGAAATTTTCGGCAATATCACATTGTCTTCATCAGCGACTACTGTTGATCACGTGATTAACAGTAGTCGCTGATGAAGGCAGTTTGATATTGCCGAAAATTTCGAACTCCAAGATATTTATGCTCTGAGTAAGGGAAATTTCTAGTAATCTTGTGAAGACTGAGTTCATTAAAGAATGCAAACATACAGGATAACCAGCAGCCTTCATATTCTTATGCATCCTTATATTCTCATGTAGTACTTCCTTTACAAGTCTGTTATTCAGGTCATCAGTATTAAGCTTACCGATACTTAACCATGTACATTACAGCATGTATGTAGAGCGGAAATCTAACAAGTTCACCATAGGCACCAAGGCTTGAGGCTTTCTCTTTCACTCCAGGTAAAAACTTATAGGTCAATAGGTGGAGTTTTTCTATGTGAATTTTTTTTTAAAAGTACATGAAGTAAAAGATTTTTTGTCGACGCGTATAAAGAATATTAATTCCAAGACTCTTTGAAGCGAACAAAAGTATTGCCTTAATTTTATGATCAAATACAAGTATAAAGCTGGTAATATGACCAGCTTTAAGACTGAATTTACCGTATGTACTCGCGTATAATAACGGTCCATATGCAAACAACATAGACCCTGATCTATGTTGTTTGTTCTACTGATTAGTCCTTACAAACTGCATAGACCCTGATCTGCCGGCGCATTATGCGACGGCATATCTGGGCCTATGCAGTTTGCAGTTGGTATCATTTATACGCGAGTGAAGACGGTACACCCTAGCATAAAGAATGTATTTTGTCCTCTATGGTACAACTCATTTAGAGCATCACTGAAACTGCCGTTTAAGGAAAACACAACCTCAAAGTACGTGTAACTAAGAACAACACTCAGTTTCAACTGGGTCCATGTAGGAAGTTTCATCATAGGTCCATGTAGGAAGTTTCATCATACAGTTTACACCCAGCTCATTACCTTCGAACAACTAAGAACAACACTCAGTTTCAACTGGGTCCATGTAGGAAGTTTCATCATAGGTCCATGTAGGAAGTTTCATCATACAGTTTACACCCAGCTCATTACCTTCGACTTAAAATAATTTATATCAAGTGGGCACAATGTTGATAGGTTTTGTTAAGACAGTTCTGCAGACCAGATGACAGTAACAAATAAATCATCAGCGTACAATAAACAATTTATGTATCTGATGTATTTGTTTAAAACAAGGTCACCTGAGGAGTAAAAACTCTTTTCAATATCACTGATGAACATATTAAATAAGTTTGGACTTAGATTGTCTCCCTGAAAAACACAAATATGAGAAGGAAATGCATCTGATGCACCCTAGGAGTTGTGGAACACTTTCAACCTGATATCAGAGTACGTAGATTTTTATTATTGATAACAATTGTTCCCCTGTATCTACTGATAAAAGTTTGATAAAAAAAAGGAAAGCAGTAATAGTAATACCCTTGTAGTTGTTAGGATCTAGAATGCTTCCGGATTTATAGATTGGTAGCAGATAACCTTCAATCCATACTTTAGGATATGATTCACGATTAAATATCAGATTAAATTGTTTCTCTAAACACTGTAACAAAGTCAATTTGCCATATTTCAATATGTCATTTATGATCATATAAAGAACACTGCTTTTCTTGTAAAGTCATTTTGTGCAGTCTAAGAACATTTTTTTTAGCAGAAACAGGAGTATGTTCTTTTTCTTTAGGTTCAGGCACATCACAATGTGTCATGAAGGGATTTGACTTTGGCAAGTTCTTCTGTACTTAGAGAATCTAAATTTTAAAATACACATTCCAGGTCTGATGATCAATGGATGAGTCAGATTCGTCATGATTAACATTCTGTCTGATATTAATTATGTCCCAAAAGGTTTTATGTAGGATATTAATTGTGTCCCAAAAGGCCCTTTGTAGGATATTAATTTTGTCCCAAAAGTTCTTCTGTAGAATGTTAAGTATGTCCCAAAAGGTCTTCATTGGGATATTAATTAAATCCCAAAAGGTCTTAGGATTTAAATCATCAATATACACATGCTTTTTAATGAAGTTAATAGTTACGATCATTTTCCTTCGTCAAGTTCAAATATTATTTTTACTAAGATGTATATCCAACTATATAAAGGACAACTCTTCGCTGTAAAAAGTCAAGTGGTTTCCGCCGTTCTGTTAAATTGCGTGTCAAACCATTTTTTATGTTTGACAAATCTGTTTTTTGTTTTTTTCTTACAGGTGTTGTCTTGACATTGAATAAATAAATAAGCAGCATCAGACAACAATTTATGAAAGTCGTGAACTGCTACGTCAATGTTATTAACACAATAAATATAATTAACATGCAAGAAGAGTTGTGTGTCTCTTAACTGTATAGCTAAACTTAAGTTTTTCACTAGGATAATAATTATGATGTCATAATATTTTCTTAAATTGAAAGGAATTAACCTAATATTATGATTAAGATGATAGAGACCTTTGAAAAATGGTTCATAAGTTGCAGTTTTTAGATGGAAAACGTCTCGCGCTGATAGCGTTGTCTCGCATGAAAAGAAAAAAAGCCTTGCTCCTTTTCACATTGCTGAAATCTGCTGTGAAGAAAACGTGTGTTTCAAACCATTAATAAGGAAACACAAGGAGAATAAAGATTTAAATTACCGTATACATGTAGATGGTATTTTATGTGAACGTAAAATTAAGCGATTTCATCTAAAACGGAGTATCTGAAATTTTGGCGAGTTTTCTTTTAGGGATTGCGGACCATTTGATCACAAAAATATTTCCACCGCTAAAAATACCAGACATACAGTATAACCAGATATTATTAAAAATTCAAATTCATCCGAAGAATTTTTGGCTTGAAGCATTCAAATATACCTCATGTGTACAAATTCTACAACTGTACGATGTGATGCCCTCCATTCGGGTTAAAGGCCTTAAGATGCTGCAGTAAGCATATCAGTACGTAAAAGGCAAACAAGGCCATTACATTTATAATTAGTGAAGCAATATTCCTTAGTAGATACATGATTTTGATGAAAATATGATTGCAATATTCCTTAGGAGATACATGATTTTGATGAAAATATGATTGGCATATTCCTTAGTAGATACATGATTTTTATGAAAATATGATTGCAATATTCCTTAGTAGATACATGATTTTAATGAAAATATGATTGAAATATTCCTTAGTAGATACATGATTTTAATGAAAATATGATTGCCATATTCCTTAGGAGATACATGATTTTGATGAAAATATGATTGCAATATTCCTTAGTAGATACATGATTTTGATGAAAATATGATTGCAATATTCCTTAGTAGATACATGATTTTAATGAAAATATGATTGAAATATTCCTTAGTAGATACATGATTTTAATGAAAATATGATTGCCATATTCCTTAGTAGATGCATGATTTTGATGAAAATATGATTGCCATATTCCTTAGTAGATGCATGATTTTAATGAAAATATGATTGCAATATTCCTTAGTAGATACATGATTTTAATGAAAATATGATTGCCATATTCCTTAGTAGATACATGATTTTGATGAAAATATGATTGCCATATTCCTTAGTAGATACATGATTTTAATGAAAATATGATTGCCATATTCCTTAGTAGATACATGATTTTAATGAAAATATGATTGAAATATTCCTTAGTAGATACATGATTTTAATGAAAATATGATTGCAATATTCCTTAGTAGATACATGATTTTAATGAAAATATGATTGCAATATTCCTTAGTAGATACATGATTTTAATGAAAATATGATTGAAATATTCCTTAGTAGATACATGATTTTAATGAAAATATGATTGCCATATTCCTTAGTAGATACATGATTTTAATGAAAATATGATTGCCATATTCCTTAGTAGATACATGATTTTAATGAAAATATGACTGCAATATTCCTTAGTAGATACATGATTTTAATGAAAATATGATTGCCATATTCCTTAGTAGATACATGATTTTAATGAAAATATGACTGCAATATTCCTTAGTAGATACATGATTTTAACGAAAATATGATTACCATATATTATCCTTGCGAGAAATTTCGCTTAAAGTTAAATATTCATTGATCTTCTCAGCTACATATATGCTTGTAATTTTTTCCGATTCAGTGTCACGAAGCCTTTAATATTATTGCTCATTTTCCAGTAAGACCTTTGACCTTACTTTGCTGACTATTCACAAAACGGAAAATGCTAGAATGTATTACAACAAGTTTTATTTGGCAAAGAATTTGGACAAAAGATTTCTGTTTACATAAAGGTTTCCTCGTCTCATCTTTCATATCCCCGTAAGGTAGCCATTTCCGTGTTTCCAACCCGCAAACCGTTCGTAAGAAGGGAAATGTAATTGTTTAACATTTATTGGTTTGGTTTGGCACAGCAACACAAGTATGTTAACTTAAAAATGAATCTTATTTCAATATGTGCAATATATTAGCGACACCTTTAATCACTTTTGAGATGAATATTATGTACATGTAAGCTCTAATTGCAGGATATGGACTTGAAGGCTTATTTATAATCGAGTGCACTTGAAAACAAAATGATCAATATGGAGATAGAATGGCTGACAGCATTTGGTGTAAAAATGACGACTATAGCGCTCATAAGTGTCACAAACACCAGTAAATGCCATAATGTGTATCATGGAATTGTGTGCATAACGTTTCCATGGTATTTTATTATAATGTAAATATAGTATGAGACTATGAGTCCCGTTGTCGCGTACATCATTAATCGTTGTATATGTCTAAGTTCTGTCGAACGATTGCAACACAGTTAGTTTTACTCACTTGGGCGACCGACTTACTGTAGCACGTGCAACGTGCTGGCGGAAGGAGCTCACTCAGCTTGATTCTTCCGCCCGTTGTTATCGCCCCTTGCAAGTATACAGAGTACTCATTTTTCTGTATAGTTCCATTACATGGATGACTTGTCATGAAGCTGTCGTCTTTACGATAAGAACGTTTCAGCTGTAGGTGTCTATGTAATAATTATATACGTTCTTCTTTTCTTTCTATCATCTGCCTTTGATGACAGAGTAGTTTGGGACGTTAAATCTTTGGGAATTTATCCTAAATTTCCATTCGGTCAAACAATTTCACATAATACAATGCTATCAGATTTAATATAATCTGTTTCAGGTTTCAGTCGTAATTTTATTTGAATTGATAAGTTTAGCTGAATTATGTTGTATATAGTAAGCGATGAGAAGCTCTCTAACATTTTATAATCCCGTGTGATTTTTCTTGTTGTATATATTTTCATTTATGAACCTGGTTATCATGTAATTCCACATAGCAGTTTTTAACGTAGAACAGTTTTAAGGTTTAACCAGGTCTTTTCTTGTATATGCACTCGTAGGTATAGTGATATTTGTATCAAAACAGGCTAAAGTTAATGGTTCATGTATTACTTGGTTTAAATTGCATATATTTCCAGCTGAATTTCAGTGAAATACAAGTTGAAACCAGTTGTGTTCGCTGTAGGAAGTATTCTTTGACCAGACTCAGTGTCCGAGGTTTCAACGGATCATGCTCCTTGAATGCGAGTCTCTGGCGGGATCCTCTGCAGATTAGAAGGAATATCATATATGGGATCGTTCTTTGTGTTATGCCCTATTACAGTGATCCCAGATTATCATAGATTACTATTTAGGAAAGCGTCGCCTTTCTCTGCGGCAAAATAATTGCATGGTGACGTCTGAGGGGAATTAGAATTTCAAACTCAACGATCAAATATAAATAGAATCAATTGGACTGATTCTAATGCAGACGATGACAAATATGTTCAGGTCTCAACGATACTTTACGATTTGCAATTCTGCTATTTTATTTATTCGGCGACTATTTTAGACAGAAATCATAAATAAGTATGTTAATTTATCCATGTCGAGACGGTGGTGTGCAACACTCCTGGAAATTTCGAGACATGTGTGTCTCTGTAGTGAATGATTTATATACCCCTAAAAGAGAATAAATAAACTGATTTTGTATGAATCCTTCACACCATTGTATTTTACTGTATTCCCCCATTTTCCAAGTAATGGGTCAGGGATACTGTTAGACAGAACTGAGACATTGTATTATACTGTATTCCCCCATTTTCCAAGGAATGGGTCAGGGATACTGTTAGACAGAACTGAGACATTGCATTATACTGTATTTCCCCCATTTTCCAAGGAATGGGTCAGGGATACTGTTAGACAGAACTGAGACATTGTATTATACTGTATTCCCCCCATTTTCCAAGGAATGGGTCAGGGATACTGTTAGATAGAACTGAGACATTGTATTATACTGTATTCCCCCATTTTCCAAGGAATGGGTCAGGGATACTGTTAGACAGAACTGAGACATTGTATTATACTGTATTCCCCCATTTTCCAAAGAATGGGTCAGCGATACTGTTAGATAGAACTGAGACATTGTATTATACTGTATTCCCCCATTTTCCAAGGAATGGGTCAGGGATACTGTTAGACAGAACTAAGACATAATTTAAAAGATGTACAATGTGTTTTGGAATTTCTTCTCCGAATAATGACACAGACGGGGTGGGACTGGGGGAGGGGGTTTGTGGAAAGTGGTAAGGTATCTGATTTGAATTACGGACAGTGTATATATATCATTTGATAGACGCTGATGACAGTATAGATATTCCTCGACATCTAAGTGTTCTTGGAAAGGGTAGGTAGATTTCAGATAACACCCCATTGAAGTTACTCTTTAAATATATGTATGTATGGAAACCTACCCCGTACCTGCCTATACAAATTATGTAATGTAATAATTTATTTCGTAAACATAAATAGATTTTATTCTTTATTTCTCCTTTCTTTTTATCCTTGACGTTTTTTGCCTGTTTCATTAAATGTTATATTTACATCATCTTACTACTGAACGATCTTTAACGAAATTGTATTCTTATTGAACCCCAAAAAGTGGGAAATACTTTTCAATTGTGAAATCCACTAACGTATCAGAATGTAAACATATATTAAATTATTTAAATCCGTTATCGTCCTTGTTGTTATCATTAACAGCATCATCGTTATCTTCAACATCAGTAGCATATTCGTCGTCTTCATCCTTCTCATTCTTTCATTAAGCTGTTTTTTTGCGTGTCGGCAGAGAAATTATGGTTAATGATAGCACTCAGAAAAATCCATCGTACCACAAAAATAATTTGTACAATTATCACCGTCAATATCATTCCTAAAACAACATTATAGCCGTCATTTTCGTCACATGTTTATTTCATCGTTTAACGGAATGTTTTTTGAATATTTCCGGATTCATAACATGTATCTGCAACTCATAGCGGCGTCCAAATCAGGATCTAGTGGAAGAAATTTACGATTTTCCAACTCAACTCATAGCAGCGTACAAATCACGATCTACTGGAAGAAATTTACGGTTTTCCAACTCGAACGGCGTACAAATCACGGTCTACTGGAAGAAATTTACGGTTTTCGAACGCAGACTCATTTGCAGGGGAAACTGCACGACACAGTTTTGTATCAAAATTAAAGGAAGGCATTCTACAACCCTGCTATGGTGTTACTTCTGATAAATGCATCTTGAGTAACTGCACTGTCAACGTAAGTTATCATTTTACTGCAAGCCTTTTCCAGATGGAAACATGTTTATCAGAGATGATATAAACTCCATGTTTTTAAGTCACTTCGAATGAATGTTCCGTTATAACTGACACAAAGCATTCTTTCAACTGTTTAATTGCCCTTAAATATAGAAACTGGGAACAAAGGCTTTTTATACATTTCAGAGATGTAAATATGAAATGCTTAAATAAAGAAAGCTTTGTCTTTGTGAGTACTTTTAATTAATTTCAGTGAACAAAAAGAAATTGTTCTAAAGTATCGAGTTAAAAAATATTGCTGTAAAAATATTCTCTTCTATTTTCGAATGCAAGCTTTGTTAATGCATAAATTGACATCATCGCGTTATCAGTGGACCACATAGGTATCGTATTACCTGTATATAGAGCCTTGTAAAACGTCATGACAACTAATGTTGACGGGAATATATATATATATATATATATATATATATATATATATATATATATATATATATATATATATATAGATAGAGAGAGAGAGACAGACAGACAGACAGACAGACAGACAGACAGAGACACAGAGAGAGACAGAGAGCGAGAGGCAGGAACGTATTAGCGTTTAGCGAGTGTTAAATAATGTTTATCTCATTCAAAAAGCTGGTAAGAAGATAGGATCTAATATTTCGTTGGTCATAATGAAAGTTGTTGTATGATAGAAAGCTACTAAAATAAATAATATCCAAACTTGTTCATATTTAAGTATGTTGTACGTGAGATCGCAGTAAATAGGTCAAGGTAAAATAGTTAAACGTCATCAATCTTCTTTTTTCACTATTTGCATAATTTTTAAATTACGGTGGAAATGTATATAGGATTTTAAAAAGTATCCCGATAATCTCATTAGACGTTTTTAAAACAATCTACTAGTTTCTCACAGCCAGTTTTATTAAAAACGTTGTATATACCGTGTTTTTTTTATATCGGAATTAACGTTTACAAAAGGGAAGAAAAATTATTGATACACGATCTAGTAAATGTTTCAAAGTGTAACTAAACATGATTGGGTGCCTCTGTTTAAAAAAAAAGTCGAAGTTATTTTTGGCATTTACTCTGTAATTGGTGTGATGTTGTTACAAACCATCATATTGATATTTCGAAAATTAGTGAGTGGGTAAAAGTCAATGTTCCAGTGAGTGGTAACCTACTAAGTTACCCATATGGCTACTCAGTTGTGTCAAATAATCTATTTTGACTACTTTTTTCTTCTTTGTCCATTTTAATAATGATACCTCTGTTGTAATACCTGCACAATATAGATTTTTGACGTAATTGTGCTACTACTTGGATATTTTTTAGTGAGAATCTAGAAAATGAAAATCGAATATGACATTTTCAACACAGCTTGTCATCAGAGCATGTGACCAAGACAATATGTGGTCCTTTGTAGAAAGAAACGTAAATCCTCCTTGGCCCATCGTTACCAGAGTTTATTATTATGTGACGAACGATCAATAATGACAATGTTTCCAACACATTATCCAATAACATCTCTTTAATCCAGGTATATACTGCTGGGACAAGACAAATTCATTTGCTGTAAGTAATGAAGAAACCCGCTACTAGATAAATTTCACCCCAATATATGTGTACGTAATGATTACCTTCCTATGTGAAAACTGCTAGTAGTATTGTGTATCACCATAGCGACAAACGGGAATCCTATGTTAAAAAGGGTCTGCGGATGATAGGGTCAAACGGAAAATTAACATTATGCCGCCATTGTTTGTTAATTGTTTGTTTTTTGTTTTTTGTTGGGGTTTTTTTTTGGGGGGGGGGGGGTTGTGGCACTCTGGCGACAAGGGGAAATTAACATTAGGTCACTTATTTTGTGGTTTTATAACGACAAGGGAAAATCTTATGTTATAAATGTCCATAGTTGTATCCTTTATAAATCCTGTACGAAGCTCTAGAGGGGGAGATTAAGAAATTTTGGCTATCCTAAATTTAAGATTCTCACTAAAAATTGTTACGTATCTGACTGGCAGTAAGTTGTATTTCAAACATATTGAGTATCAAGTCAGGCAAATTTTTCATTCATCAGTTTGTGAGCAATGTTAAAAATTTGCCAACCCTAGCACTGACTGCCGTTTACGTTATATTGTCGTCTTACATTTCATAAGATGAGTAAAATTGTGACTGTTTGGCGAGAGCGATTTTCCATTTTATCAATTCACTGGCAGCAAATTGTGTCACCAAAAATATTCAATGTCAATTGAGACAGACTTTTTGAGGGTTTAGGAGTCAACATTAGGCTTGGCGATAGTTAATTATAATTCAGCACACCCAGATTATGTAAGAAATGCGTTTGGCCGCTTTCCGTAAAAACATCTCTAAGATCAAATTTAGCTTTATTTATCAGAATTGCAACCCGTCCAAATATCATAATTAAACCAAAGATATAACTACATTGATCATTTATCCTTTGTATGTATTGTCATATCTGTGTAAGAAGTTACTTGCCTTGCTCTCTTTGATAGCAGATAAGCACTGAAATAGGGAAAAGACAAATAAGCTTGAGCTGTGCAGTACGAATTAATTGTCGCTTGGCAGTAATTGATAATTGAGCAGCTAAGAACTTTTCAGTATCATTGGTAGTTATGTGACGTTTTGTTTAAATTAGTTCAACTTAACACCCTTAATAAGCAGACTTGAGGTATTAAATTTGCCATTCCAAAATTGATCCCAACTGCTTCTTGTCAAAAGGACGCCAATACTGCGAAGAAAAACATGGACCACCATGGGCATTGTCTTCAAGGTTCCTGACGAGTTATCCCGTCAATATAAAGCATGCGCAATTCAGATACATACACATGTACTAGTATATATCAGACTCCAGTAAATATTATAATGAAAGTTCAAAGCGGCAAGTAACTGTTATCTATCTATCTATCTATCTATCTATCTATCTATCTATCTATCTATCTATCTATCTATCTATCTGCGTTACATGTTGAATCTGTAAGTACGTTGAGGGGATGGAATTTTAAAATATATTTGAACTAGGTTTGAGATATAAAAAATAGGTTAAAAATATTAGAGTTTGGGATATTTTGCTTGTCCATTTTCCTCACTTCGTTTATCTTGGTTTTGCGGTGACCATCAAAGCCGGACGATAATTTCCTAAATGAGCTTGTTAAGTGACACTTCGTATACCACTGGGACCGGGGCTAACTATGTAATTAAGATATAATTGGCAACTTGGAATGTTCTGGCTGAAGATGTTTTGTATATGATTAATTTTATCGCCGATTCGTATTGACTTGCGGCTAAATCTGAGAATTCCTAATCCACGCACGAGAGCAACAATTGGTGTTGTTGTCACTGAATTCACAAGTTGTGAAGAAAAGTGACGGAGAGGGGAGAAAAATACATAATAGCACGCAAATTCCTTATACTGTTCATCCCACTCATCTTATTTTTTGGCAACAAAGACAAATATATGATCCAAAATAAACCTAAGTCAGGCAACAATTATTATGGAGCGATAGAGTGATAAAATCCTGACAATAAATCGGCCCTAAAACAAGGTATTCAATTTTCTCTTTTGTAACTCCCCCTAATAGGCGATTTTCACTCCGTATACTAGTCTCAGAAATCTCTAACAAGATTGTTTCAAAATAACTCAATATATTTGGAACTATTCAAATCCTTCTCTGAAATTAAACTTTAAGACATCGAAATATACATTTCTTATGCCTCGTCTTTTTATGATGCTACACTCACATTTAGTAGTGTTATACGACAGCTAACAGATCTGTAAAAACTAAGGGGCAGAACATTTCACATTTTTGGACAGGTTCAGAATTTATACAAACTTGAGCCAATTTGAACTCCATGTGATGACTTTAGATACAGAATTTTACCTCTCAAGCCCTTCTTAATAGCCCATTTTTTATTTAAGAAGTTTAAAGCCTTCAATCTAAATTATTGCTTTAACTCCAGCGTCAACGAAATTGTATCGCATTGAACATGAAAACGTAATAATTTCCATCACATGACTACCCTGTTATTTACGTTAGTATACCAATTTATTATATACTTAAATGCGAAATATTGACAAATATTTGGCTAAATATCTCATATGTTCCTATATTTTTTAATGTATTTCAAAGTCATTGCACTACGCCATTCTGTGGGTTGGTCAAAAAAAAAGCAGTATTTTTCGTTTTGTGATAAATAAAATCTTCAATTTGTGCTCATTTAAAATGAAATTTATGAAACTCGTCAAGATTCGCAAAAGGTAGAAATTATTCTACTCATTTCATAAAGTTCATTTGAAATGAGAACTCCTGTAAGATTCTCTATGTATTTGTTCTAAATCAACATTTATTGTGATTCTATTCAAAGGAGAAAGAATCAGGTTAATATAGTGCACGGGGACCATAAAAGAAAAAATAATGTGGAGTTTATATGAAGTAAAAAAGGTATTAAATTTGACAGATTTTATTAATTTAACATTCTGGTAGCTGATAAAATTTGTTTTGAACATATGATAATATTGCCATGTGCATGGTCCGAGTACATATAGACCCCATATTTGATTTCTCTATATGGAATACATGAATTCTGATCTAATCGGACCAGTTCCAGAAATAGCAGTCTCTCTTGGGTACCACTTATGGAGGCAGCAAGCCAAAACCATTCAATAAAGCTGACGTCGTCTTCTGTTCTGTGATAAAATTAGTAAATTAATTACATTGTCTGTGGTACACAGAGGGCACAAATTGGTTACTTTTTGTTTTAGTTTCTTGTAAGTCTAGAACTTCGTCGCGTCTAAAATGAAGTCAGACATAACCTGCCTAGAGATAAGTAGCTCCCGGGATTCGGTATTTGCTTAGGTTTCACGGGAACAAAAAAAACACACCGCCAGTATGCTTTTAGAAAGCATCAATTTACCGCTCTTGAATACATGGGATCTTATTGTAAATAACTTCTTTTTTAACATTGATTTGCAGTTATTAACAATAAATGTTTATCCAATTTCCAGAAACAACACAGTAAATGTGAAATACACGCATTTAAACCATGCATTTTGTACAGAAGCAGAAGCACAATTTGGAGCTATTAAATCAGTGATATCGTGCGTTGGTGGATCCTTGGATATTAATCGAAACTACTGTTTCATAACTATGCAGTAAGGTACCAAATCACAGTGAAAAATGGAAACTAACAAAAGACGAAGGAATAACAGCTAAACAAAATGTAACATTTCCTAGTTTATATATGATGTACAACAAAATGCAACATTTCCTAGTTTATATATGATGTACAACAAAATTCACAAATAATAAGACGTATTATGGTTATATACACTTTCAAAACACGGTTCATATCACCTTGGGATCATAGTCTTCATACCTGTAAATTGAGAACAACGCATATACACAACACTTAAAAAAATCAATAATCAATAGCCACTTTCAAAGCAAGGTGTTCCATTCAAAATCATTAATAAAAATTAAATATTTGAAAATAAATACAAATGTTTATTAGAAAATAATTTACTAAACTAAAATGCAATTATTGCATTACACACAGTAGAATTCCAGAGATGCACCAATCATCCCTTGACCTTCTACCAGATAAGATTTTTTAGATGTATTACATTTTGCGGTCCTTCCACCTGATTGGTTGCAGATTGGATCCAAATTGATGATAATCCTTCAGATTTCACTTGTTTATATGTTAAAGCCTATTGATTGGTTCTGAGTACCAGTACATCAAATATTGCATAATATTTGCCTGTGTTTCTTGAAATAGATTTGGCCTGAAATAAAGGCCAAAGTAAATGATTGGTGGACTGAAAGTCAGCTCCACATCCAACGTTGCATAAAAAGCACCTGAATCCTTTGATGGTTGTTGTTTGATCTTCTGATGACACGGTAGGCCCGATATAGGGTGCGATCTATATTTGCATTACTAGATAAAGGGCACATAGGGAGAGTGAAAATTCTCATTGAATGAACTTAGTTTTGTTTACTAGCAAAAATGTTTTAGATGCGAATACAAAATATTTAAATACCGTATATACTCGCGTATAATATGATACCAACTGCAAACTGCATAGACCGGCAGATCTGGGTCTATGCAGTTTGTAAGGACTAATCACTAGAACAAACAACATAGACCCTGATCTGCCTGCGCATTATGCGACGGCAGATCAGGGTATATGTTGTTTGCATTTGGACCCGGCATAATACGCGAGTATGTACGGTACGTATATTGCTTCTTTCTGTTTTCTTTCTTTTTCTTTGCCACTGAAGACGATAATTAGGGCTAGGTAATTGCCACTAACTTTTCTGATCAAACTAGGACACATTTTTGACGCGACTGTCTTCAGCAAAATAGATATAATCGACAAAAATGCTCCAAAGCATAAGCTGATGTGATAATGATACTAAATGCATCGCTTTAAATCGAGGGAGAGCACGACTTGTATTAAACTACCCTAGTGATTTCAATCAGTGACTTCTTTGTATTTTCAAAGTGAATATAAGTTGTGGGAAATGCCGTTGTAAATACCGAAATCAGTGATAAGAGATACAAAAAGGATTATATCAGACAAAATTCAATGCTATGGACGCCAAATGAATATCATCACGATACGGATAAGACATTGTCGAGAGGAATATAGCGTTTTTATTTAGGTTTTAACTGTAAATGCTGTTAAAGATCGCTCGGACTAGGTGTTCGATATATTTGTACGCAAAAATATACCTCAAGTATTGGAAGATTGGAAGAGCTGTTTTACCGCATGCTACCGACACACCTAGGTACAACATAGTTATTTAGCATCGCTTCTTGTGTCGAGCCATTTATCTGTAACATAAGTGTGAAAGGCTCGTCAAAATGTTCTAATTTTTAGATGAAGCAAACTCACCTATGAGCAGTGCTTAATATCATTTTCAATTTACTTCGTTATGCAAAGGTTATAAATACTGGAGAATAAACATCATTCCATATTTTCAAAGAAGAGTTCCAGTAATATATTCGGTTCTTTTTAATGCGTCTAATTCTGTCCTGGATTCCTGAAGTCTCAAGTCACTTCGGACTTAAAGAGCGCTTCTCTCGATACCCTTCAAAGCACTTTACCTGTCAAGAACATAATACCTGTCAAGAGCATATTTCAAGATATCACTTTAGGAGAGTATGTTTCTTATGTATAATAACTGAAGCTTTCCTGGAGGGCTGGAGAAAATGTGTTCAAACTCTGAAACAATCAATTGATCAATGAACTATATATGGCGTCAAGTTATAATTCATCAATTGTTTACATCGGTTTTTTGTTTTCGAAAGAGCCTTATGTACCCTGCTCTGAGAATGCAGCTTGCTGAGTATGGGTCATTTTTTTTAAAAATAAAGGTCTTCTGTCTTAATTTGCTTTTATCGTACAGAATTCGAACATGATAGAGAATGCAACAATACAAACTGCTGTCCAGTGATGTAAGAAATAACGTCAATGCCTGCACAGACCGTGTAACACCGGTGTCAGCCCTGTAATGAGTTGTCCTCTGGGTCATGTTTGTGTTGAAGTTTGGCGAGTAAAGATAAAACGTTAACAATAACGTGTATGAATTTCTGGATCAAGGCTTTAACATTTCTGTGTTTTCTTTTACTTGTTGTAAATACCTTGAAGAAAAATAAAAATGGAAAAAAAGGTAAAAACGATAATGGCGTTTCATGAGAAGAGAGAGTGCTACCTTAGGAGCAGTTTGATAACAATATGATACGGTAATCGGAACGTCATTGAACATTGTCATTGAACGTTGTCAATCGACTTGCATCGGATAGAGACAATGATGTTTCGATTGTATTATATGGATTAACCTAAGCACGTGGAATGAACTTGAGCCCGAGGATTCCCAATTTTTCCCTAAGTACTCCGGTACACACAGTAAATTGTGCATGATCATTATTTGTATGATCAATTACTAACTGAATAAGATATGTATCAAATATCCTTAAAATGTTGTTAAACACTCAACCCACGTCCAACTATCAAAACCAGATTCTTCATGTAAGAATGCTTAGTGGAGTTTTTCTCAAGCAAAAAGAAACAAAATCACATCTTCTTAACGGTCCTTCCTATAGAAATATACTTGCCCTGCTAACAAATTGATATATGACCTGCAATTCAATCAACAATGAAATTCGTTAGTTCACGTGACTTTTAAACCAAGGGTGACAGTGACTTCACGTCATAAACCAATTTAGATTTCCAACGGATCACTTTTAATAATGATATTATCGAAACGTTCTAATACAGTGTCTGTCTAGGACCCTACCTGGTCTGTGTGATTATGTTTTATGATCTTGGAGATCTCGGGACTACTACAGTGTTGACACATTTCTTATAATAGAAACGAACTTCAAATCATGAGTTAACCATACTTTAGTTACAATGACATGATAACCATTACGGTATTATGTATGTACAGATCACTTCTGTAAAGAGTACCTTGCGAAGTGCTCAGTTATAAATTTCAGGATCTAGAGCATCCAATGCCATATTGATGAGGTTGGAAGACGGCGAATGCGTAATAGTGTAGCATTTCTTACCGTATGTCCTCGCGTATAAACTTATACCAACTGCATAGACCCAGATCTGCTGTCCCATAATGCGCCGGCAGATCTGGGTCTATGCAGTTTGTAAGGACTAATCAGTAGAACAATCAACATAGACCCTGATCTGCCGACGCATTATGCGACGGCAGATCAGGGTATATGTTGTTTACATTTACACCCACTTTATACGCGAGTATAGACGGTACTCTGATGGTTTTCTAGCATTGGCTTTGCAATCTTTAGGGGAATTTGCCCAAGACGCGCCCCTATTTATGTACAACAAACCGTTAGTTTATAAGGTAAAACTTATTTACCATTCGCTAGAGGCTGCTATGATACACGTTTTGACCTACTAAACTGTTGTCAACAACGCATCATGCCGAGCGGACACAAACGGTAATGTTTTCTTAAGTTTGTAAAGTTAATAAATGTTTTTTACTTTCGGAATTGTCAGTTTAACTGTTAAAGACATCAATGTTACTGTTTATTTATTTCAAACGGGTTTAATTCACTAGCAAATGCCCATGAAACACAAAGACAATTGTATCAAATACAGTGAAAAAATGGCGGATGATTGTCGTAGAGTCCTTGCCATAAGACGCACCTAGTCCATTTTGCCCAAGATGCACCAGGGGGTGCTTCTTGGGCTGTTGTACATTTGATTATTATTTTTGATTAGGCCTATTATGTTTTATAACTTATGTGTATGCCTAAATAGGCCTATTATGTTTTATAACGTATGTGTATGCCTAAATAGGCCTATTATGTTTTATAACGTATGTGTATGCCTAAATAGGCCCATTATGTTTTATAATGTATGTGTATGCCTAAATAGGCCTATTATGTTTTATAACGTATGTGTATGCCTAAATAGGCCTATTATGTTTTATAACGTATGTGTATGCCTAAATAGGCCTATTATGTTTTATAACGTATGTGTATGACTAAATAGGCCCATTATGTTTTATAACGTATGTGTATGACTAAATAGGCTTATTATGTTTTATAACGTATGTGTATGACTAAATAGGCCTATTATGTTTTATAACGCATGTGTATGCCTAAATAGGCCTATTGTGTTTTATAATGTATGTGTATGACTAAATAGGCCTATTATGTTTTATAACGTATGTGTATGACTAAATAGGCCTATTATGTTTTATAACGTATGTGTATGACTAAATAGGCCTATTGTGTTTTATAACGCATGTGTATGCCTAAATAGGCCTATTGTGTTTTATAATGTATGTGTATGACTAAATAGGCCTATTATGTTTTATAACGTATGTGTATGACTAAATAGGCCTATTATGTTTTATAACGTATGTGTATGACTAAATAGGCCTATTATGTTTTATAACGTATGTGTATGCCTAAATAGGCCTATTGTGTTTTATAACGTATGTGTATGACTAAATAGGCCTATTATGTTTTATAACGCATGTGTATGCCTAAATAGGCCTATTGTGTTTTATAATGTATGTGTATGACTAAATAGACCTATTATGTTTTATAACGTATGTGTATGACTAAATAGGCCTATTGTGTTTTATAACGTATGTGTATGACTAAATAGGCCTATTATGTTTTATAACGCATGTGTATGCCTAAATAGGCCTATTGTGTTTTATAATGTATGTGTATGACTAAATAGGCCTATTATGTTTTATAACGTATGTGTATGACTAAATAGGCCTATTGTGTTTTATAACGTATGTGTATGCCTAAATAGGCCTATTATGTTTTATAACGTATGTGTATGCCTAAATAGGCTTATTATGTTTTATAATGCATGTGTATGCCTAAATAGGCCTATTATGTTTTATAATGCATGTGTATGCCTAAATAGGCTTATTATGTTTTATAACGTATGTGTATGACTAAATAGGCCTATTATGTTTTATAGCGCATGTGTATGCCTAAATAGGCCTATTATGTTTTATAACGTATGTGTATGCCTAAATAGGCTTATTATGTTTTATAATACATGTGTATGCCTAAATAGGCCTATTATGTTTTATAATGCATGTGTATGCCTAAATAGGCCTATTATGTTTTATAACGTATGTGTATGCCTAAATAGGCTTATGCTATGAGAAACTATGTGTATTATTGCATTTTCGTTATTAAAATTACTGCTTTTATTTCAATTTAATTTGTTTGCAATTTTGTTTTACAGGTTGCCCAGGATGCACCCTGGGGGGTGGGGGCTTCTTTGGCTTATATATGCCCAAGATGCACCCTCTATTATCTTTTTAAAATTATTGAATTGTATGTATTTATTCTATAATTCAACGTTGTTGTCTATGGAATATTATTAGTCATGATTGTGTACTACCACGTTGATTTTTTTTATGATTAAATAGCCAATAACGACCAAAAAGATGGCAGAAATTATAATGTGGGTGCGTCTTGGGCAAATTCCCCTAAGCTAGACATTTATGTTTGTCTCCGCCCTGAGCATCATTTTTATTTGCAAGAATCCTAGTTTATTGGTTATAAAAAGCAACTGATCTATCAATTGTGGGGATATATAAAAGTACTGATTACACCTACAGGTCAGGCGAGTTTCGAAATTAAATGCTTGCATCCTTGTATCAGTAAGCCCCACAATTACGGAGAGGGTGACGAAGGATCTTGAGTGACTGCTGGATGCACCGGATCAATAGAGAAATGGAATGGTTTCCAACATTGTGTGTGATATGACAACCCTGAAACCAGATATTCATTTATCCATGTTTCTTTCAATACCATTTAGCCCTCGCTGTTCTGAGTCACTCGCATATCGTTAATTTCTAATGGCCGGCGTGCAACATGAGAATTTGCTTCTTTTAGATTGTGTTGTCACAATTGTACTGTTCTGGACGATTACTTTGTTTGGTACATTCTACGCTCCATTCGTCTGACCTTTTGCAATCCTAAGTACGAAAAATATTCGATTAATGTCGCTTAGGCAAAGAGGAAAACGTTGAACCATATCTCAATAGTTTCCTTCAGATGTAATTTTTACTTGATACCGTTTCTTCTTCTTCTTTCATTATATGTACTGTAAGAACTTTTCAAATTAAGCAGTGATGCAAAAGAAATGGTACAAGTGTAATATCATAGATTGTAAAAAAATCAATTAGTATTATCTACTTGGCCTTTGGGATAGCAAATATATTTTTTAAATGATTTCTTTACACGCAAACGCGCATTGTGTATATTTTGTTCCTGTGGTAATACCAGTTTTACATCTGTTGCCTTGGAAACACAGGTTGTATTGCACAAAGCCTCCAGACCAATTAAACTGCGATGAGGCAGTCTATAACCAATTCTTCGTGGCGAAGTTATTTTTCACCTAAACCTTTGATCAATACATACTTTGATATGCGTAAACTACATTGCATAAATAAATAGATTTCGATCATAAAAAGTGTGGGGGAAAAAAAAACCAGAATATAATCCACGATTACATATCTCGCCTCCTCCAAACTTGTAGTAGGCTGAAGCAGACATTTTAAGCATTAATTATCATGCAGAAAATAAATTCAGACCAAACTGATCTTGACCTACGAAATGTTGGCGCCTGTGACAGGACATTAAATACATAAAACAAAAAAAAAAGAACCTTATTTTCTATCATATTACAGTGGACGTATTATAACGAGTTCATAAATAGAACAACATAATTTTTTGAAATATTTGCTAAAATCATTGTTTTCAAATCTGCTTCAGAAGCTTTTATTATTGTCAACCCCCAGCCCCACTCCCATCCCACACAACCGAGCCAGTTGTTATTGGATGGAAGGCACAGACTTTGACCTTGGAGTGACAGCCAGTATGACCACTATTAGAAGCATAGTTCATGCTTCAGTAATTAACTTGATTAGCCACTATGCACAGTTGATGCCTCGCACGAAATGCATGTAGTCTATTCATTTAATTCCTACTCATTCACGTGTACAATACACAGTTAACCTGTTGAGGGTATCCTGTCACAATATGCAGTGCATAGTCATTCGTATGGGCAGTTTACCATTTAATAAACATATCTATTCCTAATTACAACTGTAATATACTCTGGGATAACAGTTTCCGTACCAATTATATTGCGATGAAACCATCTAAAACAAATTCATGAAGACAAAAATAAATTTATATTATAACTTAAGCTCTGAACTGGGAGATAACTTTATAATGTGTCGATTATAATGAAAAATTGTAATAGTTTCCGATCACCACAAAGAATGAAAAAAACTATTTCTATTCACAGCGAATGTTTCAGCCACTATGCTTTTTTATGAACGTATATTGCCCCTGCTTTAACAGAAATAGAGATTTTTTTGCCTTTAAAGTTGTTTCAGATTGAAAACAACACATAACAGCATCCTTTTTTAAAAAATAAAATTATTAACAAAAGCAAATGAAAATTAAACTAATTGTACATTTTTATTTATGACAAGGACACAATTTTTAAACTATGAATTAGTACATATGATAGAATGTACAACATATATTAAAAAAAGGACAGGAAGCAAACAAAAAACAAACTAGCTTTCCTCTAAGTTTTGGCATCGTACGCGTACACATCCAGAGAGAGAGAGAGAGAGAGAGAGAGAGAGAGAGAGAGAGAGAGAAAGAGAGAGAGAGAATTTCTCAAGATGAAACGAAATGATTTAGTCTTATCTCATCATCATCCTGTTACAACTAAAATGTTCATCTATACTTTTAGTAAACAAATTTAATATGGTAGACACGTTTATCTTTTTTGACAACCTCATCAAGTAGTTACACTTCTTAAACTTTTAGACTACTTGGACATGAATTGATTTCTTTAAATTTCCCCAGGGTCTTAAGTTATTACGTAATATGAAAATTCAATTAATTCCACCTTCTAACAGTGGACATTTCTTCTTCGGTTTAATATTATTAGTAACATCTGCGATTTATGCCATAATATTCTAGAACAGGGTCAATAAAATGGATGATTTGATTCAATAAAAAGCATGCCATAAAAATGATATGCATTCAGAGTTTTCCCTCTTAATATTATTGTTGAGCCGTATTTATGACAGCATTGTGTTTGCTGTGTGGATAATACTTTACTAGCAACATCTAATGGCTCATTCAAACAACCGCCTTGCGTGCAGCTAATTAGGACTGGATGGTACCTTTTATTCCAGTATTGTACAACCTTCTCATTCCCCGTTCCCTAATATAAAATCAACCCAATAATTCAGAAGATTTTGAACTCGGCGTTTGCTTGCTTTGTGGATGTCTAGGGAGCTATTACCATTTAAAAGACAACAATAAAATACAATTATAATCAACTAGACCGATTCCCAGCCAGACATAGAGAGGTATGTCCGTGCCTCGATAATACGTGAGAAGTCGAATTTCTTTTCATTTTTCGATATTCGGTATTTATTTCTCACAGAAATAATACATAAATATGCAAATATGCACATATTAGGTTGATATTTTGCAATCTTTTTGAGTCAGTACTGTTCCAGTAACGAAAGTGTGTAATATGATATCCAAGAAATAGAAGAGTTGACTTTCATTACATTTCTTCATTAGATGAGGATGCATTTTCAGTATCAAAACTATATATTGTCAGTAACTTTTATACTTTATTTATGTCGTTTACCAGAGTGTTCTTCGGCTCTACTGTCATCCTCACGCTTCTGTTGAAAAAAGAATAGGTTATAGTCAGGGCCGTCGTAAGGGAACGGGCGATCGCCCGGGGCGCTAAGCCTGGGGGGGGGCCATTTCGCAGAGTTTGCGGTAATTTTTCCCGAGTGGGGGGCGCCGAAGGCGACGCTCGCCCGGGGCTCTGTTTCTTCCAGCGCAAACTTGCGACGTCCCTGGCTGTGGTGATACCATCTATCCGACTCTCCATCCCGCTATATCCCCTTCACCATCGCATAGAATTTATACTTAACATGGTAATATACGCCACAAAGATGCAAGTGGGGTATTTTTTATTATTTTTTTCATTTTTCTTTTTTTGTTTTCTTCTTCCCAGGGGTTGAAAGGACACATTAATAAAAAAAAACTGGAATAAATTAAACTCTGCAATTGAATTTTGTATGAGCAAGAAATGGACAAGATGTATTTCATATAATATATTAAGGGTTGATGGATATCTATCTTAGATTATGGCCCAAAGTTTGAGGGAAGGTGATCAAGATTATGGTGTTTGTGAATTAGATTACTCCTGAGGCGAAACTATAAAACTCTCACACCCACCGGTTCTACCTCTCAAAGAAATAAGGTCAGAAGGAAAAACTTCATATATTAGATTTATCCTCGCCATCCAAAGTGCACGCGGAAGGGGTTGGGAGATATCTCGTTACATGCCATTTATTTGCTTTGCTTACACATGGTAAGGTACTACCGTATATATTCTCGTATAATATGAGTCCAAATGCAAACAACATAGATCCTGATCTGCCGTCGCATAATGCGCGGCAGATCAGGATCTATGTAGTTTGTTCTACAGATTAGTCCCTACAAACTGCATAGACCCAGATCTGCCGGCGCATTATGCGACGGTAGATCGGGGTCATTGCAGTTTTCACTTGGTATCGACTTATACGCGAGTAAAAACGGTAAATCCTTTTGTAACTGTCTATAGAGGCTGCTGTCCAAAGTTGATTGACATAATCAATTAATGATTAATGTACTGGATGTTGTCAACCTCTGGTCTCTTTTTTCGGCATCATATCCCTTGGCATTGTTTTGCTTATGCTCTGTGCAACATGTACATTGAGTTTATTTTATATTTCCACATCTATCTATCTACGGATATTTGCACATCTCTTTGCGTTTTCATAATCTTCGTTTAGTTAACATATTATTTCTTATCCACGTCCTTAACAGCATCTTCACCATCATCATTCTTCTCCATCTTTCTGTTACATCATCGTCTTGTCATATAAAACGTTGTTTTTCTCCATTTTACTTAAAACTATAGCATCAGTGTCGATGTGTGTGTGTGTGTGTGTGTGTGTGTGTGTGTCTTTCAGCGTCAATCACGCGAATAAAGATAGCGTTTACAATATTTATCGTGATTGCCGTAGCAACAAGTACCAATGCACTTAACGTCAAAGTCACATATGTGATGTACCTTTGAGCAAAGTAATTTCATAGTTTTCGGAGGTCTTTATCTATATTTATAGCGTTCATCTAGTACTTGTATGTCCAAATCAGACTATTGGGAGATATTTCCTGCATGTATGCACACACACACACACAAAAAGCAAAAAAACACTAGCAGAACATGACGTAATAACTGGAATGAAAAGGAACAAGTCTTAAGTCACATTTAATAAGACGTCGATGTGTATGACCAATCGTATATACTCGCGTATAAACCGGGTCTAAATGCAAACAACATAGACCCTAATCTGCCGTCGCATAATGCGCCGGCAGATCAGGATCTATGTTGTTTGTTCTACTGATTAGTCCTTACAAACTGCATAGACCCAGATCTGCCGGCGCATTATGCGACGGCAGATCAGGGTATATGCAGTTTGCAGTTGGTATCCGATTATACACGAGTATATACGATAGCTGTGACATTTTTCTGATTTAAGCTTCTGGTTCATGATCATCATCCATATTCACTGTAACTAATATATCAACAGAATGAACAATGCTGATAGAAACCTGTAAACCTACATAACAACATATCGATGTTAGCTTAAAATGTCTTTCTTTATCTGAATCGCATACAATATTATTTATGAAAAGATAAATTAGAATGTCGAAGTTGTATTAAATAGTGTTTATTCTGTCTTCATAAAATTTTAATATACAATATATTAACACACAATGCCTAAACAAATAAAACTCAAATATCGTGTCTTAATTTTTTAAGTGCTTCTTATAAACTGACGTTAAATACATACGTAAAATTTCTTTCGGAACTAGGTTAAGAATGATCAAATCATCTCAAAGCTTACTCTCTACGTCATAAGATCTGTCTATTTACTATCAATTTTATCAGGATCATATTTCCCATATATTTCCTAATTATCGCAATATCCTACAAATGTAGATGGCAATTAATAATAATGGGATGTATATGTATCATATATATGATAATAATGGGATGTATATGTATCATATATATATATATATATATATATATATATATATATATATATATATATATATATATATATATATATATAATATATATATATATATATATATATATATATATATATATATATATATATATATATATATATATATATATATATATATATATATATATATTACAGATATGACTGTAATAGCGTCAAGCCAGTGTTAAAAATATGAGGGTTATATACAGCTAGATTGGAGAAATACAAATAAATAAACAACTACTTCTCGAAAGCGCCTATACAAGAATTCAATTTTTATAAGTGTTTTGACATAGATAACACCGCTTTTATAAATCTGACCTTTCCATCTGCGATTGTAATTAAACCGATTTCAAGTCTAAGCATTAAATGTGTTTGGGCATGTTAATACAACAAATTTCTGAATGCATACATGTAGGTAAAGTACCTTCTACTGAACTACTAAATATGCATACCTGATATTCTATTTTCAAAACGAATAAAGTCGAGAATGGAAATGTTTAAGTTCAGGCAGGTAAAACTAATATTTGTCTGTCAACTACAACTATTTCAAGATACTTGTCAATTGCCTCACTTCTTTATTTCATTCTTTATTTCTCAGTCCCTTTCCTTATAAGGAATTCTTTTTAATGTATCTTAGCATTTTGTGAGGTTTTTGTGACTTGCATACAAACTTTTGTTACAAAAGAACTAATTAAATTTTAAATTGTCTGTTTTCTCACCTGAAAATATAGAACGTAACAAACCAGTTCCTAACGTTCAAATATACTTTTGCACCAGTGCAATAAACTTTTGTAAAAGTCAGTCGCATCGAACGACTTTAGTATGTAAACATATGAACCTAAACGGTAATACATAAACTTAAAATTTAATTGCAGGAAAAGGTTTTCATGCCATACAAAAACTTGGTAGTTTAATGACGCCAACAACCTTACCAAAATGTTGTATTCCTTCGTACGACATGCTATACTGTGGCCTAAGATACTTATTGTATTCTTTAGCGCATTGAGATCTTCTCACTAAAACGTTTAAAATATTTATATACAAGATATTTTAAACACTCTGATACCTTGATGTGAATATATGTGACCAATGTGTTAGAGTGCTGAGCATGATTACAATATGAACACCATCATAATTGCAGTTCTGAAATAATTCACTTTTTTATTTGATTATATTGTTTTTTATTTCTCTATTTTCTTTTTTTGACCTTTAAATCCCAGTCGCGTAAGAAAATTCTCCCTTTTTTAATCAGCTTATTTTAACATCAAAGAAATTCCATAAGCCCTTACACCGATCGATTTTCCTGAATGAAACATCAAGCAGCGCCAAGCTGACAATCTTGAAAAAGCGCAAGTTGGAGAAGAAGAAAGAAATAAGTATTTGTTTAAATAGGTAAGGAAATATTTCATTCTTATAAGAAAAGAAAAAATGAAGCCTCTCTTCGCTCTCAGCTGTTCCAGAAATTCTGCGTGTGATAATTCTCGTTAGGGGCATTCTCGGATCAATCCGGGCACTTGGGAAAGGTCAACTTCGACAACATTCAGGCATAAAAGAACTTTTCGATATAGGGATTTTCAAGTATCAAAATCAACATAAATCTAAATAAAACTGTTCATATAATTTGGCTAGCTCCCTGCATTGCGCGCGCGCGGACACACACACACGATCCATTTGTTTCGAACAGTCTGTATACAGGGACAAACTCAAAACTCTGTGCGCGCGTGTGTGTGTGTCCGCGCGCGCACAGAGTTTTGAGATTTTCCCGGACATTCCAATTGATGTCAGTGAACTGGCCATCGAAATACATAAATCATAGAGGGGACATCTTCAAAGTATCTGGTACCGTCAGTGTTCTGGTTATTAACTTTAAAAAGGATGAATTTTTTTTAAATATTTAATTTCTCTTTTTTTAGCAGTCACAAGTGATCATAATTTAATATTTTTTGTACACTTCAATTTAAATATCAGTCATACCATCCCTTTATCATAACGTATTAGCTATTGATATCGATCGAAAACAAGGGGCTGTAGCTGTAAACAATGAATGGTTGCATCTGCTCGAAAACGGTTTGTTTGTGTTTTTAACAGCATCAAGAAAATTGTCAAGAAAACAGGATATACGGGAATGAAGGTCAGTCTTACCTAGTGGTTTTTAAACTGAGTACGATTTACATGTCAGCGAAGCTGATTTCTTGCGTTTCTGAACCCGGCAATTTCAAAACCCTCCCTCCCCCCCCCCCTCCATCACCGCGTGCCTCTGTCTCTGTCAGACTGTCTCTATCTGTCACACACACACACACACACACACACACACACACACACACACACACACAAAATCATGAACACTGTTTTGGTAGATGTGGAAGTATTAAACTACATCAGAGTCTGCACTGAGTGGATTTAATTTCGCATAACTTTCCCTAGTGTCCCGATTCAGATTTAACATAACTTTCCCCAGTGTCCCGATTCAGATTTAACATAACTTTCCCCAGTGTCCCGATTCAGATTTAACATAACTTTCCCCAGTGTCCCGATTCAGATTTAACATAACTTTCCCCAGTGTCCAGATTCAGATTTAACATAACTTACCCCAGTGTCCCGATTCAGAATTAACATACCTTTCCCCAGTGTCCCGATTCAGATTTAACATAACTTTCACCGGTGTCCCGATTCAGGTTTAACATAACTTACCCCAGTGTCCCGATTCAGAATTAACATACCTTTCCCTAGTGTCCCGATTCAGATTTAACATAACTTTCACCGGTGTCCCGATTCAGATTTAACATAACTTTCCCCTGTGTCCCAATTCAGGTTTGACTAGACTTTCCCTGGTGTCCCGATTCAGATTTAACAAAGTACAATTTGCTGCGTTTATGACTTCAATGCACTTTTGATATGATTTACTACATAAGGGGGAGCTTGCATACTTAGATGTTCATTTTATTAATTTAAAATGTGTACATAAAAACTCATTTATGCCACTATATTTGTATTCATTTAAAATGTGTACATGAAGATTCATTTATGCCACTATATTTGTATTCATTTAAAATATGTACATGAAGGTTCATTTATGCCACTATATTTGTATTCATTTAAAATGTGTACATGAAGGTTCATTTATGCCACTATATTTGTATTCATTTAAAATGTGTACATGAAGACTCATTTATGCCACTATATTTTTATTCCTTTAGAATGTGTACATAAAGACTCGTTTATGCCACTATATTTTTATTCCTTTAGAATGTGTACATAAAGACTCGTTTATGCCACTATATTTTTATTCCTTTAGAATGTGTACATAAAGACTCGTTTATGCCACTATATTTTTAGCTCTAAAAAGTAGCTCATCGAAAAGTTTATTCAGAAATATTAAAAACTGATCGTCGTTACATGATGGCATTTTGACGCTGGAAAAAAATCCGTTGCATGAAATATTCATAATAATTGCAATTTAAAGAGTTGATTGGTATTTTCTCCTGCCTTTAATGTGGTATAAACTGTCAGTTGTCGAATCATACAGCTTACATAAAGCCTTTCGCGCTTCTGTTGCTGGTTGATTCGGCAACTGACCATTTATACTACGATAAAACATAAATAAAAAACCCAAAACAATTAATTAACCGCCATATGAGCAATCAAAAGCATTCATTATTCTAGCCTGGAAGAAATATAACATTTAACCATTGCATTTCTGGAGCATTACAGAGAACAACGATTGGCAGAAATGAATAGAAAAAAGTTAGAATTCACACCTATATTTAAGAGGAAAATTTCCGCTTAGTGGAAAAAGTTCAGTTTTGCCCGTATTGATGAAACCATCTTTCTAGCTGTTATAGCTTTCTATTGAAGACATACCATCTTTCTAGCTGTTATAGCTTTCTATTGAAGACATACCATCTTTCTAGCTGTTATAGCTGTCTAGAGTCCGGCCTCGTGCTGTTATAGGACAACAACGATGATAGACTCAAGAAGTGATACAAAATCAATATGGATGGTTCTTATAGCATTCCTCTGTAATAGCATCTAAATTGCACAGCTATGTAACCAGATGGGTTTTCATTAGGCCCATGAATTGGTCGCTTTACCAGCAAAAACTACCGTCTATACTCGCGTATACGACGATACCAACTGAAAACTGCATAGACCCAGATCTGCCGTCGCATAATGCGCCGGCAGATCTAGGTCTATACAGTTTTCAAGGATTAATCAGTAGAACAAACAACATATACCTTGATCTGCCGGCGCATTATGCGACGGCAGATCAGGGTCTATGTTGTTTGCATTTGGACTCGGGTTATACGCGAGTATAACCGGTACTTGGTTTGTCTAATGTTGGTGTGACAAGTACTAGATTATCTCTGATATTATTTGAAATTACTCAAGTTCTGGACAGAACATGGTTCTCCTTTAAATAAAGATTGGTCCACAATAATCAGCAAAACGTAATTTTCAGCTACTATGAAAAATATGGAGCACCAACCAGTTTGGAAGTTTTATCTTCGAATCCCAACAGTAATATATGTATACGTTGTAAAATATAATGCCAAATAAAATAATATTGATTGGAGATTGAAGACAGATTACCTTCCAAATCTTATCCCACACACAAAGTTGTAAAGGATTAAATAATGTTTAATCTTCATTGGTGAAAATGTCTGACACACATTCTGGTTCCCGAGTATCTACGCTATATTATTGTTTCGTTGTTAATGGACGTTTTAATACAGTTCACTGTTTTAAGAAGAACTATTTTTTTATTAACTTATCTTGCTTCATGTTTATTTTATATTTGTTTATTTATTATTTTTTTTAATTGATTTTCATATTATTAATTTATGTTTCTTGTATCTTCCGTTCATTACCACTAGCACTGTTGTCACTGAGGTCAAATGTCATTTTACTGTTAATATGTAATAAATTTGGCGCGCTTAAACACGAGAAGATTTTATTAACCTATGGGAATCTTTTTGTTTAAGCTGTGTTTGTTTCCAGTTCGTATTTTTCACATCTAAACTCATGTAAATGAATTAATAATCTTTATACTGTCCCCTTTCTGAGTTTTCAATGCAAAGTTTTATTGTTTGCAATATATATATATATATATATATATATATATATATATATATATATATATATATATATATTGTTTAAACAAGACCTTCATAGTATCTTCCGAAGCTTTTTCTTATGTATCTATCTTTTTGTGCATTGCAAATAACTTGGATGCAGTAACAACTGATTTTAGAAAAACCAAAGTTTATGCCGATAATGAGAATAATTAAAAATAATCTTACTGCATAAATATCTGTTTTGACTTATCAAGACGGCTCCTTTTAAAATGACATTTCATCAACTCTCTCTCTCTCTCTCTCTCTCTCCTGCTGTTTACGACAACATAAATGAAACATGAAGTGGTCTAGATTGCCCAAAGAGATGCAATTACATAGTGATATGTCTAGCTATGTATGGATTGGATTTAACTGACTTATAATGGAGCATGTTATTTTCCAACAATTGTTTTTATAATCTGTTGTAAAATCCGACTCGACCATTGCAAGCATGAATAATATCATCGTGTTTGTTATGATATGTGTGGTGTAATTCAAACAAGACATGGGCATGTATCGTTGTCAGAAAGTAATCGATTCTAACGTACTTGAAATTCATCATTTCAACTAAAAAACAAATTCAGACTTACTTGACAAAGGATTGTAATGGTCGGAGAACGGCTAAAAACATTATTCAAAATAAAACAGAATGTCTCCAGTCTAAAAAAATATAGTATAATACAACCCTCTATCGTGCCATATGTATTTCGCAAATATTGTACATTTGATCAAGTCAGACATTTCTGATAAGACATACAAAATGTATTGTAGCAATTCGAAAGCTCCTATTTGATGTTCCACTCTACCAATATTTTAAATATTAGTGAAAATAGCACATGGTACTGGTGTACAGCATCTTCAATTATTACCAAAATATGTGCCAAAGTTTAAGCTTGATCCAACGTACAAAAGATTGTTCAGAAGCGGGTATATATTTGTACGGCGATGAACACAGATCATAATAGAATCTTATAGCAAATTAGATTAACTAGCTTGGAAAAATAGTCAACCATAAATTAGTCTCATAAGAGAACCAGTTGTCATATAAATCACCTATGTGCAACTGTGTTACTTCCTACCCCTCCCAGTCTTATTGAAAAGTATTTATTAACTACAATGTCTTGTTAATTGTTTTCAGAAAATGGATTGAAACTTGTGTAAATTCCTTATCAACAGTGATCAAGAGAGGCAAGCACACTTATATAACAAATTTGCCTGTACAAACAATAGAGTTTCAATTACAATATGCAATCATTTTGTTAAAATGTGTGATGTTAATATTTTGCGACTGGAACTGGAGGATCATGGCAATATGATGAAATGAACTTAAAATTTCAAGCAATTTGTGACGGTTTTATGGCTGTCGTTGGCCGCAAACGCCGGACGGCACACATCGATTGAATGATCATATCTAAGCTGCTGTTTCTTTTCTCTCTTAATAGATAGAGACAAGGGTATAAAAAGAATGAGAGAGAACATGGAAATTCCTTCTCCTTCCTGTAGAGTCTTTAACGAAACTTCGAATTTTTGTTTATCATTCTTTCAAACATTACTCTTTAAAATGCATGGATTGCAATGTGCACGTGTGATGATAGATATATGTCTGCATTTGTAAGAGTCATCAAGTCAGTAATGATAAAGCCCATCCAATTAGCATATCCCTAAATAATTTTAATTTAAATGTATTTCTTTATCTTTGTTGAATATACGCGTCAAATGATATTCCAAATCCTGGCCACCTTCCAACTAGAATCATATGGTGAGTCAAAATTTCCACTTTGACTCGATGAAGAGCAATCGATTGAAAAATAGGGATCTGCCTTTCGTGATCATCTTTCGTCCTTGTCTTGTATTCATATGTTGCATCCAACCACATTCTCTTGTGTTGTATTCAGAATTTTGCAAATTTGTTTGAAAAGTCTTTTGAACTCACATATTGATTTTAAAATTGATGTACAGAATGACTAAGAATCGGAACGATTCTGAAATTTTATTATCATTGTTGGGTGGTCGGGAAACAGTGATTTTCATTTTAAAATCCAAGAAGGTTGTATGTAAAAAAAAAACGGATGGCCAAAAATCTCGCTAATATCATGACTATGCCATGTAAATATTTAAGTGTCTTCATTATCTTTTTTATTGTGTTTCTATTGTTCTCCTCCTCATCCTCATCATCATCGTCTTCATCGTCATGGATGTAATCAGTCACCGCCGACTTCATCATCGTCATCATCATCATCATCATTATCAGTCCGCAGCATCTTTTGCCTTTTCTGATTTGTCTTCTCCCTCACGTTACCTCTCTTTGATGTCGCATTAGTCGTCGTTCGCGATATATTAAAACTAAAATTGCACCCAGCTCACTCCTTTCATTAACTTTTATAAAAATACGAAAGTAACTTTTGGACAAGAAAAAAATATCGGCACCATTATAAATACAAGCACCATTAGATCCTTCATCGTCATCGCATATGCATTCCATCTTATTTGTACGCTGTCCCTGTGCATTTTTCAAAGTCGTGCTCCCAGATTCGAAACTGGGATCTTGTTGTTAGAGTACAATCATCATCTACTGGACGATATTGTGACGTTTCTTACTTTAAATGTTATGAACAGGAAATAAGGTAGTGTGGCATATTTAATAGTATGAACAATAATAGGTTTTGATTATGGGACACAAAGAAATTCATGTTATGACCTACCGTATGTGCTCGCTTATAAGTCGAGTCAAACTGCATACAGCATTGACCCTGATCTGCCGTCGCATAATGCGTCAGCAGATCAGGGTCTGTGTTGTTTGTTCTACTGATTACTCCTAACAAACTGCATAGACCCAGATCTACCGGCGCATTATTCGACGGCAGATCTGGGTCTGTGCAGTTTGCAGTTGGATTCGATTTATAAGCGAGTATAGACGGTAGCTAAGGCATTGTTTCTTCATTTAGTGTCTTGTGCATGGACATTGCCATTGAAATCATTTAATGCAACTAAACTGTTACAGAATCAACTGTGTTTTTTTTAAATTTAAATAGGTAAACCTTTCCTTCTAAATATATTCTTTTCTTCTAACTGTCTGGAGTTACAAATCTTTATAAAGATGGCTTTTTATATGTAGTTTTAATAAACTGTTTGAATTTGTTGTAAAATTTATGTCACCGTCTATGCTCGCGTATAAACTAATACCAACTGCAAACTGCATAGACCCAGATCTGCCGGCGCATAATGCACCGGCAGAGCTGGGTCTATGCAGTTTGTAAGGACTATTCAGTAGAACAAAACAACATAGACCCTGATCTGCCGTCGCATAATGCGCCGGCAGATCTGGGTCTTAATTGTTTGCAATTTGACCCGGTTTATACGCGAGTATATACGATAGTTTATGAATTTAATTGCAAAGAAGGGTGGGATATCTCAAATTGTTTCAAATAGCGTCCTTCCTACTACATATATTTCACTTTTTTTTAAAATTTTACAATCGACATTTAATATTTATATGATGTATAACTACATTATTTGATTAATACCGTCTGACGAGGATATGATCTCGTTTTCTGACAACGCCCAGACAATAATGTTAGTCCTATGATTGTTTTAAATGAGACCAGTTTACACATGTGTTCGAAATATATGGATAACACTTAGTTCTAAGACCAGTTTATACATGTGTTCGAAATATATATATATGACACTTAGTTCTAAGACCAGTTTACACATGTGTTCGAAATATATGGATAACACTTAGTTCTAAGACCAATTTCCATATTTGTTTAAAACATATGTATGCCATTTAGTGGTATACATTCGACTGTCAAGTTGTAGTCGTAATTACTTTGATATCAAGTTTAATCACTAAATGATTTTATGTATGGTAATATTGCCATTTCCAAATAAATGCGATGTGGTAGAGGACCGTCAAGAGAATGTAGGAATATGTAGGTATGATATTGTTACGACTCTATGGTCTAAAAAAAATGTAACAGAAAGAAAATGAAACCAACAAATCAAGCAAAAATCAACAAGCAATTAATTTATAGACAATTAAAGTGAAAATTCAAAAGACACTTACAATAACGTGAATTAAAATCCAAATAATCCAATAATCCTAAGTGTCCTAATCACAAGTTCTAAATATATAATGTTCCGAATGAATGACTATATCCTTGAATGTGTTGATGTGCCAATAGTTTTTAATGTCATGATGTGCCAGTAGCCTTTAATGTGATGATGTGCCAAAATGAAGTACTCCAGAATATCTTTGAATAAGTTCACATAAATCCCAAAATCATCAATTCAAAATCCAAAATCCAAAAGTCTATGAGCACTTTTATAATCCAATTAATATTTTAAAAAATTTCTCTCTCTGAATTTGGAATGATTTTTCACAACTGTAATGGCTCTTTAAAGACTGATGTTAAGGTCGAAACTGAAAAAAAACTGTCCACTAAACATGGTATATATAAAGATAGGTCATTTGACAGAATGTTCTAGAATATTATGGTGTATGTTACTTTTAACACATAACTCTAAGGGAAATTCTAGTTTTATCTGTAAACATATTCAGCCTTGTCCTCAAATTAAATCAACAATTTGTTTACCAAAACCATCCTTGAACTAAAATATTAAGTAAACAACCTAATTCAAGGACAATAGCTAAACATGTCAACATTATACTTAACATTAAGGTTTAAGCAAATATTAAAGTCAAGAAACATTTATAATTTCCTAAAATATTTATAACACTATATAAACATCATATATAACAAAGTATTTCATGTCCGAAGAGAATAAATAATTAATCAATTTTAAAAGCCCATTTCCTAACGAACCACCGTTGAATATTGCTTTTTGTTTGGAAACTTTTCTTTTCTCTGATACTCTTTTCCTTAAAAAAAAATAAAAAAAAATAAGAAATATTTTTCATTTCTCCTCCTATGCTTATTCCTCCTCCTATGATTTCTTTCAATCGATGTATGGAGGTAATTTTTTTTTATATCAGTGAAAGAATATGAATTTCACAGCCTTTATCCTTTTTATCATGTTTCCTTTCGATGTAACTGATTTACGTTCATAATTTAGAAAGATTCTTGTGTGTCCAAACCTTTTTTTAAAATCCGATTCAGTTTTCAGTTATTCTGTTTTAGTACAGGATCTATTAGCTTTTCTTGTAGCTATTACTCGAATAATTCTGTTCATGGCTGCAACAAAGCACTAATATTGCTATACTTTATACATTTTCATTCTCTCTTTGTGTCCTGTAAATTTATAAGAACATCTCAGCAAATTTTCTTCCTTGTGGTATGTACTCACTCATCCAGCATGGATGCCAGTACATTGTCTACTAATTTTATTTTCGCTTAAGAAACTTTCATAAATTACTGAAAAAATGCATTTAAAGTTTTAATGAGACCGATTTATTTATGAAACCACTTGTGCTGGAGAGCCCGACAAAATCTTAATTGATAAATTATCTTCAGCAACTTTTCACATGCCTTGCTTTTGTTTGAGATTTGACTAAATCTTTTTGAAGTATTTCTTCTTTTTATTTCCCATTAACAGAGTGAGTATTTATTTTATATCTTTTTGACATAGTAATTTTACATATTTTCTGCAAGTCATATTCTTCACAGCAAGCTAATTCTTTGGATATGCTGTTAACCTTATTTCTTAAAAATCTTAGCAATATCTGTAAGGTTAACTCATCTTTTATAACAGATCCGCCTTGCCCCCCCCCCCCGCCTCCCCCCCCAAAAAAAACAAAACAAACAAACATCCAATAACAATATTGCAGAATCTAGCGATCGTAGGAGGTTCCCAATAACTTGAAAATAATTCTGTCTGAAAGGCATGTATACGTATACATAGTTTTCTCGCTATCAGAATGCCTCACCCATTAATATTGCGTCTATGTTATTTATGGCTTTATATACATAGTATCAATCGATCTTGAACCAGGAAGCGGGCTACTTTTGGTACAGTTGTTTGGGAGTTTTTTGTGCTTTTGTCTCAACCAAATATTGCCGAGTTTCAATGGGGTATGTTTTTTGTTTGTTTGTTTTTTTTCTTGTTGTTGTTTTTTAAAGCTATTGATTTCATTATCAAAACCGTCAGTTACACATTGCCACTGGATATGTTTCATCTAAATTGTTAGAAAAGGATGAAATGTAACTAAAACAATGCATATATGTCTACAAAGTGCAACGACTCCTAAGTAGAAAATCGATTTCTAAGTAAAAAATCGATTCGAATGAATTTACTAATCTCTCGTCAGACAAATTTGTACGAATTTTAAAACCTGTTCGGCTATAGACGACAGTTGCAGAAGGACGGATGTATTTATAGCTACCACAATGCACAATACGCGACCAATCAACCAGAACACCAGAAAGAAGGAGTCAGAGATAGGGAAGATAATGTCTGGATTCACGCGTTGATAAAATATAAAATCATTGATGTTCTACGCTAAAAATCGTACAGCATGACTGATAATATTTCATTTCATATGTCGGCTTCTCCACTGTTTCAAATGTTTGTAACTTAATAACCAAAGACTATACTGGATTAGTCTCAGGATGTGAAAACCACTCCATACTGACTTGACATGGACAGACACAAAGATCATCGACAGGTGATAAATTGAATCAGGCCGCTATCAAAAGCTTTCTTTCATTTTCTTGCAGTAGAATGATATGTGCATGGTGAACCTTGGTACATGTATACAATTACAATCGTGTGTGAGACAATTGTCGTGTTACCCTTCGAACTCTATAAATATTTTCCATTCGTGATATTTAATCCTGAATGTCAAGCGTGGCGTTTTGGTAACCATCAGAGCTACAAACTTCATTATGAAGCATGAAGCTCAAACTTTGAATATGCACAACATGATATTGATCAGCAAAACAACGCATAGCTGTGAAATATTTCAGTGTCAAATCACATTGATCAAGATTAACTTTTCCTTGCACTATACAGAACAGAAACAGTCTCTAAAAGTATCATATTTGTCTGGTGGTACCGGGTTGTCATTTTTGATCACAAATAAATAAGGCACGGAGCGTATATGAGTCAATATTAAAATATGTCAATAATCGGGTCTTCATCTCCAAAGTATACAAAAATAGAAAATATTGTAAAACAATTGATTTAGATATGATATAATATGTCATAATGTTGCTAAAAATCAGGAATAAAGGTTAAATTTATATAAGATTTGCATTATAATGTTTACATTTTCAACATATTACTCTTGTATTTATTGTGTCCCTTCTTTAAAAATTGGCTGATATATTTTTAAAAAAACTTTCATTATAAATTAAACCCCATTTTCAACGATTATTATACCAATTGCACATATTTCACAATAAATTACTAATGGAATGTGCTTATAAATACAAAATTCAGTAATTTTCAAGCCTGTTTCTTTTGTCTGCAGTATTTATGTCCGTCCTGTAATAATATTATAAATAACCGAAATGATAATAGTTCCCTACAGTTGCTGATACTGAAACTTCCGGTTATTTTCTTGAACAACTTCCTGTCTTTGACTGAGACATATGCTTTCAGCAGCCACCAAGAAGAAGCGTCTTATTTAATAACTATTAAGTTTACTCTTCCTAGTATATACGAAAGTTGTCCCTCCTGTAACATGGATAACACATATCTGCACTTTCTTGATTAATATTTAGTTTTAACCATAGAGTAGAGTTTTGAAATATGATCTCAATGCCATAGTAATTTTTATCTTGGAGAGAGCAGTCATGAACTTATGCATGTGTATTTATCTTATATGTCCTTCCCATAACAGTCCCTCCTGTAACAGACAGTTTCGTTACAGGAAAGACGAAATTTGTTACACAACCGGAATTAAAAGAACAGTCACCTGTAAGAAAGTGAAAAAGCAGAGGAGGATTTTGAATGATACTTTGAAAAACTTGCATTTTTTGTTTCCAACAGAAAGTAACAGAAGTACTTGTCTTTGTAAACTGTGTGAAAATACCCAATTTATGTGTTCAGCATTGGAAAAAGAAGGTGTAATTAGAACAGATAAATTAGAAGACATATTGCAGGAAGTAGTCTGTGACATTGAAAACCAAAACTGCATGTATGGAGAATGTACAAACTGCCAACGAGTGATGTTCAACAGAGAGAAATACAATGAACAAATTGAGTGGCCACAGTGGCATTTTAAAACTGAAAAATGAAAAGTTTTAGCAGGCCAAAAACTAGAGGAAAAAAATGTGACATTTACTGTAAAGGAGCGTGTGTCGGGATTTGTCTAAGATTTGGCTGAATCATTTGAAGAGCAACTTGTGCGATATTAAAAGCATCTTTACAACATAAGAAGTCAGTATGTATATTTCCCAAAGGCAAGAGAATCTTTAGACGAAAATACATGCATTTTACATGTTGATTTCTCAGAGAACTATGTGTGCAAAATGGCAAGTGAAGTGCAAGGGATGCACTTCGGTGCATCTAAGAAGCAAATTTCTTTGCACACAGGTGTCTATTATGTAAAAAGTACTTCAAAAGGAAAAACATTCTGCACAGTGTCTGATAATTTGCAGCATGGGCCTGGAGCCATCTGGGATCACCTTAAGCCTATATTACAAGATATAAAGTCCAGGTATCCAAAAGTAAACAAGATTCCAATTTTCAGTGATGGCCCAACAGCACAGTACAGACAAAAAGCAAACTTTGTTATGTTTTCAACAGAATTGCACAAGCTTGGTTTTTGTCACTCTTCTTGGAATTTCTTTGAGGCTGGTTATGGGAAAAGAAATGCAGACAGAAAAGTAAAATATGGACATGATATAACATCAGCAAAAGTATTTGTGGACAGCATGAAAGAGTGTGAGACGGATTGCACAATAATCTGAAAAAGAAATTATTCCAGAACAAATTAAAATAGAAGAAGCCACCTTAAAAACAATCAAAGGCACAATGAAACTTCACCAAGTCATTGTACATTCTCCAGGTGTGATTTTATACAGAAATGTAAGCTGTCATTGTCAAGAGGAAAATGAATGCATTGGTCATGAATTGAGCACGTTTATATTCAATGAAGAAAAATGTAGAATGAAGTCTAAGGAATGCAAAAACAACAAACAAAATGGGTGCAGTGAAATAAAAAAAATCAAATGTTATAAATGACATTTAATTGTTATGTTCTTACTTGAAAATCTTGGGATTTAGAAATTACAATTAGTAAATGTTCATATTCTATGAAAAGGCCTTTATCTGAGAACAGTTTGGTTTTCAGAACATGAAATACACTACCTGCATTTATTCCAATCAGACCTATTATGATAAATATAATTTCTTAAATATTTTTTACTAATATAAAATATTGTTACAGGAAGGACATTGTTAATTGGAAAGAATGTTTGGACTGCATGAAAAGTTTTAAAAAAGGGGCCAATAAGCTGTCATTTTGATAATTCCTACTTCTTTAAACATAATACAATGCATTGAACTAATAAAGATTGGATTGTGAACACATTGTTTTTTTCATGTTTACTCTACCCAAAAAACTGCGGATTTTGATATTGACTCATATATAAAATTCAATTAGTCGCAGTGACAGTATGTGTAACTATTTTCTGTTGAGCAAAAGAAATTTGAATTAAAAATGTTGCATCAGCAGTGGAAGCGCCAGGGGGGGGGGGGAGGCTCCAGGCGAAGGGAGGCGCCGTCGGGAGGCGCCGTCGGGAGAATTTTTTTGTTTTTTTGTTTGTTTTTTTAACTTTTCATAGTATTTCACCTCACCTTAGTGTAACGGGAGCAACTCTTCACAAAACTTATATTTAGGAGGAGGTGGAAGAGGGAGGTTATCTCTGGCAAAGTAGGAGCGCCACTACAGAGCATTGCCCCCGGGTGCCTCGAACCCTCGCGCTGCCACTGTGCATTCGTGAAGAACATACTGTACATATGAGTGTGGGTTTTTCTCTCCTTCTTCCTGTCTCTCTTTCGAACTTAAAATATTCGTCTATTTCCGAATCAACAACATGTAATTTCTTCCATAATATCCTTCCACTCCAGCTTTCAATCTTGGTTTTTCCATTCCTCTTCTCTAAGAACCGTTTTTGTGGAAAAAGTAATTTGGAAGATTTGTAATGCAAGCAATTGATCTTGGATATAAATTAATCTAGTGGAAAGTTCTTAAGGATATTCGATTGATCTTAGCTTGTATCTCTCTGTCAGATATTTCAAGGCATCTGAGTGGCTTTTACATTAGTAAAATCGTTTTTGATTCATACCTGCTGATTTTCTAGCTGATGAGCCCGTTTTTCTGCTACCAGTCTTTAAATGAATGTAGATTAAACCATTATGGTATGAGTGTGTTTGTAGTAACAAACTTTGTTGCCGTATTGATGCAGTCCTCACCAAATCCGACAAATTAAGCTGGTCATTATTTACGAAATAGTTTTGATTTCTATACAACTACTACTACTATTACTACTGCTATTACAACTACTACTACTACTAATAATAATAATATTAATAACAACAACAACAGTATTTTATTAGCAACTACAAAGTTGTAGAAAGTAAAAATGCGAATAATGATTAGCAAAATAATGTTTGCAATAGGATTCGTCAGCAGGATTCAAATCATATAAATACCCTCGCCGTAGTGATATCACAATACCTGACATGATATAAATTGCAAATAAGTGCTTATAAAATATTGAAACGAAGAAATAATACATCATAACATAGTTAAGCTGATAGTAAAATATGTGATAAATCTTTTACTTGAGGGATTATTCGTGGAGAGAGAGAGAGAGAGACAGAGATAGACAGACAGACAGACAAACATAGAGAGACTCAGCTAGATATGAGAGCAAAATGTGAAATAGCTGATCAATAACAAGGCAAAATGAAGACCTATATTCCCATGATCAATAACCTAATATTGTCCATCAGTTCTACAATTATGAGAAGCGGCGTGAATAGGAAATAAATCTTAAAACAGCCTGGCAAATGAACTGATATCGCAATAGTCATCGTTCAATTCATTCCAGAGTTTGATAGTGAATGGGAAAAACTCTCTTCATATGAAACTGTTTTTGGTACTGGATTGTTTAAATTATATTGTCCTGTATTATATATGGATCGGTGTTACCATTAAAGGTTTCGCTCCACAGTTGATAAGTACGTCTGAAAGAGTGACATGTACAAAGTGAAGCTGTGGGCAGTTCCAACAAACACAGTGGAGAGAATGTTGACATACCTTTATGCTACTTTCATGTACTGTGAGTAATATTTCTTTATATGTAGTATTAGGTAACCAACGCGCTCTCTAAAGCAGACAGCTGGTCGAAATGGCTGATCTATGTGCTCGAGAAATGAACTAGAATTTGTCGCAAGCACACTAACTTTAGAAGTTATTAAAATAGAGAAAGTGAGTTTTGCCAGCGTTAAAAATACTAAAGTCTGAATGAGGTAAATATATATATTTTTTAACAAGTTATCGTTATTTTGTTGTTTTGTTTTTTTTTTGTTGTTGTTGTTTTCAGTTTACCTCTGAAGTGCAAGAAGTGAAAAAACCAAGTCGAGCTAGCAGTCTTTTCAAACATGCACATTTAGCAGTCTTTTCAAACATGCACATTTAGCAGTCTTTTCAAACATGCACATCTGAAGTAAGTTCAAGCTGTATACTCTCCAACCAAAATTACCCCATCAATCATAAATATAAAGGGTGGAATTAAAAGTTCTTTTGACAATACCTAATACAAGGTCCTTTTAAATAACCAGGGTTACCAGTGAGAAAAGTTTGGGAAATTCTTTTTCTTTAAAAATCAAACCATGTGCGAAGTACGAAACTCTAGAGCGGAACCAAAGTCAACAATTATGTTTTTTTATATACTAAGACGCTCTACCGTGTCATATTGTAACAAACCGGGGTCAAAGCCAAATACGTTGGAATAGACGGACGGCTCAATCCTTTGTGATTGAATAGGTCTCTCCAGTGTATTAAAGTGCTAGCAAAAACGATGCTCACACTCCAAAATTTATTATTTGTTTATTTCAATTATAATAGCAGAGGACAAGCCAGATGAATAGTAAACACAATTTATTCTTTTGTTTCCAGTCCTATTATGTTGTTCTCACAAATTTTAGTGATAGATTGAATGTCAAAATGTGAAATTTGTAAATGTATTGAATTATGTGCATAACAGAGGTGGTGATAATTAAAACATGTTAGAATGACAAAAATAATAGCAATGCCAAGTAGCAGATGAAAACCAGTCGAAATGTTCCAAAGATCATGATTCACACTCATAAATGCTATTTTCCGAAACCAGTCTTGCACAGAAAAGTGATTTAGTCATTACCGTAAATAGTTTATATGACGTACGGAAGTGGTACCGGATTTTGTCAGTCAAATCAAAGTTCGAAAGGACACTTGAGTTTGTATTTTTGAATTATATAACAAACACATGAGTAGCACGGTCTGCGACCGGATGTCAGTTAGCCGCGCGATGGTGAAGGTGACACAGTGTGTCGTTGTGTACGAAGTGTGTCTTATGAATTATTTCAACATCTAAATGACATTTATATTTTTTTAAAAAAACAACCTACAAAGTAGACGGAAAATTGTGATTTCATTGTGATAAACGAGATCGAGGAGTAATTCCTAAATGTCAATCGGAATATGAATTTTTCAGTGGATTGGACTACGACAATGGAAAACATATCCTGGACTACCCTATTTTGACGCACTTAAGAACTTACTTTCACCTTTTCAGAAATATACTCCTTTCATAGTGATGCCTCTCATTAGTATAGAAATATTAGTTATTTTAGCAAAGCATGCATAACAAATGACAATGATATATTCCCTAATACTCTTCCTTGCATGCTTTCAACCAGAGGACCCCTCGTCGGAAAGTTTGTGTATTACATCACCCTTAATGACGCACTTCACAGAAGTCTATTCTAGTAGTGACACCATTGCACATATGCGCGGGGAAAAAACTATATTACAGAGGAACATCAATAGGACATAGAAAACTCAAGTTTATGGGAAAAATTACAGACAGAAATTTAACTTGGCATTTCTAAACTTTTCTTACATTTATCATTAATCTGGTTTTGGTACAGATTTTGTCTTGAAAGGAAAAATAATCAAATTTGGAAAAATCATTATGGTATTAATTTTAAAATTGTGTAGTTATAATTATAAAATAATTAGATTCAGCATGTGACCTTTTTCCCAATACTTAATTAGCATTGTGAACATGCAGAACCTCAATCTTTGTATGTACTGTTTTTGGAACATCTAAACTGTTTTACATCCTTCACAACTTATTCAAGACATAAAATTACAGGAGAAGGTTTTATTTTCATTATTTATCATTCGTGCCATTATCAAACAAATCTTAAAGAAATAAATTGGTCAAAACAAGTTAAAGATCAAGAATGTCTTAAAAGATTATTGAAAATTTACTTTTAAAGTAAAATTGCTTAATTATCAGATAAAAAATCCTAATAATTGATTTAAAAAAGCAAAAATGTAAAGGATACTAATTTAATTATTAAATATATCGTAAAAGTATGTTTTTGTAAATTTCCACAAATTATAATAACAAATAACCACCTCTGAAAATCAGTTATGACACATCCACATGAAACTGTATAACATTGTACACCTTTTCTAAACAGTGTTACTGATGCAGTTATCAGCTGTGAGTCACGTTGCTAAGACATGTTGAGTAGCAGACTGGATGCCTATTATGGCGGGAAGTTGATTTGCCCCGTCAGAATAGTTAGTAAGGATTTTTATGAGGATTTGCTGGTTGAAAAAAAGAGAATTAGTGAAATGGAGTTTTTTTCATGGTATGTGTCTTTGTTTCATTTCACAACCGATAAGGATAGGATTTTCTACAAATTTTTCTGTCTGTGTGACTCGATGTTGATCAGTGTACATTAATGTTGTGGTTGTGACGTCATTGAAAGATGCGTTCTCTCGAAAACTGGGAGTTTATGACACTGCGTCAAAAGAGGGTAGCGTCAAAATAGGGTGTGGGGCGATACTCCTTTGTTGATGACAATACAGTGAAAGTGTTGTCAGTCAAATCACTATGTGGAAACGTTTCTCCGATATGAAGAGATAAGTAAATGTTGAAACAACTTGGGAAATTATTAATATCAGTATTGGTAGCGTGTCTCAACGATAAAATGTATATTCAAAACTGACCAATGAAACAGTTTGTCTTTTGCTAGAGGTCGGCAATGGGTCATAATTGAAGACACGCTCAAGGGTCTTCTTTGGGTGACCTACTTTGGGATTCTCGCCTAAATGTTCCCGAGTGTGCTCACCCTAGCAACTTGAGTTAATCTCCGAATAAGAGTCATGGTGCATCACACTGGGTATATTCCGCTATCTTTGTTCTTGTTCACTCCCGATTCAGAGGTGGTGCGAATTCTCAACCCGATAACGACGTTAGCCATCAATGCTCTTGCCGTTAGGGCGACAAGAACCATGAGACGAGAACATTGTTTTCGTGTCAAGAACAAGCTCACCCAAAGACACCCTAACAGTCAGTAATTAATAATTATTGTATCAGACTAATGTATTTGTCATGATTTTATGTGTCGCTGATAACTACCTCGCCACTATATTTGAAGAACTTTTACTTTGTCTAAATTGGGGTGGAGAGATTGTTTGTTCTTTGGATCTTTTCAGTTAAATCACAACTGCAGAAAAGGTGGATTTCATCCTTTTTTTATAGGTTTTGGGAGCACACTCCAGAAATTTAAAGGCATTTTTCAGGAATATTACTAGATATGGAAGAATTCGGAAATACAATAACATGGGTACCCTCTAATTTAACATGATCTATTTCAACACACTGATGATGAAAAATTATCACGATACATGAGTATTGCATTAACCATGCAGAAATATGGATACAAGTGCTTATTTCTCCTGTCAAAGCAGAAGGTAGGTGAACACAGTTTACAATATGATCACGTGCAAACTACGGCATAAAAACTATTTCCCCAGATGATGAAAATTGGAACAAATCATTCATACATAATATACACATGCAATAATTACATTTCTTATACAGAAAATTCATATTTAAATAACTTACATACTAACAGTTATGTACACATTTTTTGCAGAATTATAGCATTATTAGTTGGTGCATGTAGTCGTGATAAAAAAGATTATATAAACGAAGTTTCGATGATAGAGTTTATAATCACGAGAAGTTATAAACACAGGTAAATACGGCAATATATGTTTACATTTGAGTAACATCTAAACAATGTTGTATATATATCTTAAGTGTGTGAATTTTAAAGTTATTGCTTTAAGTATAGACATTATATTATATTAATTTGCGATATAATTCAATGATTGATAGCGTTAGTCATTAGCTTCAGTCATTAGACAAATTATTTCATAGATTAACTATGAAGTTATTTAACTTTCAATAAAAATATATCATTATAAATAATAAATGCTAACTTACCACTGACAGATCAATAAGGTATTCCTCAACCTACAGCGTATCGCATTCATTGACCTTAAGCGTACTAGTAGTTGCCTATTTATCAGATGGGCTTTTCCAACAATTTTAAATAAAGGTCGAGGTCAGGGGTTAAGCTAAAACGTTTATAAAATATAATTAATCAAATTCGATAAATGCATGAAATGATAATAAATGTTCGAATTTTGGTCATCTACAATAAATATTTTGGAATCGACAGTAAGTCATCATCCATAAATTTTAGACTTTTGTGACATCTACAATTAATATGCATGCATCGATTACAAACTTTTGAACATAATAGATCTAGCCACCCTCTACTTCAAAATGTTTATGCACTTGCAGTGACCGTAGCTGATAGGTTGCACATTGCTTTGTTGCTCTTGTACACTATGCATCATTACTATTGTTTCAGCAGGTATCATTGCAGCATCATACGCAATCAAAACCGTACAAGAAGTTAATTGTCGCATCGGTATAATGCAAGTGTACAAGAGTCATGAGTACAGGAATGACAAATCAAAGAAAGTACATACAAAATATGTACATAGAAAAAAGTACATCAAAATGTATTTTCCTGAAATGCTTTTATTCAGGCAACAAAAGGTTTTATGTCTTTTCAATGCCTTTTTGTTTCTGAATTCTTTCTTGCACACCCCATTCTTTGAACGTCCTGCAGAAAGTCCGTAATGCATTGTAATATATGCTGCATTTTCCAAATGAAAGTATAAAGTTCTTTTACGGTTTTGATTGTGTAGACTCTTGGAATGATACAAGCTGAAACAATAGCAAATATTATCTACATGAATATTATTATGATCATTCGTAAATTCCCAATCAGTCATCTGTATTTCTCTATTCCTATCTTCTAGATTTCCTTCCTCACATTTCCATATAGTTTTTTTTTTCTTCTTTTTTCTTTCTTTAAAGACAACTTTTTGAAATGTTTAAAGGAAATTTCCACCCATATATAGCAATGATTACTACGTAATGAACTACAAACTTCATACCTATGTATAGAAATGATCAGTACGTAATGAACTACAAACTTCATGCCCGTGTATAGCAATGATAACTACGTATTGAACTACAAACTTCATGCCCGTGTATAGCAATGATAACTACGTATTGAACTACAAACTTCAAGAAATCTTTTCATATGATTAGTACTCGTGATAATTAATTCGAATCGGATTAAAATCAGGTCGTCTAAATTGGTCTTTACATTTGTCAATGCGTCAAGGCCGTATAAGGAGCAAGTCAAGATCTGATTTGAATCAGATTAAATCAAGTCAAGATAATGATTAAGAATGTTTTGTAATCTTCTGCAGGCTCAGAAATTATACTTTTCGGATTATATTTTGTAAGTTATTTGTTTAAATATTATGTATGGGAAGTAGTCATGATTAAAATTATCCGTAAGAATTATGTCCAGTTTGGTATGTAAGGCCCTGTCAGTGCCGTCCTTAATATTATTCCAATGTGTTACGAGTACAATAGTTAATCTAAAATGTAATCCCAATAAATAAGTATTACCTTCGTCACAAATTTCGATACATATAATTTCCAAACAAACTTAAATCTATGTATTGACACCATTTAAAATATATCCCTTTTCTGACATAAATAATTATTCCAACACCAGTTGAATTTTGATCTCTATCACGACACACTGGAGGAAACTGAAACTCTTTAATATTAATATCTTCATTAGTTACACTATTATTGAACTCAGTTTCAGACAAACATGTAAAGATACATTCCCGAATTTCGATTGCTACAGGTTCATCTTTATTTCGGAGACTACAAATGTTGGCATGTGCTATTTTTCTATTTGTAATATTTGTAACAGAGCCATGATTCGGATGTACACTCATAAATAGAACAAAGTCGGATGTGTATAACTGCAATATAACAGTTTATATTAGCCCTTAAATAGTATAACAAACCCTTATGTAGTAATAAGCTAACTCAGCTCTTATAAACTGTTATACTACACCCATGGCAAGGTAAATAACTTCCCATTGTCTACAATATCCATACTACACCCATGGCAAGGTAAATAACTACCCATTGTCTACAATATCCATACTACACCCATGGCAAGGTAAATAACTACTCATTGTCTACAATATCCATACTACGCCCATGGCAAGGTAAATAACTACCCATTGTCTACAATATCCATACTACACCCATGGCAAGGTAAATAACTACCCATTGTCCACAATATCCATACTACACACATGGCAAGGTAAATAACTATCTATTGTCTACAATATCCATACTACACACATGGCAAGGCAAATAACTACCCATTGTCTACAATATCCATACTACGCCCATGACAGGACAAATAACTATATATTGTCTACAAAATCCCATACTACGCTTATGGTCAGCGTGGTGGACTTGTGACCAAAAGGGTACGGTTTTTAACTCTACCATTGGATAGGCTTGGACCGGCTACCGTTAAACGTCCTTAAACAAGGCACTTTACTCCAATTGCCTTGGCACTAAATAACCTACTTGTGCTGCTGTGGCGTAAAACATCAAACTAAATTCACGTCCAATTGTGTCGAAGAGACTTTTATGATCCAATCACCTTTCAAATACAAATATATCATAGAATCATTTATTTATGGAAAACGTAGAAATGGGTGCGCACTTGTATGATAAACAAAGGGTCAATTGCAATTTCATTTTCAGTTTCATTTCTAATTCATCAAGAGAGGAAGGAGAACAAGTGTTCGCCTGGTTCCTCACATCAATAGTAACTGCGAGATTCTTTTTCGATTATACATATGGACGAATTACAACTCTGTCAATCGGAGCTATGAAGTTGTAATGAGATCAGTGGTGCTGAAAGTTTACAGATGTAATGAATAAAATCAACTGTATTGATTGAGTGATAATTGTATCTTCCCTTGTTTTTTTTAAAGCTCATTTATCAGAAATGCACAATACTCTGTCGATTTACCAAAAAAGAAACCGGTCTCCGTAATACTGGAGATAGGATTTTGTCTCTGTATAACAGGGGCAGTCCATATGAGAAAGATTTATTGAATGATTTTTAAAACTTCCCCAAGTCCCATTGCCAGAGAATTCTTCGTCATTGCTGGACAGCATTTGGAGCAGAAATAATGAATTCACACACATATTTCTCTCCTAGCTGTTCTGATGGAAAAAGTAATTTGAAAGATACCAAGCAAAAGTCGTTTCAACGTCAGAATTCTTAAGGAACAAAATAGGTAGGCTATTAATCCCGGTTAACAAGTAATCAAGTGAAAAGTTCTCAAGGACATTCTGTTTATCTGTGGTTTTTGCATCTTTAAGAGATCTTTTTTGCAAAATGCTGAGGCTTTTAAATGGCAGTTCACGTTTCCAAACTCATTTTTCATCTATGTGTATTGAATATTCACAAAGTTTGCATGTTGTCCTGGGCGCTTGCTTGCATACTGAGATCATACACTGTTTGAAAACTTGTGTACAGATTCATCTACACTGTACACATTCATCTAAACTGTACACAGTCATCTAGACTGTACACATTCATTTACACTCTGTACAACATTCATCAACATTGTATACATTCATCAAAACTCTACACATTCATCTACTCTGTACGCATTCATCTAGTCTCTGCACATTCATCTAGACTGTACACATTCATCTACACTGTATACATTCACCTACACTGTACACATTCATCAAAACTCTACACATTCATCTTTGCACGCATTCATCTAATCTGTGCACATTCATCTAAACTGTACACATTCATCTAAACTGTACACATTCACATACACTGTACACATTCATCTACACTGTGCATATTCATCTACACTGTACACATTCATTTACACTGTACATATTCATCAAAACTCTACACATTCATATACACTGTACACATTCATCTACACTGTACAGAATCATACACTGTACAGATTCATCAAAACTACACATTCATCTATACTGTACAGATTTATCGACGCAACACATTTACATTTCTGCAATACACATATACTGATTTCCATTTGTTTCATCATCAGTAATCATTGTCACTGAGATCATCTTTACCTTCTGCTACTATATATCTATCTATCTACCTGCCTGCTTGTCCGTAAGTTTATCTACTATCTACATAGCTATATAGCTGTATATCTGTCCATCCACCCATATATATATATATATATATATATATATATATATATATATATATATATATATATATATATATATATATATATATATATATATATCTTCTTTCTATCTTTTAGAAAGAGAAAGTGCCGGAAAGAGACTTAAACTCGAAACGCTTCTCTATCCTGGTAAACTCTTTCACCTGAAAAATCAAAAATACTTTTTATATTATGCTCTTGAACATTACAGATTGGGGTGGGGGTAGGGACTTTAAAGTGTTGTGGTAGGTAGATACATGTCAGAAATTAAGATTGTCATCAAGTCAGAAAATATAAATGTCTCCAATCAACTTATGGTATCCTCAGATGAGTTTTAATTTAATTTTATTTCTTTATTCTTCCTAAATAATTAAGTCATGTATCTTGAATCCCGACCATAATCTTAATACAACAGGTTTTTCTGCTCTTTTATCGGTATATCATAATCAGTAAATTGGGAGATCTTGATGATGATATTATTTAATAAGGTCCCCCTTAATGGCCAATTTGATTCAATTAAATGCATCCTGTGGAGAAAAAAATATAACATACATTTATAAGGTCTCCATTTCAAGACTTTATGGTTATCGATCAGTACATAAAAGTATCATGTTTTCTGTGCAACTTAACAGTTAATAGCTCAATTGAACACCTGTCCATGCGTGCAGCTAATTATGGCTGCATGCAATTTTTATTTCAATCGTCCGTTTTGAAACATTTTCTTTCTCTGGTTTTGGTTATAAATCAACAAAATAATCACACAGGATTCCTATATCTGCCATTACCTTGTTCCCTGGAAGGCTAAAATATAATATGAATCAATCAGATTGTCTCCGAGTAAAACACAGCGAGGAACCTTTACGCGTAAATAATGTGGGACAATTTAAGTCATAGAGATATATGCTAAAATATCACTAAGGTGCTGATGGAGTACCTTAACTTTGATCGAAAACTGTTCCAGGATATTCTCAGTGATTTTAAATGAAATTTACTGACAAATATCTAGACTAGTCATGTCTGGTTCTCTCAGATTGCACGAGACTATTAGGGCCCATAGGCCATATTGTATGGAATTCATTATAAATGTGTAGTCTGGTAGCCTGCTTGCTTCACCAAGTTCATAAACATAGTGAACAAGGCAGGGTACCAGAATAGTGATATATAGATAAATAGCGAACGTTGTGGGTTTGCCCAGTTGTGCGTATGCAGACTAACGAATTTCTGAAGGGACCCGCAGTTCCTCTGTTGGTAGAGCGTCGGACTAGTAGTCCAAGGGTCACAGGTTCGATACCCGCCTATGTCAGCTGCCTCGGTGTGTCCTTGGGAAAGACATTTAGCTCCCATTTTCTTCGCATGATATAGCCAATAATGTGTTCAAAAAGCCATAAACCCACCTCCCCCAACAGAAAAAATAGCAATTTCAGTGCACATCTTCATTTTAATGAGTATGGGAACCTAATTATCAGTATCAAAAATTTGTGTTTATAATGAACTAGTAGCTTTCCTTATCTCTCTTACCAGAGTGTAGAAGTGCTATGTTGTAATCTAGAGGCAGCCCCGGGAGATTGTGTGGCATTCTGCAATGCCCGCATTTCATCCGTTTATTACCCTTTTCCAATAGTATTGAAACATATTGTTGATCTATATTTTAAACAAAATGACATTTGTGGCATTGCTTTGGAGTTGTATCTGATTTAAGCTTGTTTTACATGACCAGTGTTGATATAAGTTATCATTTAATGTTACAACTCCTGTTATAGACTCAGTAGCTTTCGGGGGAATATGTCAAACCAACTCCTTTCGTAATCAACAATATATTCGTCGTTTCTTTCCTTTCCAGATGCCTGGGTTAAATATTAAAAATGTTAAACAACGATATTTTTATACTTGTCCTTAATGTAAACCACGACCAAATGAAATATCTTTTGATAAGTATATTAATAAACTGTCGGAATTTGTTGTAAACTTTAATTTTTATTATTAAATTTTAAATAAAAGCAATATTAGAAACAGTCAAATTGTTTCGGATAGCGTATTTCTTACTCCATAACAACTATATTCTTTACACTTACGTTTGTTTAACATGTCCATTTGCCAACGAATCATGTTTTGGGGTTACTTTACTTCGGAAACTTTCCATCTTTAGCATACCTTTATCATAATTGCACAATGATCTATTTGTTTCTTCGCGTTTGATCATTATTATTCGATGTATGCAGGTAATGTTTGCTACCAGTTTCACTTTTCATCGCGCGAATATGTCCAGTGCTTTCGTCTTCATCTGAGGAAAAATAAACGAGGTCAACTTTTTCTAACACTATCCTTTTATGAGGTATTTTTTAGAAATCTATTTTATGTAATTTAATGACATTTAGCATTTTGAAGGATTTTGTGTGGTATGGCTTGTTGCTTCAATTCCGATTCCATTTTCACCTATACTCTTCCATCAAATGACCCGTTATCAGTCCTTGTATTTTTTATTTATTTATTTATTTATTTTTTCAAATGCTTCTGTCACTGGTTGTGATGAAACAATAATGCTACCTTAGATTTGATATTTTCAATCTCTTAAATAATGTTCTTTCAAACCTCTCTACGACGTTTCTTGCTCGTGGAGCGTATTGGCATCTTCACCGTGGATGGCAGTGACTTTTAGAGATGACTTTATATTCCAAAAGTCTCCTTATCACTCACGAACTTCACCTAAGTTACTGATAATATTCTTTTCTAAGATTTTGGTACTAACCTTTCCCAAGTAACTACTAACTTTTTCTAAGTTACTGATAAAAGGCATTTGTGCTTTTAACTGCGATACATGAATTCATGGAAAGACTTTTGTTGCGAATCCCGATAACCTTTGAATTGATAAAAAACCTTCAGACCAGTTTAAAATTTCATGCTTATGTTTTGGTGAGAGTTGACTTATCCTTTCTGCAATATTTGTTCTTCTTTTATTAACCTCAAAATCGCTTAAATTCAGTCTGTAGAAAAGCTGTGTCAAATCATGGGTATCTCTTATTGTGGATATAGTGTTTTTGAAAAAGGTGAACTCCTTTTCTGATATATTCTTCCACTTGCATCAGCAATAACAAGAATACATAATCTGGAGATTTGTGTGACACTAATAATAATTTTTTAAAAAGTTAAAAATTCGTCTGAAGGCAGGAATGTAGCCCGGTGTCATGGACTTTCGACGATGCAAGCACCTTTTTCGACTTCTAATCAATAAAACTTCGCACACAATAACTTTGTTCTCTTTTTTATGGGTATCTCTTATACAGAAATATCAAAAAAAATAAGAAAACATCTTCTTTCGTTTTGATAAACAAATACCGCGTCGACTCATCATGTACACTCCATGCATGACGTCATGTGTTTCAACGGTCAAGAGCTCTTTATTCCAATGTATGATGGCTCGAGAGTACCAAAAATGGAAATTTTAAAAATAGCAGTTCAACAATCCACTAGAATTCCAAGTGAAATGCAGTGAAAACCGTCGAATGTAACATATCTACTTATACATCTACGAAGTAGGATGTTAAGTCTTTACATTTTGAAAAGAAGAAGTGGATTTTCTCTTTGTGCATATAGGGTAGTAGAATGACTCTCCTCTTTTCATTAATCTGATTGGAGAACAATCAATTTGGTGTACCCAACAATCATAATCATCGCATTTACATAGAAGGGAGGCCCACTGACATGGTTGGACTGGTGTACTTTTCTCCTGCACATGCAACACTTTTCTGTATCTGGAATATCGGAGTCAATGTCCGATCCAGATTCCTTCTCAGGGAAAAGAGACTTTTTGGTGTGTTCTGATCTTAGAGATACCAGATGTGCTAAGCACTGGTTGTGCATTTAAAAAGGCCCATAAAAGTTTACATCCAGGGTCGGTAATGTGGCGGTAGGACAAACAAGATAATGTGATTTCCCTTATCCCACTCAATAAAACCTAGAGAAAGGTGACTTTTGTGTCCATCATATAAGATGAGAACTTGATTTTCAGTATCATGCTGTGGCAAGACCTTGCATAAGTGTTCCTGTGCATACTTTGAAAATATGTTGGTATTAGACCAGCCAGATGTTGATACAGTGCCAGAAACTCAAACGGTAGCACCTTCCAAAAGACCATCAAACATTATTTGTCCTGGAAAAACAAAGTTTGGTAGTACTAATTGTCCTAAGGCTTCTGCACCTCCAATTAATGTAAAAGTATTTCACTTCCTTGATGTTACTGCTTGGGCTTTGGATCCTGAAATAATCTTGTGAAGTTATGGTCTGTTTGAAGGCCCTTTTCGTCAATATTATTAATTGCATTTGGTCTTCCCTTCAAATTATACTTGGTAAGAATCTTTTCCAACTAAAGAAAGTAGTTGTCAATTACTTGTCTCGTTGCGCATTGGGTCCTTTCTATTTCTGGACCCCTTGGTTTTCTTGCTTTTAAATCCAACCATCTGCCTGGCAAGTCGTACAAGAGCTGAAGACTCAATGGATTTTCCCTTGAACGCAATCCACATTGAACAACATAGAAGCCAAATTAATTGTCTCCTGTCTTTTGAGTAGCCATAGCCAATCTTAGCTATGGTAGATAAATGACTTGCAAGAATAGATTCTTGTTCCTGCGAAAAGGTGGGGTTAGTCCCGACTTATCAACGTCAACATGGATCCTTCATTTTACTCTTTGTTTTAGTGTTGTAACTGGAACGCGACAGCTCTTAGCAGCCATTTGAATTGGAATATTGTCCCTTAGGAGGGCAGCATATGCATCTTGCAGGTCCTTGGGATCATAACTGTATCTGTATTTCCCTCTTTCTAAAGTCTACAGAATATTAGAATTGCGATGATTTCAGTGAATACTACGTTATATAGCACTGTTGATCTACCATATATCTGGCACACATGCACGCATGGACAACCTTGATCACGTGGTATAGGTAAAATAGAGACACAGTAGATAGTGACGATAAAGCTGTTGGAAGTACGAACGATAACCAATCATAATAACTGCATGTTTATTATGCGTTAAAAAGTGAAATTAGTAGAAAGGAGGATTAAAGATGATGTTATGCTGTAAACATACCCTTCTTATCACCATCTTTTGTGAAACATGGTTCGAGATTCGCAATGTGTCTCATCAAAACAAATTCACGTGGATGACCTTTAGCATTGCCTTCAATCTCGCAATAAGTTGTGATATTCGAAGACCGTCGAAAACTCATGATGCCAGGATATATCGTTTCCATGACTATACAGTATGCCGCCCTTCAGTATAGCGTTTCAATGCTATCCTGGCGGCACAAATGTTGCATCAATTAGTTTTGAGTTAGGAAATAAACTTCTTTGGTACAGCTTTGTGTCTCGACCGGATATTACCGAATTTTCATCAATCATGCTAGTTTCCAACCATTGATCAATTCATGATCGAAACACAAAGCCCTATAAAGTTGTTGCATTCAGTTCTTCCTGTTTATTAGAAAACGATGAAGTGTCACTGAAAAAAAGCTAGAGCATGTATAAAATAACTAGACTTTTAAAGAAGAAAATCGATTCGTAACTCGTATGAATTCGAGACGTATCCATTGGACAAGCTTGTACAAATCTTAAGACCGGATAGACGGTAGGCTACGGTCATTGAAAGACTATTTTCAAAGCTATCACAGTACACGATTCAGAGTTGCAAAGAGCCGACTAAAAAAGTCACAAAAGCTATAGTGATGTTGTAGAATAGATTTCAGAATACATTTTTACAAGGAACTAGAAGAGTCACAAAACACTCGATTATGCATTTGCATTCACATAAAATACCTTTTACGAATGCTCTGTTGGTTTCCAACTGCTTCAAATGCTTTCAAAAAATCTCCAAGGACTATACTGAATCTAGGGACTGGATGTTCAGACTAGACTTAATGCGCATGTGAGTCAGACAAATATCAAGATGCCTTCTGGTTACAAATTCAATCAAGGCCATAATCTGACCTGTTTTTGGCTTTTTAACATTTCTTTTGGTAGAATGATATAGATGCATGTAGCACTTCTGATCTAAAATATTGGCCCCGTATGATACAATGTGCGTTTTTAGGTGTCCCAAAATCCATAGAAATATTTACATGGAGTGACATTTGTGGTCCTCAATGTCAATCACGGTATTTCAGTAAGCATCGGTATTGCATACTTGATCCCCGAAATTATTACTACAATTAAGCTATGCACAACACTTTATTGATCAGCTACACAATCACAATTGTCAGCCTACGAAATGAAAATATTTCAGTGTCAAATCACACTGGTTAGAATCTAGTGAATAATTTATTGGTTGTTATTAACCTGGACCCGTTAGCAGTGAGAAGTAGAGTAGTCATTTTTGTACAAAACATTCAAAGTTGAAATAAATAATTCCACACACATATATCTCTCAAAACTGTTTTGGTGGGGAAAAGTAATTTGGACGATGACAAATGAATTGCATTGAAAACGCTTAACACCTCAGCGAACAAAAAAGACAAGCTTTGGTCCTGGGTAGAGATTAATTTTAATCAAAAGTTCTAAAGGACAATTGGTTGATGTTTGGGTTCGAGATTTGTATACGATAGACGTTGGCCTCCAAATGGTTTTTCGTTGGTAGAATTGATTTGATTCGTACATACTGATTTTCTCCAGTATGTTCACGTTTCCCCGCTACCAATCTTTACATGAATGTAGAATTAATTTGTTATGGTATTCGTGCATTGTAATTGCACTCTTGGTTGCTGTATCGACGTAGTCATAACAAAATTCTATAATCGCATCTTGGTGTTAAGTAGCAGAATTTTGTAACGTCTATGATCCGATCACCTTGAAATGCAAGAATATGAGAGAGAAATCCTTCGTTAATGGAAACATAGCAATTGGTGCGCGACTGTATAAGAGACAAGGGAACTATAGCAACTAAATATTCGGCTTCATTCTAGTTTCTTTGAAACATAATGAAATTGGAAGAGACTGTCGTTACGAAGCGTAACGCATCCATAAAAACTGAAAGCACTTTTATCGAATATAAAATTAGATGAATCGTAACTATGTCAATGGGTTGAGAACAGTTATTCTACAAAATCATTTTAAGCACAATGGTAGGAAGTAGGATCTATGAAATTTGAATCAGTTAAGAGGGAACTCTTTGGTGGTTACCTTGATTTAATGAATGCATTTACAGGAAAGACTTTGCAGGTTGAAGAATTTTCTTAAACTGTTTCAAATATGTTTATAATTAGGTGTTGTTTTGTCATCATCTGTCAATAATTACAAAGAACTTTGATTTGAAATCTTCCAAAATCCCCATATCAGATGGTAATGACAACATATGTTAGTTAGCTGTATCTAATATGATTTTAGCTTGCCTACATATTTATCTGTATAACATACTCACGTCTCTCCTGTAACACACTTAAATGAAAAGTCATTTTTTTCAATGTCCTAAAAATGTTTACTCTAAATAATATGTGTCTGTCTTCTCATGTTTAGAATGCTTAAAACTGAATATCTCTTGCAGAAAATGGAGGAACCCTAAGCTGCCCGCACCTTACTAACACGTGCAATGTGCTATAGCCAATTGGCGTCCTTCATGAGATCTGTATTCAGATTAATGTCTGTGCAATGTGCTATAGCCAATTGGCGTCCTTCATGAGATCTGTATTCAGATTAATGTATGTGCGATGTCTGATGACGGTGAAACCTGGTTTAACGGATGCTCTTCCTTTAAAATGTCAACTGCTAATATAGGAATACTTCTTAAATCCATTTTTAATTTCACATTCATTTTCGACCTTTAAATTAAGGGGACATACCCCTTAAAGACAAAATTATGTGGTTCCTTGTGTGTGTATTATACACGTGTTCCACTGACTTGTTGAAAATAACCAACTAAAGCAATCTGTGCTCAACGAAAGGAACCGCGGGGTGGGGAAGGGTGGGATACACGATAAAACAGAGATGGAAAATAGTCATTTGGTGTTATAAAGGATACATCTTGCACAAGAAAATCCGTCACAACTTGTGTTTCTATACAAAACAAATATGAGCTAGTTATTTCTTGCGTTGGTATTCACTGTTTTAATTATTTTTATTAGTGATGGTAACATTGGAACCATACAAGAAGAAATAGGAGGGTTGGGTATTCTGTCATATATTTTGATTTTTGTTTGGAGTAATATGTTCCATTATGATGTGTTTGCCTCTAACATCAATCATACAGTGACTTGACACGAAATAAACTTAAAAAAATTATAGTATTTGGTCTGTGATTTTCCAAATTTCAAGAAAGAAAGAAGATTCATATGAATTCTGTGAAATGGATAATATAACTATTCTGAAACAAAATTCTAAAACCTTCCAGACTATATTGTTAAAAGGAATAAGTCACGACGGACCAATGTGTCAATACGTATGGATGAGTCAGAAATGATTTGCACTCGCCCATATCATAGTTTACCAGAATAATTATTCCTCATATACAAGACCGGATCGGTGGTAGGCTACTGTTATCGAACAAAGACTATTTTTTATACTATCACAATGTACTATGCAGATAGAAGCTGCTCGAACCCTAGTCCACAAAGGACAATGCTAGATATTAATTCCACATCTAAGTATCACAACTGATGAGGAAAATACGAAGCAGGCGTGTAATCTATCTGGGACATACCAGTTGCAACTGGTTCTATTCTAATCTATCTGGGACATACCTGTTGCAACTGGTTCTATCTTAATCTATCTGGGACATACCTGTTGCAACTGGTTCTATCTTAATCTATCTGTGACATAGCTGTTGCAACTGGTTCTATCTTGTACCCAATATGGTACAGGCATCAAATATAAGAAGATTGAAGTGAAACGTATCTCACATCTACCACTATCAATTATAAAATCCAAAAGTACATACGTACTCCGTCTACGCTGTTAAGCCGGGGTGGGGGTATTTTAGCAAACTATAAGAGAGAGAGAGAGAGAGAGAGAGAGAGAGAGAGAGAGAGAGAGAGAGAGAGAGAGAGAGAGAGAGAGAGAGAGAGAGATGGGGAGGGGAGTAGCTTGGTGGGAGATAATATGACAACCTATCAGAGAGGGGGAGGGGAGAGTGCTCCACAGACACAGGAAGAGACAAGTTGGAGACTATCGTAATCTCAGACATTATTTTTTTCTCCTCCAGAGCCAATGCATTACTTGCGTCAGACAAATGTCAACCAAGGGCAAAATATTTATAACTGCTCTTGCAATCTTATAATCGATGACCCTGCTATTCCTTCCCTGGATACTGGATGTATTTAAAATTCTGAACTGTTTCATAGTATTAAGAAGAGCATTACCTATACACAAATGTATCAGGGATGACTTGACAGAATCGTTATCTGAATTCTCGACTGGTGTACTTCAAGAATACAAGAAAGTAAGGTATTTTATGACGTTGGATAATCTCACCAATACTGAATAAGAGCTGATCATATAATGTAAAAAGAATATCATGCACAAGATATCTTGTTATGTAGCTTATTTTTCAGAAACATTGGTATAATATCGCCCGCTTAGTCATACATGGTAAAGGAAAGATCCTACATTTTACAAGGTGAATCTTTCAAAAGAATCTTGCAGGAGTCTGAGTTCACAGTGAGAATAGTTTTAATATAATTATTTCAAAAATTATATAATTCTATAATATTATTAAACCTCAAAAAGTTTCTTTAAACTTGAGTCAGTTAACATCCAGGTTTTTCGTAAATATTAATATCCTTTTTCATTTAGAAATCTATCGGCGTACTATTGTTCTTGTCTACACTTCTTCGAAGTTTAAAGACACAAAGGAATGGGTCGAACATTTGTTGTACACAGACTCACTTGACTCGTGTTTTTTAAAGTTGCAACCAATCTCATCACTTATTTAAATTTTTTCACCATTGCACACCAAGGCGCCATATATACGTATGATTCTGTAGAATTATGTCTTAACATGTATAAGAATTACACTGCTTTACATGGCCCGATAAATTGCAGTTGTAAGCAGACTATTATAATTGTATTTGCTATAGCATTTCACCATGGGCCATTAATGCATGTCAAAATCGTGAGTACAGAGTAGTAGAAAAATTGCGAATTCCTGACCAAATTCCTAAACTACTGAAAAGCAATAAAAAGGCTTAATTCCTAAACTACTGAAAAACAAATATGAGCTTATCAAAATTAAAGATAAAGCAAAAGAGGGAAAGACAATTCGTCTGAAATTTAACTATATAAGTTAAATTTTAAACTGCTGAAAAATAAATATGTGAAATAAACTGAGGTGTGTGAAAGCTGCAACAAAGAAAAAACGGCTGAGTAAATGGAAAGATGTGGCAACAAATATTAAACGTTGTAAGGATTGCGCATACAAACTAAGAGCTGATGCAAGATTTTCTAGAGAGATAAAGAAGCTAAGGAGAAATTACCCAAACGAATGAAATATAAAAAATAAACCAAAAAGTATATGTGCTTGTGTTTATCATTCAATAGAAATTTGGAAATTTTCGACAATTAAATATTGGACTTTTTTAGTTTACAAGATTAACAAGCAGTGCACCTTATCCGTATCTTGCAGTTCAGTTTAACGCTACAGTTAACAACGACACTGCGCAAATATTGAAAGAGATTAAAGAAATCTACTACAACGAAAATAACCATTTCACATGAAACCCATTGAACATTTAAATACACTTAAAGATTTGACAGTGATGACTCTGTGAACAGATATAGAGCACAGTGTGATATGAAATTTTGGCAGAACGAATTAAACTGGGCAGTATACATGGCAACAGTCGGATGCGGAATATTGTATTGACATTTGAAAGATCTCAGTGTGCCGGAGTCAGAGTCAATAAAATTGATATAATATGCAGGTTTCACGTTTACGTTCAGATGCGAAAACTGCTGACTGAACGTGCAATGCCATTACGTGATGAATAAGTTTTAATCCAACCAACGACAACACAGATCTGAAACAATTTAACATAATCTATAATAACATTAACATTCCAACAAATCATCACTGAAGATACATCAGTGGAAAAAATAAATGCTTGATCGACATTGGACATAAAGAACATAAAACTACATCATGGTTTTGGAGAGTCTACACCTGGTGACGTGTTAAAAGCCTAGACACATTATTACATCTACGGAGCATGTACTGTTGAATACTCGAGACTGTTTGCAGATGCAATTAACTCAGTGATATCAAAGGAAGAAAAAATAGGATGGGTTTACTTTTTATGCAAGATAGCACAGGTCTGACAAACGATGAAATAGCAAGATTGAATCAAAGTATCAGGTCTAATGTAATATGTATGTTAGGTTCTTAAGATCAAAATTGAACATATATTACACAGTCTGTTTCCACTGCCCAAGAAACTGTTGAAACCTTGTTTGAAAATTCATGAAATTAAATTCGTTTTGGACGAACAAGGCTATGACTTAAATGAAAACATCATAATAAAATTACAGCAATATATTTTAGATTCAAATGCCAGACTAAACTATGCTGTTGGTGATGGTCATGAAGGTATATCTTTGAGAAAGGACAGTTATCCGCACCAATACATGGATGATTTTAAAAGCTTTCAGGAAATCAACAATCAAAAAACGTTATTCCTGTCTCTGAGGTTCATGGATAAGTTGTTGATTACCTGTATGCAAAAGAAGTCATGAAACATTTTAAGATCGTTGAAGCCGTTACAAATAGAAAGGTCTTATTATACATTTCATAATGAGATATTGAAATATATCAGTGGGAGAAAAATGATATCGCCACAGTGGTGATATCACTTTTGGAACTACTTCTTTTCACAGTTAGGAAGTATATCTGCCCTTATGTATGTTCTTCAAACATGTATTTCCATATTTAGGTCTATTTAATTTTTTCTTCTTTTTCTGCTCCTTCTCTAACTCTCTCTCTCTCTCTCTCTCTCTCTCTCTCTCTCTCTCTCTCTCTCTCTCTCTCTCTCTCTCTCTCTCTCTCTCTCTCTCGCTCTCTCTCTCTCTGAAGACAAACAGATCTTAAAATATATGTCAAGACTGTAGACCCTCTAGTATACATAGAGGATGTTTGCTTGAAACGAGTGAATAACATATATATATCATCGAATAGGTGAAAAACTCGGTATTTTCATCCACGAGATGAAATGAATCCGTTCTTCCTTCGGAGGAAGGAAATTTTCTTTTTATTGTATGCTCAAACCTATTGGCTAGCATATGTATAACAGATTGAAGTAGCAGATTTCTTACTCTATCCCGCGCGATAATGACAGCGGTTAACCGTTTATGTTCTACTGAGGTTTGTTTATATTCGCACAGAAAATATCCGTAGTAACATAGTTTTCCTTCCCATTTCAAGGTAAAACAACACACACACACACACACACACACACACACACACACACACATATATATATATATATATATATATATATATATATATATATATATATATATATATATATATATATATATATAAATTGAAGAAAAGTATTAAGGATTAAGGGTAACGTTGGGTTTAAACTTGGCGTGTCTGCATGCGAGGCGACCATATTTACTACCATACCACGCAAGCGTCTAAAAACAACTTCAGATTTCTTGGTCATAATGTTGTTAACGCGGCAGGGAAAAATTATATCTCGTATTTCACTCGAGTGAAATATCAAAATTATTTTTCTTGGAAAATCCAGTAAGCCTAGCATAAAATAAATGTATGTAATCTATGATGAGGCGTCATCAAGAAGTGCCAGACACGAACTCCAAACAACAAAAAGCAGGCTTGAAGTATTAACTTTTTTATAATTAGTTTGCCACATTAATCATGCAAATAGTTAGTGACTGAATTTACATGACCTGCTGTCTTTCAATGTTATATGATACCCATACAGTATCGTATACCTTTTACACTCTACGACAAACAATACACATTTTGAGAAAAAAATTCTTGATTAAATATAGTAATAAACTTGTTTAAATAGCGACTTTAACACCTCATCACAATCATAATGTTTGAAAATGATAGAGAAATCTGGGATAGATAAGTGTTGATTGCAGACCTAAATTAAGTAACAATTGAAATTTGGATGCAGCGTCTGTTATCGAACTAGACTGCATGCTTGCCAAGGCCACACAGTTCATGTCTGAATGCAGAAATAAACAAAATAAAGAATCAAAATTCCTACAAGTAAACTCGCAGTCATTAAAATCTTTTGTTTAAAGATGTTACGCTCTGAAGTCTGTTGGATATGACCGCTTTGTGATGTTTCTACAACATACCTACCCCAACAATGTTCACTGTATCAATCCGCGCAAGAAATGTGTTAACGAAAATAAAAAATCTCTTCAGTTTCGTATGAAAACAGTCATTAATTTGAGAAAATAAACCATTTGAAACATTATATCTACGAGCTAAATTTGTTAGAAGTTGCTGTCCCAAAATTATTGTAAAATTTTGGAACTACTTTTTAACGAGGTAGTAATGCAGCCGGTAATCGCATTCGCACAGATGAAAGAATGGAGAAAATAAATATTTTTTCATTTTCACACACAAGGTGTTAGCCTGAAAGGTATTATTTACTTTTATTTTTTTGTAACTAACATTTTTGAAAAAAGTCCACAAATGTTCAACTTCATAAAACCGTACAAAAATTAAAGCATAATGTGTGAAACAAAAAAGTCTCTTCAAGGCGCATACTACTGAGTTGTTCTTATGCTAGAGAGTACTGTGGTTCCTTCCTCTGTATAGATTAAATGAAAGATAAACAGTTGAACTGAACAATTTTGAGGTTGAGACAGATAGCTGTCTGCAGAAAACAAAAGGTAGACAAAATCTCAATATACCGATCCACTTCCACGTTCCTCACAACTCATACTCTTTCAGAATATATCGCTGCCGTAAGGTTGTTTTCACCCCTGCGTCATCTAAACCTTATTCCAACGTCTCCGCACCTTGGTACACGAGCACGATGACTGGATCCTACCTTACTTCTCTTATCACAAACTGAAATCCAATCAAAATCAAGCGAAAAAGAACCAGACTATGTATGGCGACTCCGATGCACTTCATTGTGGCATTATCGTTATATTGTGACAACCGCCGCGTGCTACCTTAAAACATCATCAGCCCTATGCTACACCAATACAAGGAAAGAATTCCTGACTTTTAGCTCGTACGTATTAGACAAAATCCTCCCGTTCTGTACTAGAGCCATTGTAGAGACAACATCGTGTGATGCAGTTATCAGAGCGTACGGCTTTCTCCAGGTGGCATTTTACCACCAAATTTACAGCATTGTGGAAGTGGTATTTATATCGCTTAACGAATATTGAATCATTATCATCACCATCATCACTAACAAATTACGCTTGTGAGATAGTTCGTAGACCTGTTGCTGGATACAACTGTCATCATCACCACCATCATCAGTAGCTTTGGATTTAGCATTGATAAATTGTTGAAAAAAAATAATATCAACCTTGTGATAAAACGCTACATTAAATCCATCTGGGTGGATTCAGTGGGAGAAATTATTATTATTATTATTATTATTATTATTATTATTATTATTATTATTATTGCGGTAAAATGGCAGATTTTTTATTAATAAGTTTATCGCCGTTATTAATGATATATTCTCGAGAAATTTATTACTATTATTATTATTATTATTGTTATTATTATTATTATTATTATTATTATTATTATTATTTTATTATTATTTATTATTATTAGTAGTAGTATTATTATTATTATTATTATTATTATTATTATTATTATTATTATTATTGCTGTAAAATGGCAGATCTTTTCATATTAAGTTTTATCACAGCTAATAATGGTATATTTTCGTATCCATCAAAACTCATTCCCCTCACCTACAGGTTCCAACCCCAGGGTTTGGATCTAAAGAAACAAGAATTCTGTTGGTTCAGCAACAGATCACCCAAAGTTAAACCTTACTACAGCAAGTTCCAAGCACAACTACAGTGTTTCAGAAGGCTGATTTCCAAAGTTAATGCAATTCTGAACTATTGTTGTCTTAAAGATATATTTAATTTTTTTTTTTTTTTTTAGAATATCATCAATAAACAAGGCCAATCAGAATGAGTCACACCTAGAATTATGAAATTTTCATGTGCCACACTGTTACCAAGATGTACATATTTGAAGTCTTGATATTTATTTCTTGTACTGCCATCCTACCTTATACCTTAATTTAAAAATGATGGAGGAACTGAGGCATACATCGTACACTCATTGTACAACCCGGAAGTAATATTCGTGACTGCACATATATTTACATCGTAAGGTTCTCGAGAAAAAAATAATTGAACAGTTAATGGTCATACGACACACACACACACACTTGGTGGACGAATGCATTTTGAACGATTTAATTCGGCCAGTTTTGGAGTAAATTCTTGTTGGGCTTTTTTTTCAAACAATCCAGGGCAAATCACAAAAGACAAGGTAATTGCCGTTATTCTCTTTCAGTTAAATATAAACCTGTTTAATATACGTTTATTCTTGAGCGGATATAAAGCTACTATCAAATTGATTATCGCTTCAATGAAACAACACTGAGCCATTAGAAGTAACATTTGAACCTTAAAACTGTGTGCCATTCATTGACCTTTTTATCATATGGGCTAGATCACGATCGGATACAGTCTGCAGTCCTACGAAGACATTTTGTATCCATTCTTCTCCGCTCTTGGTTGAGACCTGTCGGTCCATGTCAACAATAACGATCTTTTTCACCTAGCAATATGTTTCTGCATACCAAATTTTCTTTGCATCCAATGAGATAAAAAAAAAAGTTATATGCTCAGACGAAACCACGGGCTGAAGTGGGAGGGAAGGGTTAATGAGAAGAGCCAGTTAAATATATCCCGTTATGTTTCCCTGTTTTGTGCTTAAAACACGATACAGTATATGTGTACTGGATATGTATTTGTACGGTGAAGTGGGCAGGCAACCTTTACTATACCCTATAAAAAAAATTAACTTTTCATGGGGTGTCTTGCTCTTTTAGGGCCCCCGCTCATCGAAGTCGGCGGAACCCTATAGTACTCATGTCCGTCTATCCCCCAACAATTTGATTTCCACAAGATAAGCTTATTGGAAATTGATGAGTTTTAACCAAATTTGGAATGCGGCTTTATATTGATAAGACATCGAAAGAGTTCGATTTTCAGACTCCTGTGTCATCATTTAGAGGAGTTATGGCCCCTGATTGCCGTTCCTCCTGACTTTCCTCATCAAAACTTTACTAAGATTCGTTAGATTTCAACCAGATTTGACATGTGGTTGTTTATTGATGAGACATTGAATCAGTTCGAATTTAATCATTTTACGTCATCATTTAGAGGAGTTAAGGTTCCTGATTGCGCGTTCTCCTACCTTAATAATTTTACGAAGGAATATTTGATTTAAACCAAATCTTACGTGCGTTTTCATGTTGATAAGACCTTTAATAAATCTGATTTATAGTCATTAACAACTTTACGTATGGGAAACAATTTTCCATTAATTCATATATCAATTTCAAGATATTATTCAGGAGGATATATTAATATTACTGTTATTTGGATGGTTACAGAAACCTAGGGGCAAGGATAAACCCTAAAGGCAAGTAGAAAATAAACCCTAAAGGCAAGTAGAAAACCATTGATTTTGATGGGCGACGAGATTCTTACACAAGTCAATGAATTTCAATTATTGGCAAGTTAACGCTGTATTAGTAGTGTACAAATAGGGCGTCATGCTGTCTAAGGAACCATGAACTAATGTTTGTCAAAAGATATGTTCCTCCATTTTTAAGTTTTAGAAACAATGCGCTGTATACACCTATAACTGATTCATGAAAGAATATCCGCGACCGTATGTATTCATATCCCCAATGATCGATTTCAAATGACGACACAGTGGTCTTAATAAGTTACAAGCATATTATTCATCTTATAGTGTATCACACTATCTTGTAGTGTATCACACTATCATATAGTGTATAACACTATTCGTTGTGACGCAGTGCTCTCTTAATGTGTCATTGACCCGCTCACAATATTGCTTCGTTTGCTTCGCTATGGCGAACCCTCAACGCATAATATAATGTATTTGATTTTAAACTGCCTCAACCAATTCTTCATAATTCATCCAGCCGGATGGACCGACACAGAGACGAAATGTTGTGTATTTGTGAAATTTGTCCTGTTTGTTTACTATGTTGATACAAATCAATTGTGAATAATTAGCCGTATTTACCTCTTTATAAATTGCGAACAGCGCAAAATCCATATAATGGCTGGTCTTGATGTCGCATACTGTCTGATAACCAAACATCTAAGGCATAAACATGAACCTATATTAGTATGTAATTTTTTTCAAACGCTGTCAATTTTACAAATTAGTGAACATAAAGAAAAATCGGGTTTATTTTTAGTTGCATTGCCTTTATGCATCTCAAATTATTTAAATGACGTCATGAAATTTTCAAGATAGTGTAAAATATGGCATTTTATTTACCTGTTTCTTTTTGCAAAGCGACAGTCGTGGAATATCATGTCGGTAATGTCTAATTAAGTGGATATGTAAACTCTAAGGTGTCTGATAATAAGCTTGGGTTGAACCACTACACTTATGGATTCTTTTGACATTAAATACAGTCTTCCCTATCTTATCATTTCACATAAATGCATCAAATTCGATTAAAATGAATTCACTCATTTTACTCGTTAGCGTTCGCTTTACTAAGATGTTATACTTGTCTTTAAAAATCATATGATATAAGAAACATTGTCAGATCGTATATTTCTTTCTTCTTTCTTCTTTTTTTTTTTTTTTTTTTTTTTAAATTTTCGAACGCGACATCTTCATACCGAGACAGTTTCGTCACAAAAGTGCCAGGTCCACTATATTAGCTTCATACGCAGGCAAACAAGGGTTGTGCATTTTTAGTGCTCTGGTCAGTAAACAACTTTCACTATTTCTTATTGTTCTGGCGTTTTGAAGACCTAAGTTGCTTCGACTAAAGCGTAACCGAGGTTTGTTGTGGGTTAGATAACGACGTAAAACACAGACAAATACACAATATGCCAAAATATATCCCAAGGTCGGGGTACTAATGACATGTGCAGTAGTAGAATAGTCCCGTAATTTTGCATAATTCACAGGAAAATGACGATCAAAGCTGTTTTTGTAAAGAAATTCTCATTTGAAATGTTGTTTAGCAAAATATATTGGCCAAATATGCAGTGGTGTGTCCGAGTACTGTCTATACTTGCGTACAAGTCAAATCGAAATACAAACTGCATAGGCCCTGATCTGCCGTCGCATAATGCTCCGGCAGATATGGGTCTATGAAGTTTGCTAGGAGTAATCAGTAGAATAAAACAACAGAGACCCTGATCTGCCGGCGCATTATGCGATGGCAGATGAGGGTCTATGTTGTTTGCAAGTGGACCTGACTTATACGCGAGTATTAATGGTATATACTACTCAAATATAGATGGCTGTAATAATGACAAAATACTGCACAAGGATCAGACCGCAAGCTTCTAATTTTAAATAATCTTTAAAAGAAAACATTATTGTTTTCATCAAGTATGCGAACGATTATATGTTTTATGATCAACTTGAAACTGTTTGTATAGTTTCAAAACCTGACAGCTGTGCAGCAATTAAAAGTGTGATCAATTTCATGAATATTCAAGACAGTACCAAAACCAACATGCTTTAAAAATATGCCCTTGCAAGTCCGCCGCATGAATGTGTGTATTACTAATGCAAACAAAATAACAATAGAAGCACTCTGCTTATCTTCCTATCGGAGCTAGAGCGGCTGAAGTTTGAAATTTCATATCCCTTTATTTCAAGTAATAAAAGAGATCATTTACAGGATTGTAGTTAACTTGCTTTCAAATGAACAGACCTTGTTTGATAAGTGGGTTCTAAATTAAAGCGATTTGTCACAGTTCATAAGCAGCCTGACTAATTTGCGACCTAATGCTCTGTCAGACCCAAACTGAGCAAACTTCATAAATACATAAATAAAGTTGAGTTGTTACTATCTCTTCTGTCATCGGATATTCTCGGGCGTAGTAGCATTTGCTTTTTTATGTAATATAAATAACATCCGGTACGGAAATTACAAAAGCTTTATGCTCGTTATAGGTTATGGTTTAGTCAATATTTCAGAACAAGGTTTGGTTTGGTTTGGTTCGCTGCTTTTACAGCGCAGCAACACAAGTAGATTATTTAGTGCCGAGGCAATTGGAGTAAAGTGCCTTGCCCAAGGATACACAACGGTAGCTGACCCAGAGTGGTCCGATGGTAGGATTCGAACCCGCATCATTTCGGTCGTAAGTCCGGCACGCTAACCACTGAGCCACCGCGGCTCCAGCGACAGAGGTAAGATATTAGGGATATTACAGTGGTTAAACAAAAACAGAAATATGTCCATACGACAATGATGCTCCCACCAAATATGATGCAATTGAAAGGCAAAGTTCTAAGTTAGAAACTATGACTTTCTAAAACCGTGTCAGTAGAAGATGAAAATCGAACCGGAACTTGATTTTCTAAATGTTAAGCCTCATACCAAATGGTTTAAATCCATGAAGTTGTTCAAAAGTTTTTGAGCGGAAACGAAATTTGCGACGGACGTGACGTGACGGACGGACGGACATAAGTAACACTTGGTGCTCCCTCCATAGATATGGTAGAGGAATACAAATCAACAGTCAGTGCAAAAGTTTTCCACAAATTTATTACCTTTCGGGTCCGCTGGTAGTGAATAGTACACACCAGGTAAATTAGGTCATCGGACCGTTTCTGTCCTCTACCTCCTACACTATCTACGCGTAAGTACTATCAAATAAAATAGTAATGTCGAATATTATTAAAAAGAAACCAGAATATACTTGTTTTTTCATTTATTGGTGTAAATGTGATACAGTGTAGTTTCAATTTGTAAAATGAATTCAGGAACGAATTCTTAAATTGAAGTAAAAAAATATATAGTGAATTGCTTGTTTCTTCAGCTCGATCATAACAGTCATTTCATTATTGAGACATATAATTTTCATATTCACGAAATAATACCTGATAGTTTACATTTTTAAAAATGATGTGACTCCATAATGCATTGCAATGTCTGTCATTATCATAGTCTTAGGTAATGTGACCCTGGAAAAAGTTCATAAGGAAAGAAAATTTTCAATTTTTGATACTTAACATATTTATTTTGTGCTAAAAGTACCACTTGCAACTCGTAGAATTTGATTTTTCAAAATGTAGCATTCTGATTCAAAAGATTTGGTGTATTCATATTCAAAGTGTTAGTTTCTTTAAATTGTTGTATTCATAAGTCTTCAATGGGAAATGAGAAATTCTTATATCCATTATAGTTTAAGTAAATACGTAAGTTTTATATCTTTTCCAGACAGCTGTCATTGAAAATTAAAGTAAATATGTAAGATATATGAAACCCCAGAAAGACAACGACAGCTGGATATTTGATATGTACCGTACGAGAGCTAGAGGAAATTTGCGATTTGGATGCAAACAATGAAATATGGAAAAAATACATTTTATCGTAATAGTGAATTACCAACACAAAGTTGGTCAGTGGCGGCGCAAGGGTTCGAGGCGCTCGGGGGCAATGTTCTTTAGTGGCACCCCTACATGGCGAACTGAGAACAGTTTTTATGTCAGTTGCCAACCTGCATTCTCCCCCCTCCCCCCATCTTAATAAAAGTTTTGTACAGAATTGCCGCCCGTTACACTAAGGTGAGGTGAACTACTATGGAAATTTTAGCTGCAAAAAAAAAGTAGCTCCCGAAGGCGCCTCCCCCCTTTGACTGGAGCCAGGGGGCAATTGCCCTCTTCCAACGCCTCCCTCGCGCCTCCACTGATGTTGGTAGTATCTCTGGAGCTTTTGTGTTGTCCGCGTAAGAATAATATTGATAGAAACGGGTCCTTTGAGAACCTCTTGTCACATTTACCAGGCACGATGGAGAAAGTCTATCACTTTACTTCATGGCCACTTTTCTAAGGAGGCTCCAATTTGCGGCAAAAATGGCAGAAATTTTTCTTATGAAGGCGGGCCATTAGGTCCAGGACATCCAAAGGGAAATAAATTTCAAAGTATTTTCTTCAATTTCATATGATTCCCCATTATTATGTTTTTTGTGTTTTCTTTTCTGGAAACTAGTCACAGTAGTAATTAAGAGACCATATTAAATTTTAGACCGTTTAGTTGTTAAACACGAAAAAGAACAAGCTTCCTTTGAATATCGTGTCTGTGTCCATCGATTCCAATCAAGAGGAGTGAGAAACTAGAGTTGGATACAATGCTAGTTTAAGCGTCCTTGGGACTTTTTAAAATAAAAGAAAACTCTGTAGGGTGTTCTGTCTGAGAAAATTAGTCATTATTTATAATAAATGTTTCTATTATATTGAAGGAATGAGAAGCACTTTAAAATAAAACGCAACGATGAGCAATGAGAGACTTATTGATTTCAAGCGGGACTTTTAACCACGTCATGATATTAAAAGACACATCAGTAATGACAAAAAAATCAAAAAGAAAAAGAAACGAATATTTAGGGGATCTGCAGCTATGACACATGAACAAGTTGTGGGGTTAGAAAATCTAATTCTCGTGGTCGGGAATCGAACCCTGTTTGTCTGTCTCGCATTCGGGTGCACACACCACTAGACTTAAAAGTCCTGACCAGCTATACTAGTTAGAACGTGCACCTAGACCAGCTAGACTAGTTAGTACGTGCACCTAGACCAGCTAGACTAGTTAGTACGTGCACCTAGACCAGCAAAACTAGTTAGTACGTGCACCTAGACAAGCTAGACTAGTTAGTACGTGCACCTAGACTAGCTAGACTAGTTAGTACGTGCATCTAGACTGCTAGACTAGTTAGTACGTGCACCTAGACTGCTAGACTAGTTAGTACGTGCACCTAGACTGCTAGACTAGTTAGTACGTGCACCTAGACTGCTAGACTAGTTAGTACGTGCACCTAGACTGCTACACCCTGGCAGGTGAATTATGATTATTGTCAAATTATAAATACTTTTACCTCTTACAAATGAAAAAGAATAAAAGCCTTGTTAAATACAGAAAAATATTTGCTTGTATTGGCATAATCTGTTATGTTTTCGAAATATTGTTACGCACACGGGGTTTACATACATAGGTAAATAAGTATTATATTGTTATCCCCACATTAACGCCGGATAGGTCTGGAATATTTTCTTTCCATCCTTTCGTTCGTTACGCCTTTTCCTGTATTACCATAGTACTAAATTACACACTAACATTGCACAGCTTTAATCCCAGGTGAGTGGTGGTAGTGGTGATGGTGGAAGTGTGTGTGTGTGTGGGGGGGGGGGGGTATGTGGGATTTCCAGTTGCGAGTGATCGAATTTCTATTGCTAAGACGTGTAGCTATTACTTAATCCCAGTTTGATATACCTATGGTGGCATCATCCATTTAAGAGCATAATTTACCCACTGCATGTTTTCTACATTTAATCCTTTTCATCCTTTTATGTTGTTTTCCCGTGTTGCATCCCACACGCAATGTCTCTATTAATTTTGCGTGCCTTCTTAATTTTCGGTTTTTATCTCGCATACCACACTGTAGTTGCAAGTGACTTGTAAAATTAATAGGTTTGTTACTATACAAAAAAAAAACAAAAAAAAAAAAAAAAAAAAACACAATGAAGAAATATAGGAAAATAGTATTATTTGATATTCGTTGAAAATGTCTTTTGGGCCCTGGAATTAATTTGTCAGTTCTGAAGTTTTGATATCGCGCTAATGGAGAAAAAACAAAAACTTATTTTTATTTTAAAATCCACTTGGGCTGTATCTCAAAGGATACGCTCATGGCACAGTTATCCTTTGTACATTTTTCCTGCCGTCCGCAGAACTCAAACTGTTTTTAACTTCTGAAGGATTATCACTTCTATCGTTAATGTTGTCTTCATTATCTGACTCATTTTATTCTGTTTTCCTCCTCCTCGTTGTCGTCATCATCGTAATCGATCATTGTCAGTATCGTCATTGTAATCGTCATCGACAATACTCAGCATCTTTTAGTTTTATTCTTGTCCTTCATGTTATATTCCTTCGATGTCACATTAGTCATTCATGTTACATTCATTCGATGTCACTTTAGTCCTTTTTTTGGGCCATCACCCCCACCCCCCGGTTTCAGGCCTTAGATGGAGGGTGGGGGGCGGAGGTTAGCATCTGACATTAAAACTGCTCTCTGTGGTAAAGTAGGGGGCGCCACAAAAAGAACATTGCCCCCGGGGGCCTCGGTGAGGGGGGGCGCCATTAAACAACATTGCCCCAGGCGCCTCAAACCCTCGCGCAGCCACTGCACTTCTGTAACATTGGCGATTTAAAGGAAAATATGTCTGCACTATGATTGACATTACTCTACTTCAGCCTGCATTTGAATTACACTATAACTAGTTTGGGACCCCGGGTGGCCGAGTGGCTTAAGGCGCTCGCCTTTACAGATCTCTGACATCTCACCTCTGTCCTCGTGGGTTCGAGTCTCGAGCTTGGCCAACGTGGGTATGTGAGAAAACTCGCCAGTAGCTTTCCGTGGGTCGGTGGTTATTCCCGGGGTTTTCTCGGGTTCTTCCACCACCAAATATACTGGCCGCCATGTATACTGAAAAATGGCGTTAAACTCATAACAACCAACCAACTATAACTAGTTTACTGAAATAGTAAAAGCAAGCTTTTTAATTCGTATCTACGATATGGCAGTTGCACCAGTCTGATGAAATAATAAAAACTCACTTTAACGGGTCTTATCAATAAGTCAGTTGCACCAGTCTGATGAAATAATAAAAACTAGCTTTAACGGGTCTCTACAATAAGGCAGTTGCACCAGTCTGATAAAATAATAAAAAGTTGCGTTAACGGGTCTCTACCATAAAGCAGTTGTACCAGTTTGATGAGAGCATGATGAAGAAAGAAACATGAAGAGTCTCATCACAGTGGGGTCTTCACTGTGTAAGGTATCTACTTTTTGGGTGCAAAAAAAATAGCAAAAGTTTTATAAGTCCATCTGCTTAAGTGCCTCAGTCATATCTCTAAATGCGCTTTTAAATATTTTGGCATTTTTGAAATGTGCATTTCCCAACATAGCACCATTAAATATTTCGTTTTTTAAGAAAATTTCCTTCTCTAGGATAGTTTTAACCTCATTTAAAATGGTCCGATCATTCCTACTCAAACGACCTTTCTCCATCGATGCATGCCGATAAGTTCTCTCTCCATCGATGCATGCCGATAAGTTGCTGCGATTTTATTAAACTTTTCGTTAGCATCTGCGGTAACAAATATTAACTCCATAACTTTCATCCTTATTATCGTGTTTACATTCAATGTTGCTGATCTACGTTGATCATTTCGAAAGGTGTTTGTAAGGCATGACCGGTTACTAATAAATCTGATTCGACTAACACTTACACTGTTTTAGTAAATTATTCAATCTCAGTCATTGCAGTTGTTTTTTCAACACTTCTGTTGCAGGTTGTATTAAATCACGTATGTTTCCTGTTACAGGTTGTATTAAATCACGGATGTTGCCTGTTACAGGTTGTATTAAATCACGTATGTTGCCTGTTACAGGTTGTATTAAATCACGGATGTTGCCTGTTACAGGTTGTATTAAATCACGGATGTTGCCTGTTACAGGTTGTATTAAATCACGGATGATGCCTGTTACAGGTTGTATTAAATCACGGATGTTGCCACAGTATAAAATTTTCACTATCTCTCTATGCCCCGTATGCGGGCTGCTTTGGTACATTTTTTTTTCGACCGGATATTAGTGGAGAATGTTATTTTCCAAGCTATATATTTCACCCTCGGTTCGATATTATTGTCACTGCATATATTTCATAAAGATTTTTAGAAGACGATGAAATGTAACGAACACACGACATGGACGTCTGCAAAGTGAATAGACTGTTCCCGAAGACAATCAATTCAGATGAATTTTATTTAGAGCAATCTTTCGCACACGTTTGCCAGAATTTCAAGTCCAGATCGGCGGTAGACTCCAGTTATTGAAGCACGGCTATTTTTATTGCTTCCAGCGACGAATTCAATAGAGACCATTATAAAAGTCGAGACTATAATCAAAATTATTATTTTGTTTTCTTATGGTTGAGCGATATGTGTATGGTGTATCTCTGGTATACAATTTTAGTAGTGTGAGATAGAATCTGCGTGTTAAGTTGCCCCGGGATTTCTTTAAAAATGTCTTATAATTGACATCTGATCCCAAATGTCTATCATAATGTTTCGGTAAGTATCAGAGTTGCATACTTTATTCAAAAGCGCATACTACTTCGAAAATGTATATACTTTATTGGTCAGTGACACAAAAGTCAACCTACGAAATATATTTTAGATCAAATCACACTAGTTAACACCTTTCTCAGCTCTACTGAGACATTCCTTACAAGTATAATTTTTGCAATGTTTTTTTTTCTCTAGTATACGTTACCAGAGAAGTCGTGTGGTCACTTTTGTAATAGCATTCGTATATTCTCTCAAAACTGTTTGGTGGATAAATAACTTGGAATATTCTGATTTAATTTTATTGAAAAATGCCGAACACTTTTGAAAACAAATTAGAGAGCAATTTATGTGGAAATAAATGTAGTGAAAAGTTCTTCGTTATATTTGGTTGTTCTTGTCTCTGTCAAAGATTTGTATGCGCTAGACTAATGGACTTTAGGTTATCCGAATGGTTTCCTGTTCATTTATATTGATTTTCCTCTGTGTGTGCATGTTTCCTCGGCACCAGTCTTGAAATAATTATAGATTAAAGGTTTTCAAGGTATTCGTGCTGTTATTTCAAACGTTTGTTGTCGTGTTGTCCTGACCGAAGACAATAATCGAACCTGACTTTTATTGTCAAAATTTATAAGGTTTATAATATACTCATCTCTTCAATTCAAGGATATCAGTAATCCTTAATGATTGGAAAACGTAACAATGGGTACGTAGCTGAATGAAAGACAAAGAAACTACCGCAATTTAATAAGCAGCTTCATTATAAATTCATTTAAACAGATTGAAGTTAAACGAGGCAGATTAGATCAGCTTAAACTGCAAAAGTCTTTATTGAATATACAATCAGCTGAATTGCAATAGAGTCATTTACATACTTCCAGATCTATGATCCTGGAATTCCCTTCAAACACAATAATTGGAAGTACGATCAATGAAATTCGAAATCAGTGTCCATTAAATTAAATCCTTTAGAGACTTTTTGGGCCATGTACATGCACATTTAGGAAAAGACTTTCTATTTTAATTAATTTTACCAAAATGTTTCAAATATTTCTCTGACTGGGTATTTATCATTACCTATAGACAATTACAAAGAACTTTGATCAGAATTATTTTAGATTTTCCCTTTTAAATGGCATTATCAACATTTAAGGTTGATTGTATAATTACCTTGATATCTTCGCTACATAATTATCTATACGAGATATTCACGTTTTCTTCAACATACATCAATGATTTATCATTCATTTCATCGTCAGTAATATTTTTTACTCTAAAATATGTGTGTCTTCTCTTCTTCAGAATGGGAAAAAATGGGATATCGTTTGAAGAAAATGGAAGGGGTGCAAGGCGCCCGACCTACATATCAACGTTGCCGTTGCCAAATGGAGTCATTCTTGTGATCAAATCTTCGCAAGCCATGCCTGATGGAGATTTTGTTCAAAATAGCATGGCAAAGTAACTGGTGCACAGTGGGCAGAAGCAGGGATCGATAATTAGACATTGGTAGGAGATATCCTATTGGACACCAAAAATAAATTCAGCAACTGCAAGAAAAAACTGATAAGTTACGCTTATATATATATATATATATATATATATATATATATATATATATATATATATATATATATATATATATATATATATATATACATACATACATACATACATACATACATACATACATACATACATACGCACACAAATTGATAAAATCACAAGTACAAAAAAGTTTCCAAACGTTTCAAGCTAAACAAGCTCTTCGTCAGGGAAAGATACAATTTACATCAACAAAAGAAACACTACACAAAAAAGCCAAGAGAATTTTTTTACTCCTACATGTTTTAAATGACAGGGGGAAATCGACAAACAAGAGGTAAAAATAGAAGAAAGAAAGAAGAAGTCTTTTACAAACGGTCTTAAAACTGGTAAACTACATGTTTTTTTGTGTGCTACCGTCAGCCCAGCAAAGTTGTATAACAAAATCAAAGAAGGGAGTATCGTTCCTATCCCACAGAAAACCCAAATGCTTTTAATATATATATATATATATATATATATATATATATATATATATATATATATATATATATAACCAGCGACTTAGTGCCTTGTTGTTCTTCGTTAGTCGGGTTAGTGGGATCAATTAGACAAATTACGATAGGACAGTGAGATGTTAAGTATTCTAAATGGGTAGATTTTTGCCTACCTTTTACGACAGAGGAAGCTATTAAAAAAGTGTATCGAAGAAACGGTGTTGTGAATAGTATACAATTTCATAATTTTGACGAAAGAAAGAAAAGAAGAAGAGTCTTTTGAATTCTGCAATATTGTCGAAATAAGCTTTATAATATATCGTGGTATATTATTAGAAAAAAGGAATAAACAACAAAGACTGATGTGTCAGTGTGAGGGAAACAAATCTGAAACGAATTTAAGTCGTACAGATCATTATATTTAGCCAAAACACTTTCTTTTGAAGACATATTCTGTATATGATAAACTTGAAGCTTATTTTCAGCAAAAGAATCAACTGAAGAACAAAAATATAAACCACACATGCAATCTTTCTAAAACATAACTGATTTGATTTTTTTCTAATGTTCGCCAATTATGACAGAGTGATTACAATGTAAGAAGACTGAGATAAGGCGTGTCTCACTGTTGCCACTAATTAGTATGTAAAACCAAACTAAATACAGACACCCATTTTTGACTCAAAGGCGGCGGAATAGAGGAGAAGATGTATTCAACAATATATGAGAGAGAGAGAGAGAGTACTCCGCAGATGTTCACACGAGATTCTGTTGGACTACAGAAGGTAGATGCGAAACGGAGCTGCTGCAAAAGAAGCCATAGGTCAACGTGTTTATATCCACTCATTAAATTTTAGCATCCATAAACCTACTTTACTTTATCTTCTATGTATACCGCATGGATTTATTTTCAAATGATTAGGAAGGGCACGATTAATACAAATACTATTATATATCTGGTTTAACTTGACAGGTTTGCGTGTATAACACTTTTACTGGTTTATGGCCTACATTGATAATACAATAAAATGCGATTTTATGACGTGGGAGTTTCTTACCAATATTCAAAAGGAGGTTACTAAAGTCTGTAGGAGGAATGTCACGCAAATAATTTAGCGTTGCGCGTTCCAGCAGGAGTCAGACCAGGATAAAATGCTTCCAGGTCAGTCCTCAGCTAAGTAGTTCGTATCTTAATTTAAAAGTTTTGTTTGACTATGCCTTTCATTGTGAAATATTCCTGAAAGGAACTGATTTTTACCATGGAATTATTGGGAAAAAATCATTATGTATTTTGAGATGCATTTCATTGTGGTTGTAAAAGTGTGGCTGAAGTGCACATGTAACGACAGTGTGTGATATGGTGACAACCTATGTTTTGATTGACCCGGAAACAGAACCCTTGACCCCGGTAGCTTTTGATCAAATGTTAAATGTAAATATGCTGGACAGATTCTCTCAAGTTTTTGTTTTGTAATGGCCTATAACGGCAATGCACCCGTTGGAATCCCAGTGTTATTGGAATGTTACTCTGGATTCAGCTTGGAGAAATGTATGTATGTAATATATAGGTAGGGTTACCATATTTGAACTTTCAAACTTTCAAAAAAGAGGACGCTCTTATATATATATATATATATATATATATATATATATATATATATATATATATATATATATATATATGAGAAGATTTAAGGACTGAAAAGGAGTACATGTCTGGGAAAAAGAGGACGACGTATGGTAGCCCTAATATAGGAAAATTAATAGTGGTCCCACCATTGTCAGCATTGGACTAAAATAACGCCCACTAAGTCGGAGACGGTAAAGGGGAGAGTATTCCAGCTATCCAATATTGAAATAGGTAAACTTTTAAAAAAGAACTTGCAGGAATCAGAGTACAGAACATACATGTTGAAAAAAAATTCTCGAAAACTCAACACTTACAGAATATCAATAAAACTCTAATTTTCTGTAAATATGATTAGTTAAGGGAAATATTGAGAGAGCTTTAAATCTACAGATCCACTGGCGCAGTATTGACAGTTTGTCTACTCATTAAATAAAGTATGTGAATATATAGTCCACTCACTAATGCGATCACGACATAAACGATTTTGGAAGTTTAGTAACAGAAATGAATATATTTCGTTTCTTTTCACATTAAGAATCTATTATATCGTGGCTTAAAAAGGCAAGAAACGATCTAAAATAAATTAATTTAAATCTTAAACCGTATTTGTTATAATGGAGTAATACCTTATTGGATGATATTAAACTCTTAAACCGTATTTGTTATAATGGGGTAATACCTTTTTGGATTATATTAAACTCTGAAACCGTATTTGTTGTAATGGAGTAATACCTTATTGGATGATATAACTGTCAGAGTTTGATTTTTGGTTTGTTTATATGAGCAGTAGTCATCACTGTGAAGTCTCCTTGTGTTTTGCCTCTGTTTTTTGTTCAGAGTACAATTTGTGTTGCTGAGTAACGGTTAAAATGGACAACATTTATAAGCCATAGATTACAAATGTGAGGTTCAAATACAAAGGACAACCTGCCATAACAGTCAACACATTTTGCCTTTTTTATAATGTTAATCCCGAGGAAGTATATTGCCGCAAACAAATTATATTTTATGCTGTAAATATAATTATATACTTAATTTAACTTTTAGTGTGTGTGTATATATATATATATATATATATATATATATATATATATATATAAACTGTAAAAGATTTGAAAATAATAAACTAATGTTTGAGAAAATCTTCATTCGCCATGTTGATTATAAAGTTGTGGTCAATAAAATGTCCTCTGATACTCTCTCTCTCTCTCTCTGTGTGGATCTGAAAATAAGAAATTACTGATGTACACCCTGGACAAAATATGAGATGTAACCATTTTTTTTAAAAATGGTAAAGGAATATCTAAAATACAGTCAACTCCACTTATAACGAAATTGGATATGTCCAGTACAGTAACTTGATCTGGGTGCTTTCATCGTGTTGAGTTTGATAGTGGAAGGACGTCGGATCACGCGAAACGCGAATAGTCTCGCATGATCTGATGTCTTCCCGCTATCAAATGATACAAGTACCCAGATGAACTTACTGTAATGATAACTGTACATATCCAATTTCGTTATAAGCGGAGTGGAGTTGCTATACTGCTGATGAGTTTATTATATACCCTAAATAATTATTTCATAATAAAAAGACAACTTTTATGTTCTTGTTCGTCGTTTACTTTGATTCCAGTCATTTACTCACATTGTACGTTGTGTCTAAATACAGCGTAACTGTAGTGGTTCCTTCACCCTTGTAAGGTGACGTCATCCTTGACAGAGAAGAATCTCATTCTGAGTCAGATGTGCGTCTCATACAAGGTTTCAGATCAGCCTCGGGAAAAGTAACCTTTATCATGAGTTGTATAATGATGGGTATATAATACAATATGTTAGTTAGGTTACAGCGAAATTCGGATATAAAGATAGATTTTGGGTGTAAGTTGGAATTTGTTATATCCGGAGTTTACTGTATTTATTCCATTTAAGACACACTGAACACTGCATGCTAATATAGTCCAAAAGCTTGAAATAGCCGCTTATGGCCAGTCACGATGAGAGTATCGGACCCTCCTCACCCGATCATTCACAGTGTAGCAGCACCCTAATTGCGAAACAACATGTCAAACAAACTATACAATCAACATTGTTTCCATGTATGATGAAGTTTTAAACAAAAAAAAAACCTTCCTCTCCTTTGACAGATTTTGGTGTATATATGGTTTATTGTTCCTTTGACAGATTTTGGTGTATATATGGTTTATTGTTCCTTTGACAGATTTTGGTGTATATATGGTTTATTGTTCCTTTGACAGATTTTGGTGTATATATGGTTTATTGTTCAAAAATTTTATTTGGTTTCTATTTGCCATTTACCGCCTATAAGACCAAGAAACTATATTTTGTAGCAAATTTTGTTTCTAATATTTAAAAAAACAAAATAATAATTAAAAAATGGACAAATTACTTACTTCATTTTTTTGCATAACATGGTTGGCTAGGAGTGACTATATAAGAACGATGACATTCAGAAATAGGTGCACACTATGGATATTGCTCTAAATTCTGATAAGGTATCGCACCAACGTTGAAATTGGTAAACTTTACTAAACCTTTTCCACAGTTTTAGGAAAAGAATTATACCATTCTGATTGACTGGTTTTAAAGTTTTACCTCCAATTTAAATTAATATGGCAAAATAGCATAAGGTCATTCAGTAACTTTCACACTTTTCAGCTCAAACAGTTACCTACTGTACTTTTAATAGTCTATTACGCTGGTTCAGAAATGAGTCTCAACACACCTTTTATAAACAATATCCCTCCGCCAGTTGTCAAGCTACAAAACTGAGATGAACCATTATTTGAAACTCAGTAGTAGCATTTTTTAAATACACGATCACTGATAATTATAACTGTATTCAAGGCCCCATATAAAATAATTGGTATGAGAAGACCTATCTTTTTATATTTATTTTACATTTTTGACGTGAACTCGGAAACCTCATTTCTTAAAGAGGAGTGATACCCATTGATGGTCGCCTTTGAAGTTTGCTATTGTCAAATGTTTAAGAATATTTCAACCCAACAAATGGAAATCTCCAACGTGTACAAGAGAAAAACCCTGGGTTTATAAAAAGATCAAGAGGAATACACCGAAAACATCCATTCGAATATCGCCCGACAGTGTTTATAGGCATGTTGTTGCATGCCAAACTCGGAATTTATTTAAAAGAAGACGATGAATTCTACTCTCCTGTGACTTCGTAATATTGACTCTAATCTCTGGTCAACGAAGCATTTAATTTTTTCGTAGTGCAAAACTTTAAGGCTTTTGTTTGTTTTTTTTTTTTTTTTTTTAAATGTCAACAGTAATCCCCTAGGGAAAATAATTACATTATACATTGAACATGTATACATTCTTTCTTCTCCGCGACACTAGGCGGTCGTACTTAAGTGAAAATATGTCCGTCTGTGAATTTTCATTTCTATTTTTCTTCTTTAAGTTATTCAAACAAGAATTATCAGTGCAGCTGAAGACTTTAATGTGATTCTGTGGAATGCTGGCTTAAAATGTATGCACGACTTTCTTAATGATTAAGCTAGCTTTAGTTGGTTTGCAATTTGTCTAGGTCAGCCGTAAGCAGATAACAGAATGGCACGTGATGTTTGAGTAGAGGTTTTTATTTTCTTTGTTTTTTTAAACTCTTATTTTTTATAAGTACTGGGAAATAAATTCACATGTTAGATATTCAATATGGCAACTTTCTTGATCTCCACATGCCTTGACTGGAAAGAAAAACTTGTTTGCGAACGGTTGAAATTGGATAAACTGACATGCGATACGCGTCATTAACAACGGAGCCAGACACAGTTATTCCTAACTAAGTTGCTAGGTAAATGCAACACACAATCTACCATATGTACTCACGTATAGTTCCTTACCAACTGCAAACTGCATAGATCCAGATATGCCGTCGCATAATGCGCCGGTAGATCTAGGTCTATGTAGTTTGTAAGGACTAATCAGTAGAAAAAACCACATAGATCCTGATCTGCCGGCGCATTATGCCACGGTAGATCAGGGTCTATGTTGTTTGCATTTGGAATTATGTTATAAGCGAGTACAGACGGTAACTGGATTCATCTGAATTCTTTCTGCTAGCTACGTATGCAAATGGTCGGAGTGGAACGAAGTGCTTCGACGACCCTTGGCTAGAGAAGTTACTTTGTGTAGTATATTAGACTCCACTTACGCTTACGTATACAAAAGATCTTTTTGGTTATGTTTATGCTGTATAGACCACTTTCCAGCTGTCAGTAAACTTTGTAATCACAATGTTGCAAAAAAGAAACATTTGAGAATATTGGCACTAAATGTAGGAGACTTGTAAGTCCAAGCAAAGAACCACAAAGTGAGAATTTGTAAGAAAGAAATAAATAAATGTATTCTAGTTTCTGAAGATACCTGAAATCTGCGTTATCTGTACTTCCCGAATTGGTGTGTTTTGGGCGGATGAACATCATCATAATGAAATACAGACATTGAAAATAACATTTCATGATGTTTCAGCCATCAATTAAATATCTGAACTTTTAATTTGGCAAGTAATTCCTGGAACTTTTAAATAAAAAAATTTAAAAAATGGAAAAATCAGTTTTCAATGTCTCAAACTTCTGCTATTAGAGACGACATGTCATCGAATCGTTGTGACGTCAATAAGTTATTATGATGTAATAACAACAACGGGCCTAATGACTGTTCAAAATTGTAATTATTTCTATCCGAGTTTTTTTTTCTAGCATGAGACAGAAAAGGCCGAGGACGTTCTTAGTGACTTTAATCCTATCCCTTGAGCAATTGTTGGCATCATCGATATTATGACGTCATAATGTGCAGTACGTGACGTCAAAAATGATGTTAGGCTAATGTGCAACTAAATTGATCTTACAACATTCTTCCTGACTGATATAAATGTTACTTTTCTTTCCCTCAAAGGTGTGAATTGCGTGTTTTGTCCTCATTATTAAATTTAATTATGTAGTCAATGCTCATAGCCGTTTTCGTTTTACTTCGTTTTCTGTTTCACCATGCCCTGGTGTGGTTCTCCATTGCACAGCGACAAAAGCCGAAGCGGGCCGTGTGACCCAGGCCCAAACCACTCTTCTCAGTGCGTTACCTTCTTTAGGTAGGACTAATATACATTCTAAAAGATTTTATTATATATTTCATAATGAGATAAGATATTGAATTATATCAGTGGGAGAAAAATTATATCGCCACATTGGCGATACCACTTTTATCGCCACAGTGGCGATATTACGTTTGGAATTACTTTCTTTTTCCATTTAGGAAGTATATCTGCCCCTATGTGTGTTATGCAGACCTGTACTGCCACATTTAGGCCTATTTCATTTTTTCTTCCTCTTTTCCTTCTCTCTCCCCCTCCCTCCCCCCCCCCTCTCTCTCTCTCTCTCTCTCTCTCTCTCTCTCTCTCTCTCTCTCTCTCTCTCTCTCTCTCTCTCTCTCTCTCTCTCTTCTATCAACGAGAAGGCGTCATCAAGAATGTCTAAAAATAAACCCCAAACAAGAAAAAGTAGGCTTCAAGTATTAACTTTTTTATAATTAGTTTTCCACAAGACTCATGCAAATTGTCAGTGACTGGACTTACATGACCTGTTGCTATTCAATATTCTGTGTCACCCATACAGTATCTTAAACCTGTTACCCTCAACGACAAACGGTACACATTTTTAAGAAAAACTCTTGATTACATATAGTAATAAAATTGTGTCAGTAGCGATTTTAACTGTCATCACAATTATAATTATGTCTGAAAACGATGGAGAAATCAGGCATTGATTAGTGTCGATTGCAAGCCGAAATTAAGTGATAATCGAAATGTTGGTGCAGCGTCAATTACCGAAATAGACTGCAAGCTTGTCAACGTACAAAAATTCACGTCTGAATGCAGAAATTAAAAAAATAAATAATAATAATTTTAAAAAAAAAATAGAAACCAAAATTCTAACAAGTAAACTCACAATCATTCAAATCTGTTGTTTGATGATGTCACGCTCTGAAGCCTCTTAGAGTGTTATGTCATGTTTCTACAGTAGGCACATCCTCACCCCAGCAATGTTCACTGTATCAATCCGCGCAAGAAATGTGTTAACGAAAATACAAAATCTCTTCATTTTCGTATGAAGCAGTCATTAATTTGACAAAATACGCAATTTGAAGCATTATATGCACAATCGAAGTTTGTAAAAAGTCGATGTCCGAAAATTACTGTAAAATTTCCGAACTTCCTTTTATCGATGTAGTAATGCAGCCGTTAATTGCATTGACACAGAATAGAGAAACAAATCCATGCAAATCGAAGGTTATAGCCTTACAAAATATATAATAAAAAGAAAATCTACTTTTTTTGAATAAATATAAGGAAATAATTCACTCGTGAATTGGAAACATTTTGTATTGTCACTCCTGGCTTCGCTACTCGTGACAATACAATGTTTCCACTTCATTCATGAAATATTTCCTTATATCTACTAGAAAAACATTGATATCCTCTATATAGCTGTGAGGAACGTGACTTCTCTCCTGTGACGTAGTTAGATAGAGCCACTGCCTGCACATACCGTGTGACCCCGTGGGCAGCATCGTCTTCAGTTGTTATCTCAGTCATTGTATTCTTGATTTTTGGCTAAAAATGATGAAACAATCAGAGTTTTAGCGTTGCTTGCACTTATAATTTATTTACTTATAATTTCTATATTTTCCGTTTCTTTTTCACGAATCAACTAAAATATTATGTAAAAGAAAGAGCATGTGTTTCTGCAACAATGCGGCTCAAACTAGCTTGTAGTGGCAGTAGCGTTCGACAGACGAGAGAGCGCCATCTGAGGAGCAGTTTGAGGCTGTCCCTGGATTGACTTTCCATTGATTAGCGATGAAAGCCGATGCAGATTAGGGGAGGCAGGCTACTTCGCCGCATGAATGTGTGTTCAGTGAATCAATTTTCACTCATTGTGATATCCACTATCTTTGTACTTAGAATTTTAGAATTTTAGAATGGACAGCGGACAAAAACAAAATTAATAACGCACAATATGAATATTTAACATATTGTACAATGTCTCTACTATATATATATATATATATATATATATATATATATATATATATATATATATATATATATATATATATCGTAATAATAAACATAATATTAATCCCCAGCCAAGTGGATGTGGCGGCTATTTCCAAAATCTTGGACACAGAATGGCTAATAAACTTAGATAATACAGGTTATTAATGAAGAGAGAGATTGAAGAGGACTGAAAGATCGATAATAATGTCAGTTACAAAATAGAAAATATTCTGTCATAAAATACATAACAAGCAATTTAATACTCCCATGGGCTCACAACATACCTTAAGCTTACAAAGAGGCCTCCTGCGGCTTTGTCCTAGATTTGTTGTGCAATAATGCATCACAGATGATTCTGTTTCTCAAAGATAAAGAGAGAGTAGGTGACAAATTGGTGACACTGCAAAATCTTGCTGAGTTAAGTCCAACCATACAACAAATAAAGAGGACTAAATTAGAGACGATACTTTAAGAAAACCCGAAATCGTAAGACAAGATTGAAAAACATGTTGTTTTAAACACGTACTCATATTCAGGCACGAGGTTTCAGATTTAAACGTATTAAAGGCTTCATTTAAAAGATACATATTTTTAAAAGTCTACAAATGTGCAAAGTTCATAAAAGCCCAGGCGAACTACATGCATAAAATGTGTTAGACAAAATGGCGTATATCGAGCAATTCCCGTGCTATAGAGCACAGTGGTTCAGTGCAGTATATAGGTTAAATGGAAGATAAACGTCTCAACTGAAGGAATCTGATGATAAAATGGACGCACAGTCCGCAAAAAAAAACAAAAGGTAAACTTTCAATTGGCCAATCTCAGTCATTAATAAAATGTTCACTGGACAGAAATCGGTGCTAGGGTGTTTGGACAGCGATAATTTATCCTCTTCATAATTTCACCTTCTGTCTCGTTTTATTTGAAAACAAACAGAGAGAAAGGGGTGTAAACTATTGATATTTAAAAACTTGAAAGGCAACACCTATTTAAGGAGATGATGGTCGACCAAAATCTATAGACATTATCACTGAAAAATAAACCAGCGATGCAATCGATTGGCAAGTGTAATTTTAAAGCCAGTGATACAAAGTGTAATTTTCATATTAATTCAACAGGCAAACGTGATACCCTGGTTTTGTTCGTTGTTTTTAACGGCACTTTCAGCACTTTGTTTGGCTAGATCACGCCGAGGAAATGGGAGCTAAGTGTCTTTCCCAAAGACACGCTGAGGTAGCCGACCCAGTGTAACATGAAGTCCAAAGTTATATAAATGTATCTAAAAACTGGCTTAAGGGCTGTTAGAAGTGCACAATTCAGTACAGGTGAGTGGGGGATGGTACTCTGTGAAGAAATGTCTAAAAATTATGGTAATAGTGATGTTCCATTTCCTTTAATTCAGTATCCTTTAACATTTAGCAGTGAGTGAGTGTGTGGAAGAATAATTTATAATAAAACAATTTAAAACCTTTGTGTCCACAGACTTTGATGCAGTGTACAGCAATACGAAGTATGTATGCACTGAAAACGAAATGTCACTGACACCTATAAATAATCCATTTAGTGGCAAGAAGTGGATTTTGTATAAAACATGGAGAAATTGAACATAAGCTGTTTTTCTGCACATAATGTTTACAAATCAAATGCATTTCTGTCAGCCCTGAACAGCCTTCACAGTAGTTCCAAAAAAAAGGTAGGGAGGCCTGTACTGGCCATAAGATACATTTTATGATGAAGATAATAAGCACTTATACTTGTATTTTGGTATTAACAATAATGAGACAATTTTCAGTCCCAAACATTATGATGATTCCCAAAATGAACAGTCTGGAATATTTGCATATTCTCTGCTCATGTGTCTTTCTGTACAGGCTGTACATCTATCTATCTATCTATCGTGCAGTATAAATCTTCTAGACCACAATTGGTAATTTAGTTTTCTATACTTTACTAATTAATGAGTCTTGAGTTTAAATCTCTAACCATTTTCTTGGTATCCTTGCAGTGGGTTCAAGGCAAAATGTACCAAATGTAAGAGTGTGGCCTAATATTTTTCCTTTATGTTTCTTTCGTGAAAGAAAGTATGTGACACCCATCCCCAAAACACACTGAATATATGTGATGAATGTGATGTTACAGGACATTAACTGACACTGAAACACTAAGGGAAAATAAAAGGGGCCTGGACTGTGAGGAGGTGTAACGTATTTACTATTGTTTAAGTAATACATGAAACGATATGTGGGGAACAAGAAGCTTTAGGATTGTTGATAGTGAATCATCAATTACCATGAATACACACATTAAAATGTGCAACAATATGTGTGCACTGTCTTCAATCCAACCCTGTGTGACTTGCACTTTAAGCCACAATATGTAAATAATTTAGATGACTTCTTTCAATCTATGTATACAGTTAGTGACCCTGATAATACCAGATTAACCATGTGACTAATATCGGCCCTTGAAGTGTATCTGTATTTCAGCCCTTCCCCGGGACATAGCCCAGTTCATACTATTGCCATTACCATCTTATTTTCGTATATGCATATACTTAGTATATACTTACAATAAAAATGTTGAGACAGTAATAATACTGGCCGTTGTATCCAATGTAACTCTCTAGTACTTAGCCAAATTAAATTCACTTGGTTGAGACAGAAATAATACTGGTCATTGTGTCCAGTGTAACTCTCTGGTACTTAACCAAATTAAATTCACTTGTAAATAACAGGAGCCTCTGATATTAATGTATATGAAAATATTGTCAGGTCTGAATGGTATAGCAGCAACACACCGACTTCACATCTTTGTGCTCATAGGTTCCATTTCAGGCTCCACAAAGAGGGAGAGGACAGTGGGAACCCATCCATGATCTGTTAATTTCTGCTGTTACCATAGTTTCTTTCCACTTAAATGACCATACTTTGACAACATATGTGCTGTTGAAGGTATTTGATATATGCATTAGACAACATTTACCAAGCCCAACCAGCCTGGATCCATAATAATCATTGTTGGGCACATGATATTTCATGTAATTACCATAAAGTGACATATACACATAAATAACATTCTAGTTTCTGTATCATTTGTTGTTAGGTACACCTTCACAATATTAGTAGGTCAATATTTGAATTGGTGGCCCATGTAGATCACCAGCTACATTAAATCGTCTCTTTATATCCTGCTTTTTAAAAGCACCGAATGTCTTTGCAAATGACTACACTGTACGACGATAAAAACTAATTTACCAAGTGTTCAGATGTCACACACAAACAATATCATAACTATTTATTACAAATACCAATAAATGTCTCCAAATCACCACTAATATGTATATAACTGATTTTACAAATAAGGATCAACTCCTTCCCTAGACGTGGCCTATTCGATACACCGTAGAATCTACTGTAGGAAAACACATGGATGCATATATGTATACATGTCATATTCACCATCACTAATCATGTTGCGCTATACTTAGTTTAACATTCACGATTAGCGACAATCGTAACATCCAACAGAACTTAAGGAAGCACCTTCTTCTGAACTATGCAACTGCTCATATATCTTACTTGATCAGTTCGCCATTTTCTTAATATTTTTCTTTTTCTTAATTTGAACCACACCCTTGCCTTGCGTGAAGTGCCGTCTCACACACTAGCGAAAACACATACTGCAACTCTAACAGTTCTCATACTTACAAGCAAAATCAATATATATCCCATTTATGCATAAATATAAAGTTTATTTATGGTAATTAGCTAATATCAAGTACTTTTCACGGGTATTAAGAACGAAGGGCTGATAATACCCGAAGATATAAACTTTGGCGGATTAATATTTACTACATGCGGTGAAAGAAGAGAGGAAAAGAAGTGAAATTTAAAAAAGCAAATAAGTCATTTCCTAATATGTATTTCAGGAATGTTTAGGAATTTTCTTCGCTATTAACAGTACCGACCAAAACTGTACTTTCTGTATGGAAAGTCTGATAGCCATCGGATTACAGGTATGCGTGTAATATGACTGTCAGTCATGGAACTCGGTTGACTGGAAGACGACCAATATGGCAGCCCCTCATGCCATCGTGATGTTTGCCACATGCAGTGTGCGCAAGGCCTAATATATATGCAAAATGTAACGCTCGTTGCATCTTACTATGTCTTCATTCAAGACGATAATTACAATGCAATAGCTCAATTCTATCTCAATGTCGTGATCTATTGCGCGTAAAATGCAATATCAAATTGCCTATTTTAGCTCTTATAAATACATTTTCCGCAAAACAAATTGTACCTGCACATTTAAATGACAGATTTTTAAGTTAATAATTTATAATTTTCCACTTATTATGTGCTATACGTGATATTTAGCTGTACCACACCCACCTACCCAATAAAGCCTATTCACATTGCCAATGGCCCTTAAACGTAACTAACTGTAGACAGGCCTATGCCTGGAATGAAGATGCGCACATACGAGTAGCGAACGTTGGAATAAAATACTATGCGAGTTTCCCACCTTCCGCCAGCATTGTGAAACAGAGAGAAAATATATTCTTAGGGATGTCAAAGTGCAATTAAGTGCAAATTAGGGTGACATATGTGAACGTGGGACGAATCCGCTTCCTACCACAGCCAGGTTTGACTTCATAAAAGTAAATATATATACACGTGGTATTTACAGTCCTACACCTGAAACTGAGACGAATCGCATAAAACTCACCCGACTCGCAAACAGATCAAGCAATACAGACAGTACAGATGTTGTGTCAAAGGCAAATGAAGTCTGTTTTTATAATTGTATAATATTGTCATTCAATTATCCGTCTCTACTTCTGAGATGACCTCTTCAGTATATACATCAATTCCCAGTCAGCCCGTACTAATTTACCCTACTGACAAAGATACAAAGTCATGTGACTGTTCATATAAGGTCAGAATCACTGTAATGGATTAATCCTACTCCGGATGTGTGGTATCTCTTCCGGTTTCATCGGATCTCAATTTTCGCTGGTATGCGGCCTAAATTGGCAAGTTAGCATCACATGACGGTAACTAGTAAATCTGTGTCTCCCGACTGGTTAATCAGTGACGTTATTTTCGTACAACAGTAACGTCATTCCCATAACAGTTAGTTTCGAAACTTCCCCCTGAACTGTAGTGATTGGTTGGTTGCTTCACATCAGCGCGGTGCATCATATGAAAAAGTACGGACATTCCGTACTTTCACTAAAGATGAAGAAAGACAATTATCTGCGCGCTCACGGGGGCCAAAAGTGTGACAAGGCAAAAAGTGTGACAAGGTTGCCAGCGAAGTCGCTATTTGCATCTATATTATTGAGTACGGTTTGGTACATTACCAACTAGACGGTTTAGTTTTAATTTACGAAACCGTACACTAGATTATAAATATAAATAGCCACCGGAAACGATAGAAAACGTCCAAAGTCGAACTAGATGCGGTACAATGAGCACTGGCTGTTGAGTGAAGTTGACTTAACTTACGTTGACGAATGATTCAAATTGCTACGCTAATATTAAACCTCAAAGAAGAATACTTTTTAAAATAAACGATGAAAAACTCAAAATCTTCAGTTATATATGAGAATAGCAATAAACCTGAGACTAAACGGATGGATTTTGATAAAATTGAAGAAGAAAAAAATTGGGTTTCCATAGGAAATGGAAAAGAGTTATATGCACAGACCAAATGACGGACTAAGGTGAAACGCAAGGATAAATGGGAAGACCAAATTAAATATCGCCCGTTACTTTCTACAGTTTTTGTGCCTAAAGCATAGTCAGGTACATTTAATTTGCAAAGAGGTCATGGTAATTCAGGCATACCGTCTAATAAAATACGTAGTGCTACGGTTAGTTATGACTTCTCATTATTGTATCTACAGCCTCCTATGATATGGCGCTTATTTGAAACTTTCAAGAATAAAAAACATTTTTTTAAAAAATAATAAAATACGAAGCACTCTCATTTAAAATCAACGAGTAAAGCACATCTGAGTTGCTAACGCATAATTAATATGCCATCTAATCCAATAAACTTTCAGGGATCAATCGTCACTTATCTCATAATTACAGTTTACCATACCGATTTGAGCGACAAATTGCTTTCCATCATATATTGATTTTATCATTGATATTTCAGCTCCATTAATTCCAATGAGAAATGTTAAATACCTTTTTTCAGTTCATAATATGTTTACTGCTTTAATGTGATATAATGTTTCAAATGAATAAAAGAGTTCAGAATATGACTCGTTAATGAACTTAGTGGATGTTGATATATATACTGTTGCAGTCGAAGAGAGTGAACTCTCTCTCTCTCTCTTCTAACAAAAATAGCATACATGTATACGTATATATATATATATATATATATGTGTGTGTGTGTGTGTGTGTGTGTGTGTGTGTGTGTAAAATGGCAGGTCTAAGACTGCTTTTCTCGCGTTTGGGGGCTATTTCATTGTGTTTGACGGTTTTAGAGGCTATACAACTAAGTTTTTTCGCGCTGAAATGTCTTTAAAACATGGTATTCATAGTATTTCAGAGCATCTGGATTTAATATGATTTTAGGACATGCGCTTGTTGGTGTTTATCCGTTTTAAAGGTTCGCGGATGAATATGTTTTTTGGATGTGGCCTTGATGGTATTTTCCTGTATTAGAGGCTTTTAGGCCATGCATTTTTAGCAATAAGGTATGTCTTACTTCTAGAATGAATGTTCTTCCTTAATGGTTTCATCAAAAAAGCAATAATGGCTTTTTTTTTATAAAGCCCCTGATACTTTCTTAGCTTTATTAATTTGGTTGTATTTAACAGTAATGTTGGAATACATTTTCGGCCTAGGCACAACAAATTCACTGAATAGTTTTCATTGAAATCATCCTTGAATTTCCCTACCCTGCAACTTTTTATTTGAAGTACTGAAAGGTGGATGATTAGCAGGATTATCACTTGTGTCATAATACGATCTATTACTTTTCATGTCACTGTAAATATCTTTTTATTTAAATTTCATCAGCATGCTATCTGTGACTGTATATATTAATATTTTCAGCAATTCCTTTTTAAAATGATTATAATAAAAGTCATGCATTAAGAACTTAGTTCCAGCACAGATTGCCCGGTATAAATAGGTCCGTTTAGCATTTATTTTGTCTTTACAGAATGAATTGCTATGAAATCTTCATCAAATATTTTTCTTGATACAAATCCTGGGTCAGCTATCATTCTTCTGATTTTCTTTGTTTCTGAAGTCCTGACCAATTAAACTTTAACCCTATTTCTCAGGATCCCCATGGTTTTGCCGAAAACATCAAAATTTAACATATCAACATGATTTTTGTACTTGGATATGCGTTCAACTTTGCAGCCTGCAGGAAATAAAGGTGACAAAACAGCGCATTGAAAACATTTGTTATCATTATTCTGGACATTTATGCACCCATTTTTAATACTATCTCTTTTGGTAGAGGAATGTAACTTGTTCCCAAATATGACTTGCATTGTGAGATGTTTTGATAAATAACGAGAATATATCGCATCTTCCAACCGCTTCCCAGGCGTACGAATTCATCGAATTCACTGAGATGTTTAAATAATTAACGAGAATATACCGCATCTTCCAACCGCTTCCCAGGCTTACGAATTCATCGAATTCACGCTTTATTTCGTCAAACGTATGTAGGATACTACCATTAACATTATTTACATTTAACAGGCGCAGCTTTACTAGCAAAAAAAAAAAAGGTATAAATTTGCTCTGCTGCTTCTATTTCACCCACAAATGTTACCATTTTGTATATTCTTATTTTTATTGGAATACTGAATTCTATTCCCTTGTTTGTAATTGTTTCTTATTTTTTGTTTAGAATTGTTGCAATTTGTTCTTTGTCATTATTATATTAGTATCTCCTATCTACTGGGACCTGAAAATCTTTGAAACGAGTGTTTATCTATTTTCATTTGGAAAACAAATCTTGGCTGATGAGGAAGTGTTCTTGGGGTTGGAATGGGCTTTAGTTCAGATGGCACTGTTTATCTTGGGTTTGGAACGGGCTTTATTGGAGATGACACTGTTTATCTTGGGTTTGAATGGGCTTATTTGGAGAGGGCACTGTTTTTATCGGATTGGAATCTGCATTTCTGGTGATGGCACTGTTTTGTTGAAATGATTGTTATTGTTTTATTATGTGCAGATATAATAATTACATAATCATTCCATCCTGGTTTATCTATTTTTTAAACATTTTTCCTCGTAGTATGGTCTAGTTTCAACAGTTTTTCGAGAGCATAGTGTTTAAATTTTATTCCATGCCCACATTGATTTTTTTTTTTTGTTGGTAGGGATTCAGCAAAAGTTTTTTGCAGTTTTCTAAAGTTTTTGATATCGGGTTTTCTTGCTGATGGCACATGTTTTATTGCTTCATTATAATCTGTTATAATTTTAACATAATCATTCCATGTTGGTTCATATGAAAAACTATAAAACACACCCAATTTATGACATATGCTGCAAATAAAGATGGTTTCATAATAAATGTGAAACATAGAAAGATTATTGGACAAACATTGAGTAGCTCTTATTATGGAGTTACTGTTAGAGAGAAGGATGGCGATTTTAATAGTATATTAACACATCGTTTTGTTTGGGAATGCTTTAATGGAATTATTCCTGATGAAAAGGTTATTGACCATGTAGATAATATTTGGTTAAATAATAAATTGGAAAATGTAACCCACCCCCACCCCCCACCCCCCAAAAATGCATCTTTTTCGTGTTCACTCCTTTATAGGTAATAATTCGTCTACAAACATTTTGTAAAAAACGACTTGTCTCGAAACCAATAAAGTTTATTAATTTCATGTACTTTATTCTGTGCAGTGTAATCTTGCGATTAATGCTGGGATTGTAAAAATGTGTTGTGAGGGTACAAATAGGTGCAAGTCAGGTAAATCAAAATGTAATGATTTTTTTTATTCACTTGAATATATTAATGAACTATGGAAAGAATATAATGGACCAGGTTTGAACAAAGAATGATGAAGACAGGAAGATAGCCATAAAAGTATAATAAACAAACTTTAATATGTGATATGTGCAGCAAAACTATGACAAAGTATTTCCAAATGAAAAAATATAACTCCTAATTTTTTTATAAATAAATTTTGTATATCTTTCAAGGGTACTCGAGAAATAAATAGCTGACTATACCCTTTCCACTTAACAAACGCTGGGTCTTTTTATAATGATGTTTTAATATTTCTTCAATTCTAAAAATCTCTTGTTTTGTTTTTGTAATTCAGGTACATAAACTCTGCTATCAATGTTTTCACCTTTTAAATCTTCTATTTCATAAACAATTGATTTAATATATCTAATATTTATTATTTTAAAAAGTTCTTCTGTCCAATTTGGAGTATATCCTTTTTTAAAGTTATATTTTTTGTTCGATATTCTTATCATATCACCATTTTGTATTTTCTCTTTTTCCTTTAAAAACACATAGTTTCTTATAAACCATTTTCACTTTTTCTGGCCTCCATACTTTTCTGTCTCGCATATTTATATTTATCTATCATGTCTGACAAAACGTCTAAATATTGATTTGTGTTGTTTGATGTAAAATGCTTACACATTGTACTTTTAAGAGTTCTATTCAAAAGTTCAATAGCTACAGCATTTCCTTCATTAAATTTATGATACATTTCAATATTATTATTATCCAACCGTTTCTTAAATGTTTTGTTATAAAATTATGTTCCTTGGTCAAACCAAAGCTAGTCTGGTTTTCTTGTTTTTATAATTTCTTTAAAAGCATTTGTTATATTAATTCCAGTTTTATTCTGAAGTGGTATTACCCATGCATATTTACTAAATGTATCAATCACATTTAGTAATTATTTATACCCTTTATTATGTTTGCTAAATTGCTGCATGCTAACCTAATCGGCTGACCATATTAAATTATTTTATCTGTCATTTTATCTGTCATTACAAGGTCAACCTGGGGACAATGCGAATTTAATGTTAAAAAGGTTTATAGGATTAACATTGTCAGTGACTCTGGGGACAAGGAGAACTTAACATTACGCCGCCATCTTGGATTTGGTCATTTTGGGGACAAGGGGAATTTAATGTCGAAAACGTTAATAGGATTTTTATTGGAGTCACTCTTGGGATTAAAGGGATATTATTGTTATAAACGTCCATAGAATTAGCATTATGGGTCACACTGGGGACAAGGGGAATTTAACAGTGTGGGTCACTCTAGGTCACTCTAGGGACAAGGGGAATTTAACACTATGCCGCCATTCTCGATTCGGTCGGAATCAGGCTCTATGGGAATTTAATGTTAAAAACGTTCATAGATTTAACTTTGGGTGACGGTATAGAGGTCGACGGGAATTTAATGTCGAAAAGTCCATAAGTTTAACATTGTGGGTCACTTTGGGTCCGTCTGAAAATTTAACATGGGCTGCCATTTTAGGAATAAATGGGACGGTGAGGGGTCTAATTGGAATTTAACAATGTGGGTCACCATGGGGAACTAGCAACTTAATGACAATCCTTACTAACCTGATGATATAGAGCCACTAAGGCGCCAATAGATTTATTATGGAAAGTTCGCGAGACTAGCTGGAATTCAAAATGGCGGCTGTAATTAGATTATATCACGCTCCTCATAGCTCATGCTCTTTCGGAATATATCACTGCTGCTGCGGGTATCGGACCATTAATTATTTCACAGCCAGAGAACCAGTCTATTGGAGGGGGGAATAAAAAATAGAGAACTAAATATTTTGAGATGCACCCATTGGCTTGTAAATGGATTTAATTTTTTCCATTACACATTTCATAAACTTCAATCTATGTACTATAGTTGACAACAAAATATTTACATTTTTATATCCTGTATTTAATTTCCTACTGACACAATAGCATATGGACTCTTTGTGCGAGGTTATGCTATTAGGTGGAGACCAGTGAGTCCGCGGTTTAGCAGCTGAGGCAAGGATATGCTGCGAAACACTTGTTTTTCAAGGCAAAAAAAAATTCTCTAAGTCTAATTAATGGAAAGATGTGTGGTTTGTATGCCAAGCTAATCAAGAACTAATTTATATATATATATATATATATATATATATATATATATATATATATATATATATATATATATATATATATATATATATATATATATATATATATATATTAACATTAAGTTCTATGAGAAATGAATTAATGGTCTGATCCCTGTAAGGCTGTTTTGACTCCAGGGTCATCTAAAACTCAGTCCATCGTCTCCTCGCATTTGTACACAAGCACGTTGACTGGATCCTACCTTCCTTCTCATAATGTGACGCCTGGCGTGTGCAAGCCCTGTGTTCCATCGCTGCAAGTAAAGAATTCCAAACTTTTTCCTCCTACGTATTTGAGAAAATATTCACATTCTAAGCTAAAGCCATTGTAGTGAAAAGAATGGAGCAAATGCAGTCTAAACTGACTTTGATGCATTTATAATTGCTTACGGTTTTTTCCAGGTGGCATTTTGCCAGCAAATTTACGGCGTAGTGGCAGAGGTTTCATCGTACCAAAGGGAGGTTAACGCACTATGAGGAGTATGGAGGTTATATAGGTGAAAGTAGACTATACACAATTCATTCTCGCAGAAGGAATGGGACTATTACGGCCCATCCGCCATATTGTATGGAATTCATTATAAATTTGTAGTCTGATACCATGCCTTCTTTATTAAATTCGTAACGCAGCGAAAAAGGCAGGGTATCAGACTACTGATACATACGCCGGTTATAAACCTACTGGGTGCAGGGGGGGGGGAGGGAGGGACAGAGCTGGCGCCCCCCCCCCCCAAAAAAAAAAAAAAAATTGAGTGCCGAACAACCGGAACGTTTCCTAGAGTAAGTTTTAATTACAGTTAGATGGTTAAAATTATGCCTTGGAATCACTTAAAATGCACGTTGTTGCCCATGTATCCGACATAGCTGCCATTAGACAAAGACTACAAGTGGTACTAAAATTCCGAAACTGAAATAGAACTTAGCGAAGACTAAAACTAAAGCCAGAATATTTTATTACCATGGCCGAGACTAAAAAAAAAACTTTAATTTCGAAACTGACAAGAAATTTACCCGAGATTACGGATAAAATTATTTTTTTCTTTTAAATTTCAGTGTACATGCAGTAAAATATTTATTCAAACAATCATTTTTTTTCCATACAAACACACAATTAGACATAAAAAGGGGGATGTTTGTATGATATTTTTTCAAATAATATTTTCTCTTTTCTTCTTCATTCAAATACACAATTAGACATAAAAAGGGGATAGAGCATGATATGGTTTTTTCTTCATACAAATACACAATTAGACATAAAAAGGGGATAGAGCATGATATGGTTTTCTTCTTCATACAAACACACAATTAGACATAAAAAGGGGATAGAGCATGATATGGTTTTCTTCTTCATACAAACACACAATTAGACATAAAAAGGGGATAGAGCATGATATGGTTTTCTTCTTCATACAAACACACAATTAGACATAAAAAGGGGATAGAGCATGATATGGTTTTCTTCTTCATACAAACACACAATTAAACATAAAAAGGGGATAGAGCATGATATGGTTTTCTTCTTCATACAAACACACAATTAGACATAAAAAGGGGATAGAGCATGATATGGTTTTCTTCTTCATACAAACACACAATTAGACATAAAAAGGGGATAGAGCATGATATGGTTTTCTTCTTCATACAAACACACAATTAGACATAAAAAGGGGATAGAGCATGATATGGTTTTCTTCTTCATACAAACACACAATTAGACATAAAAAGGGGATAGAGCATGATATGTTTTTTTTTTCTTCACACAAATACACAATTAGACATAAAAAGGGGATAGAGCATGATATGTTTTTTTTCTTCATACAAACACACAATTACACATTCAAATGTGGGTAAGGTATTAATGTTTCTCACACAATAATTGTTTCATGTAACTACACAATTTCACATACAAATGGCTGCGTAGAATACTATTTCTTCATACAAACACACAATTACACATTCAAATGTGGGTAAGGTATTAATGTTTCTCACACAATAATTGTTTCATGTAACTACACAATTCCACATACATATGGCTGTGTAGAATAATATTTCTTCATACAAACACACAATTACACAAAGAAATAGCAGCGTAGTATATTTTTTTCATACCAATACTCATGCACATACAAAAGGAAGAGGGTATTATTTTTATTTTATACATAAAGAAGTAGGTATTATTTTCTTTTCATACATACAAAAACACATGTACATACAATGGGAGGGGTTATTATTTTATTTCCTTTATGCATACTAACCACACACACTTATACAACTGGAAGGGGTATTATTATTTTTTTTCAATCATGCAAACACAGATACAGATTTGAGGGGAGGGTGTATTATTTTGTTTTCAATCATGCAAACACAGATACAGATTTAAGGGGAGGGTGTATTATTTTGTTTTCAATCATGCAAACACAGATACAGATTTAAGGGGAGGGTGTATTATTTTGTTTTCAATCATGCAAACACAGATACAGATTTAAGGGAAGGGTGTATTATTTTGTTTTCAATCATGCAAACACAGATACAGATTTAAGGGGAGGGTGTATTATTTTGTTTTCAATCATGCAAACACAGATACAGATTTAAGGGAAGGGTGTATTATTTTATTTTCAGTCATGCAAACACAGATACAGATTTAAGGGAAGGGTGTATTATTTTGTTTTCAATCATGCAAACACAGATAGACATTCAAGGGGAGGGTGTATTATTTTGTTTTCAATCATGCAAACACAGATACAGATTTAAGGGAAGGGTGTATTATTTTGTTTTCAATCATGCAAACACAGATACACATTCAAGGGGAGGGTGTATTATTTTGTTTTCAATCATTCAAAATCAGATACAGATTTAAGGGAAGGGTGTATTATTTTGTTTTCAATCATGCAAACACAGATACAGATTTAAGGGGAGGGTGTATTATTTTGTTTTCAATCATGCAAACACAGATAGACATTCAAGGGGAGGGTGTATTATTTTGTTTTCAATCATGCAAACACAGATACAGATTTAAGGGAAGGGTGTATTATTTTGTTTTCAATCATGCAAACACAGATAGACATTCAAGGGGAGAGTGTATTATTTTGTTTTCAATCATGCAAACACAGATACAGATTTAAGGGAAGGGTGTATTATTTTGTTTTCAATCATGCAAACACAGATACACATTCAAGGGGAGGGTGTATTATTTTGTTTTCAATCATGCAAACACAGATACACATTCAAGGGGAGGGTGTATTATTTTGTTTTCAATCATGCAAACACAGATACACATTCAAGGGGAGGGTGTATTATTTTTTTTTCAATCATGCAAACACAGATACACATTCAAGGGGAGGGTGTATTATTTTTTTTTCAATCATGCAAACACAGATACACATTCAAGGGAAGGGTGTATTATTTTTTTTTCAATCATGCAAACACAGTTACACATTCAAGGGAAGGGTGTATTATTTTGTTTTCAATCATGCAAACACAGATACACATTCAAGGGGAGGGTGTATTATTTTGTTTTCAATCATGCAAACACAGATACACATTCAAGGGAAGGGTGTATTATTTTTTTTCAATCATGCAAACACAGATACACATTCAAGGGGAGGGTGTATTATTTTGTTTTCAATCATGCAAACACAGATACACATTCAAGGGGAGGGTGTATTAGTTTGCTTTATACGTACAAGCACACAAAGACACAAATACAGGGTAGTGGAGTGGGCTCTATTTTTGAATAACAACACACAATTACACATACAAATAGGCGTAGGATATAATAGTTTCTTCGCAAATACACACAATTGCACTTACACATTGGAGAAGGGTTTTATTTATTTTTCCATTTTTTTTCTTCATACAAACACATTTACAAATGGATTGTTATTATTACTTTGTTTTATACATATAATCACACATACCAAGGGAAAGGGGCTGGGGTCTATAAAGTTGCAAATTTCTGTCGATGTATTCCGTAGAGCACATTTAGTTTGGCAGAGAACAACTAATTAGATTTATGAGGAAAGATACCGTATGAAATCGCTAGACTGCGATGGTTTTAATGTCCCTGTTAGGGGGCGAGATTGATTCTTAATTAAGCCTTCATTGTTAGTAGTCGGACATAAGGTTAAAATGTCAAAGTTGAGAGTTTGCAGAGACTAGGTGTAGAGCTAGGGGAAGTAGTATTATCTTTTGAAATTGTCCAGAATCAGTTATTTAAATAGGCGCGAAATAGAGGTGTATTTATAAAAAGCGGTAGATACGTTTAATCTGATTGGCTACGCCAAATAAGAAATGTGTTTCCAGACGAAAATTTCATGTTTTAAATATTCCACATCGCAAACTTTAATCAGTCCAAGTTTTCCTGCGAGAGGAAGAGATCTTGACTCCGAGATAGAATTAAGAAGAAATTCTCTCGTATAAACAATTGTTCAAGGGACAAGTGTCTGGAAGTTGAGGGACACAATTCTGGCGGTAGAAGCGAGCGAGTCTCGAAAGCACAAGGGGAAATAGCTCCATCCACGTATCGACCTATCCACAAATCCACCTACCTACCTACCCACACAAAGTTTGAGAGCCGAATGAAGCGAGATAAGAGAGAGTGAGAAGGGAAATAAAGGGGAGAACATCAACTTTGACCGGACATCAACATTGAATTTGGAGTGACCAGCAATAACCAGGTTATGCAGGCATGCTGGGCAATGACTTCGATTGTTCACTCGATTCTATGATGAACTAAGTCTATCGTTTTAAACAGATCGGCTATTTACATAAGTATATTTGTGATGAAATTCGGTAAATTATTTATTTTAAAAAGAAGTGTATCTTTCTAATGTTATTTATTATCTCAATTTGCTTTATGTAATTGATTAAATTGTTATCTTTCATGTACTGGGGCTCGTGTTATTCTGTTCTATATATCTGCTCAGATCTCTGTTTATTCCATCTATAAATTTCATAATTTATTTTATTATTTACTCGATCCGGGCAATAACACTGAGGCCGATCATCCTCTAGATAACGATAACCAACCAAATCGTACCCCTTGTAACGAGGGGGTCCGCCACAGGGTCTATTATTTGTTTCATACATACACACAACCACATATACAAATGAGGCAGGGTATGATATTTTTTCACATAAACATTTCTCTTCATACAAACACAAAAACATACATACAAGCAGGGTTGTAGTATAATTCTTTTTTTCATGCAAGTATCCAATTACACATACAAAAGTGAGGTGTGATATAATATCTTTTAAAACAATTTTTTTATTAAAACACACAAACACAATCCAATCGGGCTGTAAATATAATATTTTAATACAGACAGACAATTACACATACTAATGGGGGTGCAGCATAATATTTTTTTTAAAAAAGATTTTCTCATAAAAGCATACAATTATGCATACAATTGGTATATTTTTTTTCAGACAATGATTTTTTTCCCATACAAACACACAATTACACTTACAAAGAGAGGTATGTCATGGTAATATTTTCGTGCCAACACTCAACTACACATACAAATAGGATTATGGTATAATATTTTTCCCAAAAGAATTATTTTTGCTCATACAAACACTCAATTACACATACAAATAGGATTATGGTATAATATTTTTCCCAAAAGAATTATTTTTGCTCATACAAACACTCAATTACACATACAAATAGGATTATGGTATAATTTTTTTTACAAAATAATTATTTTTGTTCATACAAACACTCAATTACACCTACAAATAGGATTATGGTATAATATTTTTTTACCAAAAGAATTATTTTTGTTCATACAAACACTCAATTACACATACAAATGGGAGTGTAGTCTAATTTTTTCATATAAACACATTTACATACAAATTGAGTGGATATTATTTTGTTTTAATACTTGCAAAACACTCAAACACATACAAAGGGAGGAGGTATTATTTTGTTTCATACATGCAAACACACAAACACATACAAAGGGAGGAGGTATTATTTTGTTTTCATACATATAAACACACAAACACATACAAAGGGAGGAGGTATTATTTTGTTTCATACATGCAAACACACAAACACATACAAAGGGAGGAGGTATTATTTTGTTTTCATACATATAAACACACAAACACATACAAAGGGAGGAGGTATTATTTTGTTTTCATACATATAAACACACAAACACATACAAAGGGAGGAGGTATTATTTTGTTTTCATACATACAAACACACCAACACATACAAAGGGAGGAGGTATTATTTTGTTTCATACATGCAAACACACAAACACATACAAAGGGAGGAGGTATTATTTTGTTTTCATACATATAAACACACAAACACATACAAAGGGAGGAGGTATTATTTTGTTTTCATACATATAAACACACAAACACATACAAAGGGAGGAGGTATTATTTTGTTTTCATACATACAAACACACCAACACATACAAAGGGAGGAGGTATTATTTTGTTTTCATACATACAAACACACAAACACATACAAAGGGAGGAGGTATTATTTTGTTTTCATACATACAAACACTCAAACACATACAAAGGGAGGAGGTATTATTTTGTTTTCATACATACAAACACACAAACGCATACAAAGAAAGTTAGTATTATTTTGTTTTCATACATGTAAACACACAAACGCATACAAAGGGAGGAGGTATTATTTTGTTTTCATACATACAAACACACAAACACATACAAAGGGAGGAGGTATTATTTTGTTTTCATACATACAAACACACAAACACATACAAAGGGAGGAGGTATTATTTTGTTTTCATACATACAAACACTCAAACACATACAAAGGGAGCAAGTATTTTATTGTTTTCACACATGCAAACACTCAAACACATGCAAAGGGAGGAGGTATTTTTTTGTTTTCATACATACAAGCACACAAACACATACAAAGAGAGGAGGTATTATTTTCTTTTCATAAATACAAACACACCAACACATACAAAGGGAAGAGGTATTATTTTGTTTTCATACATACAAACACACAAACACATACAAAGGGAGGAGGTATTATTTTGTTTTCATACATGCAAACACATAAGCAAATACAGATGGAGGGGTATAATTTTGTTTTCATAAATGAAACCACACAAAGACACCAACGAATGGAAATTGGGTGGGCTTTATTTTTTGTTATTGACACAAACAGAAGTGAGGGGGGAAATAATTTGTTTCATACATATAAACACACATGCACAAACAGAAGTGAGGGGGGAAATAATTTGTTTCATACATCTAAACACACATGCACAAACAGAAGTGAGGGGGGAAATAATTTGTTTCATACATCTAAACACACATGCACAAACAGAAGTGAGGGGGGAAATAATTTGTTTCATACATATAAACACACATGCACAAACAGAAGTGAGGGGGGAAATAATTTGTTTCATACATATAAACACACATGCACAAACAGAAGTGAGGGGGGAAATAATTTGTTTCATACGTTCAATCACATATATAATGGGAGGGGGTAATACTTTTCAAGCATACAAGCACCAATACACATACAAAGAGAGGAGTGTTATTTTGATTTATACGTACAAAAACACAAACACAAGCACACATACAGAGGGAAAGGAGGTGGGGAGTATTATTTTTCATAAAAGCACACATACAAATGGAGAGTAGGGTCTAGGGTTTTTGTGCACACAAAAGAGAAATCGAGTATGATGCTTTTTTATGCAAACACATACTTAAACACACAGATCGGGTTAGGTATGATATTGTATGGGTGATTGTGTATTTGTATGAACAAATGATTGGTATGAAATATATGGTATTCTACACACACGTGTTTGTGTGTTTGCATGAAAAAATGATTGTTTGAAAATAATAGTATACTATACCCCCATTGATCCTTCGCTTTTTACCCAGCTACGAATACAATTACTATTTGCTTTACACGTGCAGACACTCTTCGTCAACTATCTCAATCTTGAAAACAATCAACTGTCTTTTGTGATTACTTTTATTTTTTAATTCTCTCTCTCTCTCTCTCTCTCTCTCTCTCTCTCTCTCTCTCTCTCTCTCTCTCTCTCTCTCTCTCTTTCTCTCTCTCTCTCTCTCTCTCTCAGTAAGTATAATAGTTGTTACACTATATATATATATATAAAAGTTGCGTTCATGGAATAAGTTCAACCTTCACATCGGTCTATTAAAACGTTATCGGAATTTCCAGGGTACTTTCTAAGTTCTTAAAACTTAACAATAAAGATAGAATCACACCTAGGAATTTCCACTATGTTTCCCGGTTCTAGAAAGTATGTGTATATGTCTGTCTCTAAATCATGTTCCATTCCCATAGAATACCTTACCGTCCCAAATGTAATATTAAATTCTCATAACTTGCATACCGGACCAAACGTAATGTTAAATTCCAATAGACCCAATAGTGACATTCGTAATGTTAAATTCCTGTTGTAGTCCATATTGGCCAAAACGCTAATGTTAAATTATCACAGACCCCATAGTGGCATCCGCAATGTTAAATTCCTTTTAGTCCCATATATCTTCCCTATACTACTTATGCATATATGGAAGTGCTTTGTTGTTTGTTTCTGTTGGTTTTAACGGCACTTTTAACCACATTATTGGCTAGATCATGCCTAGGAAACGGGAGCTAAATGTCTTTCCCAAGGACACACAGAGGCAGCCGATGCAGGCTGGCCTGGGCAGGCATCGAACCCGCGACCCTTGGATTACGACTCTGAGTTGGAGATAACTACTAAGCTAATGAAAGGTTAAGGAGAAAATCAGCAAGTAGGATAGACGACCAGAATTGTGCACAAAGCGTTCAAATTATTGGGGATTCAAAACTGTACTAGTAATGTACAAAGATTCCGCCATTGTATTAAAAGTACCAGGACCTTTGTGTCATCAATTATGTTCATCTCCATTTTTGCTTTTTAGAGATAATACGCCGTGTGTATATGTTACTGATTAATGAATGAGTATCCATGACTTTTTCCTTTATATCCTTATGGATTGCTTTCAACGGACAATATCGACCTCTAAATAGGTTAAAAGTATTTCAATTCTAACTTCCTTCACTTGCCGACATTGATTAGTATCAGGCCAGCGGAACTAATTATACAACAAAGAAAATATTGATATAGTTTCCTACATTCTTCCTTTTGACAAAGTGCCATATTAATACATTAGAACAGTTCACAACAATCCTTCTTTATGGTGAACCCTGAGAGCATAATTCAAAATCTTTATTTGTTAGCTGGGTCTAAAAAGTTTCAGAAATTATTCCTGCCAGACTGAGCCAACCTAAACACAGAATGTCATGTATTCATGAAGCTTTCCATGCTTATTTACGAAAGGACCTTTTTAACACAAGTTGGCTTTGAATCATCAGCACGTATTAACAAGCTTCGAACAGCGCAAATCTGAGATCTGCTATCGCGTAATGTGTTGGCCTTCTGAAACCTAGTTCGCAGACGCATCTAAAAGGTTTATGCTGAGACTTAAGTCATTTTATTGGTCAAACTTAAATAAGACTTCAATTTTATCCAATCATATGGCTGCATTCTAAACATTCATGTAGGCTTACACTCAAATGCTATTGGTAAAACCCAGGCATGGTCACAAAACTTCCTATGTGTAAATATGAACTTAAGAGTCAAATCGAAAAAGAATATTCAAATACGGAAAATTACATAAAGTTAGACTCGCAAAGGTAGTCATGATTTTTCTATGATTGTATGCCTTGTATACACCTCATGTTATGATGTCACGTGATTCTCAAAACGATGCAAATGTGACATTTAATTTAACAGCTTCGCAAACAAAACTACATAGGTTTTTTGTTTCGAGACGTCGATAGAAAAGAGTTTGATATGGCGCAGGGATATGTTGAGGCTGTCAGGCCTAGACGTATTCATACGCCATATCAAACAAGTTCTTTCCCACAATTAGGAACAAAACACAAATGCGGTTATGTGTTTATCAAATATCCCCTCGTTTACGCTTTCCAAATAGTGTGGTTATTCAGTGTGAATGGAATTCAAAATAAGTCTGCATACATATACAAAAGTTCAATTCCATCTATCGGCATACATATACAAAAGTTCAATTCCATGTATCTGCATACATATACAAAAGTTCAATTCCATGTATCTGACAATATTGACGCCAGTGACGGACGTCAATGAAAATACCTAAACTGTTGCATTCTGGGCGCACGATACGGAAACACAGATTGAACATCAGTATCGAACGCGAAGTCAACCATGTAAGATTAAATTGGTATGTAACGCAATTTTTTGGCATGGCGGTCGTGTAACATCATGTCACGGTGTCTATGAAGTAAAATATGTAACAACCATTTCAAAACTAGGCTGGATCCTTGTATTTACAGGATTATTTTGTCATCTAATAAGTCGAGTCTTACCTTTCTATTCGTTTCACATAAATGCATTAACTTCGTTGAAAGATTTCACAGGTTTACTTGAAAGGCATTATCACAACTTATATATTATATATGTAATACCTTTTTGAATAACAATAGTTAGATCCTATATTTTGTTAGGATACCCCGATTTTTCCTGAGGAAAGGTACAGGGATTACTTTGTTGGCCTAATATGCCGGGATATCAGGAACCTGGGTAATAATGTCTACTGCACTACTAGATTAACCCAGAATTTGTGCATAGTCCATAATTTTGTCCTTCGTCATCACTGGTACTCAACCAATCAGAAGTGGCGACGCGGATTTGCTTATTCATTGTCGGAGGTTGTTTCTCACTAATTGGCGTTAAAACTTGCAATTCCTTTTACTTTCGTGATGCTTAAATCAAATCTTACTTGAGTGTATTTTTCTCTCGTAGAATTAAAAATAATTTACAAATGGCATGGTAAGATTTAAACCCAAGATTTTTTCAAGATTACTTGTCAGAAATGATAATATCATTTGATGAACGATAAGACGCCAGTTAACCAAATGTTTTCTTTACGGGAAACAGAAGTGCCGGCTGTGTGTAATAATTATGAATACACAATAATATTATGAACAACACTGTTTAAAAAAACAAACAAACAAACAAAAAATCTTCATTTCAAACGTTAAGCATGGTCTATCTGCCACATCTGTAAAAGCATACGCGAGTCTTTAATGCTCGCATATACACGCGTCTAATAATGAGGTAAGTATTGTTTATTGATCCAGCATTAAGTTTCCAATGTTAAAATTATTGTTAAAACAGAACATAGCCCATTCTCATCGAGTATGGGGATAATGTTTTATTCTCAACTTTAATTTTCTGCATAGTTTCAAAGCCTGACAGTGGTGCAACAATTGAGTGTGATCGATTTCATTAATATTCAAGAGAGAAACTTGGTTTGAAATATGTCGTGTACATGAATATATATGAACATGTATTGCCTATACAAAATAGCAAAGGATGTTCTCGATTTATTATCGGATCTAGAGATGCTTAAGGTTAAAAATTCGAATCCTTTCATTGCAAGTAGATAGATCGTGTACAGAATCGTGACTGAGTTCGGTTCCAAATGAACAGACTTTAATTGATTAGATGGTTCTAAATTAAAAATATTTCTGTATTTATACTTCACAGCTCAAAAGTTGCCTGACACAATGCAGTCAAATAATTTGTCATACCTAAACGGAGCAAACTTGCAAATGTGCCGTATTTACCGACTCTTCTGTCACCGGATATTCCTCAGTAGCCGTCGCTGTATTTAATTTTAAGCAATATTGTAACAAACGTAGAGTATGTGCTATTTGTATTTACGTCTCCATTTATAGCTTTGTTAGATTATAGTAATTATTTGCTTGATTATGGAGAGTCGGTGTTAGGAAGATATTTCTCAAACCGAGTAATTAGCCAGTTACTAGGAGCATACGTCATAATGGACAGTATTCACGAGACTTTATGGAAGCATGGATTATGTGGTAGCATCTCTTAACATAAGGAACTGTTGAGATATTTTCACGTATAAGTGTTCAGTAATTTTAGCTAGGAATAATACTGTGTATTAGGTGGTATGGGTCATGTTTAGTAGTATGTGGCATGAAAAACCAATCTACGGCTTAGAAAAGCGTACTGATAAGTCATACAAATATGAATTAAGAAAAACCATACAAGTATGAAATTAGAGTCACCAGAATGTGTGGTCGTTCATTAGAGAAAAAATATTTGTGATATTTGCGCGTGTAAGAACCCTTCAGCAGACAACGACTGTTGTCTTGAGGTCCTTGGTAATAGATGAAACATCAGCCACAAGCCAGCTTCACGCAGATGTTGTTAGTTTCGCTCGGTAGTGAGACCCCTTGTGTTACATTATGAATAACTACCGGAGCGCATGTTGCAAAAGCTTTCATTTTTCGTAGTATGATATGATTTAATTGGTATCTGAGAATAAGTGCCAGCTTAGCATGCTGATTCGGTGCATTGCATTTATCTTGCACAATATAAGCTCATGGGAAGATTGAAGGATTTAAACAGTGTACTGTTCAATGAAAAGTACTGAACAACATTCATTATTTTTTTTCCAGATAGCTTGTAGTAAACGTCCAGATATTAGTATATTAAGTTTTTCTTTTTCTAACCGTAACATTATTCAGTGCGAAAATATTGGAAAATTCCGCAGTCAGAATTATCTTAAACACATTTCAACTTTTTGTACATTCAAAGTCCTAAAAGTACTACTTCTTCTGCTTCCACTAATAATAATAATACAGTTTTTACATGGCCGGTAAATTCATTGAACAAACTCTTAAATTTGATTTTTTTTAAATACAGGGACTTATATCCTTCAACTTGCTCAAAGCATTTTATTATTTCGTCTTATATATTTTATTTATTTGGTCTAAAAATGAACATTTTTTCACATGATAAAATATTATAATTACAATGTCTGCCTGTAAACATAGTCCGTTTTAGGTATTTCAAGAAAATGGAACACTATATAAAAACAAAACCGTCGCCCTGAAATAATCCATAAGAAAGAGATATTGTATAGCATTGATACTGACGAATACAAACCATTTATAACTCGTAGATTTTTTTCACAATTTCTGCAGTCTGGTGAAAAAGATTTGGTACATGCATATTAAACTCAAAGAACATTGTTTACTTAGGTTACACATCAATAGCAACATCTACGATTTAAACCTGTCATATAGTAGATACAAATAAATATTTAAGTGACATTCAAATTTCCGAAAATAAAAGAGCAACCCACCCACCCCCTCAATCCCCCCTCAAACGTTTCTACATTATAATTCCTCTGATTAAATTTTGGAGAAAAGATTTTCCATGGTAAAGTGACAATTTTATCTTTTAAAGGTTCTCATAATGTTTTCAAAGTACTTCAAAATTTAAGGTAAATGTATTATTTTAATGGCATTCATTGGTACAATAATGGGAGAGATACGTGTACCATTAAAAGCGATAATCTCTGATTTCAATATGAATCTTCGCTGATGTCAGAATGTATGTATCTGTTCTATTCTATTGTATTCATCTTTCTGATACTTTTGTATACATATATAACCTGGATATAAAAGGAAAGAAGAACTTTGGGGTTTTGAAGATTCACAAACACGATCAAAATTTATTTCGCAAGATTCCATCTACCGATATCATGATGCATAAATAAACCATACAATTGGTAGACAACGTTTGAGTCTCTTAAAATTGCTCCAACATTTTATGTCGTCCATTGTTATGCAAAATAAAATTGTTATATCCATTAAGTCCAAGTATACACGTGTTTTGTATTTACAGACAGCAGTTGTTCAAATGAAACATCGATAAGTAGGATATGTAAAACACAGATAAGATGCAGACAACGACATGTAGACATGTGCCCTACGATAGCGAAAGTAACTTCAGGAATATTGAAGGCAAACAATGAATTACTGAACAAACACTTTTGCCAAATAAAAGCAAATTATCGAAACAGCGTTGGCAGTATCTTAATGGCTTCTTTATTGTCCGGGTAAGAAAAATATTGATAGAAACTGGTCCCTTGGGAATCTCTTTTCACAACTTTCAGTCAAGGCTGAGAAAGTCTATCAACCTAGATGTAAATATCTATCAGTTTACTTGACGGCTTCTTTGTCTAAGGAGGTTTCAATTTACGGCCTTATTACTCGGACACAGATGTGCATGGCATGCGAAGCTGAAAAAGTGGCAGAAATTCTTCTGATGAAGGCAGAATATCAAGACCAGAACATCTAATGGGAGATAACTTTCAAAGTTTTTTCTTTTATTTCATATTATTCGCTTTTGTTTTTAATAAATATATAAACTATTAAAACTAGTAATTAAGAGACAATTTCAAATATTTGACCGTTTCGTTGTCAAACACAAACGAGAAAAGCTTCTTTTCTACTATTTGTCTTGGTTGGCAATCCTGGATATCATCAAACCTTGAATTTGAGTTTGAGCTTAAGATGTTGTGTTAACCAATCATATGCGACTTACGTTACAAGGGAAAGTTTTGATTGGCTGAAAGTGACAAATTCAATATCAAACCCGAGCTCAAACTCTTGTGATTTCCAGGCATGTCATCAATGAAGACTGGGAGGCAAGAGTTGACTACGATGCTAGTTGAAGCGTCCTCAGGGCTTGTTAGGAATAAAAAGGAACATTGTAGGGTCTCCTGTCTGAGAAATCAGTCATTATAACAGATGTTCATATTTTGTGAAGGAATACGAAGCATTTTAAAACAAAACGTAACAATGAGAGATTCGATGCTTTTGGGCGGTACTATTAACATAGTCATGAGATCAAAAGATGACACATTAATAGCAAACATTAAGGATTAAAAAAGAAACTATTGTCATTGTAGGGAATCTACAACTATGGTACATTAACATCTTTTCGTGAATCATGATCCTTGTCCAACTATAAAGACATTGAAAAAAAAATTTAATCTTGTTAAATACCTATAAAAAAAATATGCTTATATTTGGTATTACAGATTTTGATATAATCTTTATGTTCTGAAAGTACTGTCACTCACTGTTACATAGTTAACTAAACGTTTTTCTGACAGTGCTTGTGTTTCCCTATCCTTGTGTGCGTGTGTGTGTTTAGCCAATGTTTCACACTTGTAAATGTATCATCTTCCGTTTTTATATTTTCTTCCTTTCATTTAATTTTTTATCTTGGTTTGCGTATCCTTGTGTGCGTGTGTTTGTTTAGCCAATGTTTCACACTTGGTGGATTAATTAAATGTATCATCTTCCGTTTTTATATTTTCTTCCTTTCATTTAATTTTTTATCTTGGTTTGCTTATCCTTGTGTGCGTGTGTGTGTTTAGCCAATGTTTCACACTTAGTGGATTTAATTAAATGTATCATCTTCCGTTTTTATATTTTCTTCCTTTTATTTAATTTTTTTATCTTGGTTTGCTTATTCTTGTGTGCGTGTGTGTGTTTAGCCAATGTTTCACACTTAGTGGATTTAATTAAATGTATCATCTTCCGTTTATATATTTTCTTCCTTTCATTAAATTTTTTATCTTGGTTTTACCGACATTTGAGCTGGAATTACTCGTGATTTTTTATTGTATAAAAAAAGTGTATACATATTCATATGACGAATCATACAGTAATTGCAGATATTATGGAAGTAATTTAGCGACCACAAAATCACCACCAAACAAACTGTCTAAAAGGTTATACAGGCTATAAATTACGTTGTCTGTTATATGTGAAGTAATAAAACCTGACTCATTAAGCTACATTTTCAACAGTTTCATTTCCCGTGGGACCTGACTTAAACCAAATAATGTGTTCTTAACTTATAAACATCTGTAACGACAACAATTCTTACAAAAAGACAAACATTAATGCGTGTGCCTGTAATTCCTACATTATTCACAAAATAGAAAAGACCTCGTAAAATGATCCGCTTTGCATATCGATGTAAGCCATCTTTCAAAGAATTAGAATGTTCAATGTTGAAATACACACTGTATACATTCTGTTCCTTTTACATTACGACTTGGTAATGAAAGTAAATAGAAATAGAAATATTTCCTGTAGAAAATAAATTATATACGTACTAAATCTGAATCAAAATTTGTAAAATGTATTTTAAAAAATGTAGAAATTGTTTTTTCTCTCAAGAAATGATTTATGATATTAATATTCATATATGATATGAGATTTTAACGTGATATTATTAAAGACGCTTGCTATTTGGTGTATGGAAAACTGTTGCCTCGAAAATAAACAGCAAAATATGCAATATAAGTATCGCACAGGTTTATTTGTTTGAAATAAATTAGACTAGTTTTGTCTGGTTTATCTTTGTCTGTACATAAATATGCAAAAGTTGTTATATCAAAGTTTCTTATTTTTGAACAAAATAAATTAGTTTTGATTGCTTTATTATTAGCTGCATCAGTTTAAACTGACAACCCCTTCAACAGCATCACGTTGCCTATCAACAATGTACATGACTTTAATCAGATAAGTTGATATCCATTTTGTATTCAGAATTAGCTGCTGTTGCGCATCTTTGACTTGGTAATCCGAAACAAAACTGCTTTAATAACTCATGATTCATGAGACAATCAATTATTTGGCAGCGATTCCTCAATTTTATGTCATATAGTTTTCCCCATATGTTAATTTACATATTTGCCGGTTATTAATGTTTATTTCTCAGCTGTACATATCAACGATGCATATCCAATTATCACGTTCATGCCACTATCATTATTTAAAAAATTGGTCCAACATAATTAAGACTGAAAATCGTTATTATTCGATGGTCGCAGTGGCGTAGCAACCGCCCAAGCAACCTGTGGGGGTGGGGATGGGGAAGCCCAGTGAGGGCCTACAATTCCCATCAAACAACTTCTTTTTTATTGAGAGGGGGCCCCAGAATTAAGTTTTGCGGAGGTGGGGACAGAATTTCTCGATTAACTCCTTTTTAAGAATAGTAGGCAATAGGGTCTAAGTAAAAAGACAAAAATTGTTTTTACAGCACATAACCCCAACCCATCCACAAGAAAATATTTTTTGGGGGGGACTTCATTTACTATCTGAAAGATTTTTAATTTGTGATGAGAAAAATGTAAGTCCAAGGAGATGATAGCAATGCGTCTTCTTATGATTCCTCTATGGTCTAGAACTGTGTGCAGATATAGCAGAGATTTATGCTCAAGAGATCACATGTAAATTAATGTCTAAGTTGACTTCAGAAATTACTTACTGGATTTCCTTAAACCAAAAAGTAGAATACATTAGTCTGTGTTTCACAATGAAGGTTATTTTAGTCTCTTGCGAAAGGAGGGCATATATAAAGTTTGATCGCAGCAGCTAAGAGCAACAAAAGCAACAGTAACAACAACAGCAGCGATAAAAATAGTAAGAAAACGAAAGAGTTATATATCAAAATATATTGTTTCGAAAAAATATATAATTTATCAAATAATCAAACTGATGAATAAAATATAGAACGAATAAAAATAATTTCGATTATTGCCGTGTATGCATTTACTCTCGGATCTTAAAAAAATAAATCCTGTGATTGTCCCCTCCTCCCCCTCCCCCCCCCCCACCTCTCTCTCTCTCTCTGCTGTAGCAACTGATGGAGCAACATAGACAAACAAAAAATAATGTTTCAAAACATCTTTCTTTTACATAATTTTAGCTTTCTTGATATAGAAATCAACCGATTGATTATATAGAATTATTGATGCATGAAAATAAATGCATGTGTCTTTATTCATTCTGTGCGTACAAATTATTTCTGAGTGACTTTTTGTCAGTTGTCTAGACAATTGGTCGTCCACGTATGAATTCGCAAATATCTCCATTTTCATATGAATTCATTTCTCTTCTTGGTTGCATCATTCATTATTAAATCATATTTATGCGGAGTATCTTTGCAATATTTGCGCTTACATCGTCGATTTCCATAGTCATTTTTGCAACATTATTCATCATCTATAGCTGAGAATACATCTGATTGAGATATTCTTATACCTAAACAAAGATGAATGTTTTCCACACAAAAAAAGTTGTGTGGAATTATGATTCTCTGTAGGTATTGTATGTGAGAATTGATAATTAATTAATAAATAAGATTTTGTTCTGAGTAGTCGGCAGGGATGGATCTATAACTTCGTGATTGTGTTACAATATGGTCCTTTCTAATATAAATAATCTAATGATGTTATATTTCCAAAACTTTGCCCATCAAGCGGACCTAAATAAAACATAGATAAGGCATTGCATGTAGGTCATGCACGTGATGAGCACGTTTCCGTCCAGAACGAGTTAAATCTGAGTAAATATGAAGTATTGTGACGTTAGAATGAGTCTCATCCAATATCAAACTCACAAAACTCTCTGAGTAAATGGAACAAAGACATAAGACTTCAAAATAAGAAACGATGCATAGAGTCTTGTGACATCAGTACAGTTGTGAGTGCATATAGAGGATAAATTACAGATTTAATTCAGTTGTTCAATATATAGTAATTCTACCTTCATTCTGCGTATTTTTTTTAAATCAAAATATCTCAATGTTGATGCTGAGTTCAAATATTTTGCTAACTACGTTTTGAAACCATTGGATCAGTTGTTTGCTTTCATTACTGGAAAAAAAAACACGTTTCGCTATCAAAAGCTCATGAAACGAATCAGTACGTTTAGCTGCTCTTTTCTTTTTTTGTACGAAATTGAAAGTGACTACATCGTACTTACTAGTCGCAGTTCCTATACTTAAATTAGTACTGAATAAAATTTCAGTACCCTGTCATTTCAATATAGATCATCGCTAACTCTGTCATTTCAATATACATCATGGCTTATTCTGTCATTTTAATATATATATCATGGATAACTCTGTCATTTAAATATATATCATGGCTAATTCTGTCATTTCAATATACATCATGGATAACTCTGTCATTTAAATACATATCATGGCTAACCCTAACATTTAAATATACATCATGGCTAATTCTGTCATTTAAATATACATCATGGTTAACTCTGTAATTTCAATTTACATCATGGATAACTCTGTCATTTCAATTTACGTCATGGATAACTCTGTCAACATATATTATGGCTAACCGAGTCATTTCAATATTCATCATGGCTAACCCAGTCATTTCAATATGCATCGTGGCCAACTCTGTCAATTAAATATTCATCAAGGCTAACTCTGTCATTTCAATATACATCGTGGCTAACTCTGTCAGTTAAATATACATCATGGCTAACTACGTCATTTCAGTATACATCATGGCTAACTCGGTCATTTAAATATACTTCATGGCTAACTCGGTCATTTAAATATATTCATCATGGCTAACTCTGTCATTTCAATATACATCGTGGCTAACTCTGTCAATTAAATATACATCATGGTTAACTCTGTCATTTCAGTATACATCATGGCTAACTCTGTCATTTAAATATACTTCATGGCTAACTCTGTCATTTAAATATATTCATCATGGCTAACTCTGTCATTTCAATATACATCATGGCTAACTCTGTCACTTCAATATATATCATGGCTAACCCTGTCATTTAAATATACATCATGGCTAACTCTTGCTCGGATGCTACCCATAAAGTACTTTTAACTCGAAGACAACTCCGTCATCTTCTATGTATGTAAAAGCTGTAATAACTGTTCTTGACAGTGGAAGCTAACAGTGAGATACCTTCACAAAATTGTGAATTCCATGTATACTAATTGTTTCTCGTCTTGACCCATAAAGAAGAAGAAGAAGAAGAAAAAGATGATGATGATGATGATGATGATGATGAAAGAACGAAAGAAAGAAAGAAAGAAAATAACAAGCTACAGTAATTTTAGACGGGGAACGCGTGCACGAACAAGCTCTAGTCACCCTGATGTAAAATACCCATAATTTGTGCAGATCAACGGAGACTATCGCAGGAACGTCGCGATCACACAGTCTGTTACATGGGAAACGACTCTACTAAAATACAATTATTTTGTCGTAAGATTTAATTCCCTTAGAGCAGAATGCTCTCGAAACAAATTTGCCAGTTAAGATCATGACTCGAGTTCAAATTCAAAATAGGAAACATAATCTCTCTCTCTCTCTCTCTCTCTCTCTCTCTCTCTCTCTCTCTCTCTCTCTCTCTCTCTCTGCGAAATCACAATATAGAGACAAACAATCATATATACAATTATATATTTATAACTGATTTATATGTATATAGCATATAAATTCTTTTATTAACATTTTCAAAAATGTTATATAATGGCTTAGTATTAAGGCCATTGGGATACAAAGTAATCTAACTGATTAATCCAGTAACTTCCTTTAATCAATCTGTTCATCTCTCCATGCACAATATCGATTGGCATGAAAGAAAAATCACGTTAAGAGTGATTATTTGTATTAAAATGTATTGAAAAATTATAGGAGAACTGAGGATCTGTACAATTTTTATATGAAAGCGGTGATTATTCATTCTCTTAGAAACTTGTTAAGCGTTTGTCCAACATATTGCATGTTAAACTTTGTACAGGTTATCAAAAAAATTACATCAGTTGTTATGTAGTCATTGTTATAACGTAGAGAAAACAATTCTTTTGTATTAGAGCTACCAAAATAGGTAGTATACAATTTTATACAATTTTATATAATTTTATACAATTTTGTACAATTTTATATAATGCCTTTTCAACAACAGCTTTTGTGAAGGTATACCTCACTGTCAGCTTTTTTGTCTAAACAGTATTTATTAAAGATAAAAATACAATATCTGGGGATTCAGTAGAAAGCTGGAAGCTTGTTGAAAACTGTTTCCCCTATAACAGAGATATTTCAACAATCAATAATTGTCTACTGACTTAAAGTAGATAGGTCATATACAAATATAAATATATACATGACCAACTCTAGTATATGTAATTATTTCAGAGATCATATAATAGTAAGTAAAGATGGAATACATATGTGATCTGTGTATTAATTTGAAAAACGTTTTGATAATTTTATGAAGGTTTGCACTGCCATAAATATTTGCGTTTTAATTTCATCAGAGTACATATGATTGCCGGATAATAATGTCTTAATTGTAAGTCGATACGGCAATGTGAAGAGAACACACTGTCTCAGAGTTGTATATTTTTGACATTCTAACAGAAAGTGTACAGCTGTTTCTACTTGTCCGCGTGTGCAGTACCGGTTGTTAGAAACATGATTTAGGAAGAAATCGGTTTTCAGTCGAGTCAAAAATAAATAATAATGGTCAAGAACAGTTATTACAGCTTTTGTCAAGGTATATCTCAATGTCATCTCTCTCTCTTTCTCTCTCTCCTGTCTGTCTCTGTCTGTCTCTCTGTCTCTGTCTGTCTCTATTTCAATATATATATACATACATACATACATACATACATACATACATACATACATACATACATACATACATACATACATACATACATACATACATACATACATACATACATACAACTGGACATTAGTTTTTTTTTAAATATACTCTTCAAAACAAGGTTTTTAAAAACACTCCCTGCAAAGTTTTTCATTAAATCGTTTTCGGACACACTCTTCTTCGAAAACTATTTGAATGTGATAGGCAGAGGTAATGGTTGACCCTACATTAGCAATGAAACCAGAATGATTACATCTTATCTCACATTGACGACACTGTATTTAAACTTCATTTTCTACTTCTAAGAAACAATGCTGAAATTAGCTTTCCGTTAATGTTGTCGGGCACACTTGGCTTAAACAGGGTTGTCGGACACAGATTTTGATGCTATTTAGAAGTCAACTTTGGTCAAATTTTAGTAAGTATCGTTTGCTATAAAATACCATTAACAGTATCTTATTAAACCAATCAAATTGCTCATTTTGTTTAGTAATCGCAAAATAGTAGTTTAATTATGATCTGAAATAGTGACCGCAGCTGAGTTTCAGTAAAGGCTAGCAGAGTTACAGTTCTTAACGTGACGTCTTTGGTGCCACTCTTCATTTACTCTCATCTTAACCTGTAATAATGTCTTACAATCTCAACATACTTTTAGGACATTAGTTGTAAATAGGAAGACCACATTATTACAACTTTTTAAGTCTGGGCACACATTTAGTCCTTACCTTCTCCTCCTGCTCTCTCTCTCTCTCTCTCTCTCTCTCTCTCTCTCTCTCTCTCTCTCTCTCTCAGAACACTATTTCAAAAATACCAATCTACAACTTGTTCATTAGGACAACACGAAACACGTTCATGTATCAAATCGCTGGTCGTTCTGGCCAATATATATATATATATATATATATATATATATATATATATATATATATATATATATATATATATATATATATATATATATATATATTAGTAAGAGCAACAGCTTGTCTGAATTACATTAATGTAGTTTATTCTTGCCAGTTTAATACTGTAAATGAACCTTCTTCTAAAATATGCAACTGCTCATATATATCACCTGATCAGTTCGTAATTTTCTTAAAATTTGTGATTTTCTTCTATTGAACCACAATCTTGTTGTGAGGGAAGTGCCTTCTCGCACGCTAGCGGAAACGCATCCCTCACCGACAATAGTTCTCATACTTACGAGCAAAATCAATATATCTTTCCCCATCTATGCACAAATATAAGGTATATTTAGGATATTTAGCTAATGTTAAGTACTTTTCATCATCTTTACACGGGTAAAAGGAACGAAGAACTGGTAATACCGGAAGATGTAAAGATCGGCGGATTAATATTCATAGAACTACTTCCGGTGAAAGGAGAGAGGACAAGAAGTAAAATGTAAACAAAGAAATGTCATTTGCTATTATGTATTTCACGAACGGTTAGGAATTTTCTTCGCTATAAACAGTACCGACCACAACTGTACTCTCTATATCGAAAGTTTTATAGCTATCGAGTTACAGATATGGGTGTAATATGACTCACAGTCATGGAACTGTATTGACTGGAAGAAGACCAATATGGGAGCCTCCATTACATGGCATCGTGATGTTTGCCACATGCTGTCTACGTAAGACTCCATGAATATGCAAAATGTAACGCCCGTTGCATCTTGTTTAGTCTTTATGCGACACGATAATTACAATGCAATCGCTCAATTATATCTCAATGCCGTGATCTATTGCTCGTAAAATACAGTATAAAATGGCCTATTCTAGGTCTTATTGAGCCTACATTAGCAATTAAATCTGAATGACTACCTTTTCCGCAAAAAAGATTGTACCTGCACCTTTCATTGACAACTTTTTAAATAAATACTGTAACATTTGCCACTTATTACGTACTATACATGATATTTGGCTATACCACACCCGCCCACATTATGAAACATATTCGCATGATGGATGTTACGATTGTCACCAATCGTGAATGTTAAATTAAGTGTAGCACAACATGCTCAGTAACATTGTATATGACATGTATACATCCATGTGTTTCTCTACCGTGGATTCTACGATGTGTCGAACAGGCCACGTATAGGGAAAGAGTTGACACTTATTTGTACAAATAGTAATGTACATATTAGTGGTGATTTAGTGACATTTATTGGTATTTGTGATAAATAGTTATTAATATTGTTTTGTGTGTGACATTTGAACGCTGGTTAAGTTAGTTTTTAGCGTCGTACAGTGTAGTCCTTTGCAAAGACATGGGGTGCTCTAGAAACCAGGATATAAAGAGACGATTTATTCTAGATGGTGGTCTGTATGGGCCACCAATTCAAACACTGACCTACTAAAATGGTATAGGTAATGTGTAGCGAATGATATAGAAACTAGCATGGTTGTTATTTTAATATGTCACTTTATGGTAGTTACATGAAATGGCATGTGCCCAATAATGATTTACCGTGTTTACTCGCGTATAAGCTTATACCAACTGCAAACTGCATAGACCCAGATCTGCCGTCGCATAATGCGCAGTCAGATCCGGGTCTATGCAGTTTGTAAAGGCTATTCAGTAGAATAAACAACTTAGACCCTGATCTGCCGGCGCATGATGCGACCGCATATCAAGATCTATGTTGCTTGCATTTGGACCTAGCTTATACGCGAGTATAAACGGTATATGGATCCAGGATGGATGCTTATAATTATCTTCCCCTGCATATAACAAGTACCTTCAACAGCACCCATGTTGTCATAGTGTGGTCATTTGAGTTGAAAGAAACTATGGTTACAGCGGAAATTGACAGACCATGGATAGGTCACCACTGTAATCTTCCTCTTTCTGGAGCCTGGAATATTAATGGAACATATAAGCACAAAGATGTGAAGTCAGTGTGTTACCGTTATACAATTCAGACCTGACAATATTTTCATATACATTAATATCAGAGACTCCTGTTAAAAGTGAATGCAATCTGGCTAAGTAAAGAGAGTTACATTGGACTCAACGGCCAGTATTGTTACTGTCTCAATATGTACCTTTCTATGCTTAGTATATGCATATGTGGTGGCGTTCTACAGATATTACATACTTCCGACAGAGCGACAGGTGTAAGGTGCAGTTGTTTGAATTTGCAACATGCGCAATCGAGAGAATGTTGGCATACCTCTATGCTACTATCATGTACTGTGGCTGAAATTTCTTTACATACTTTACTTGTGTAAATTGTACATGATCTAAGCACACAGTTAACCGAAAAAAGGCTGCTCCCATATGCTCGAAAATTCAGAAATCAGCCTGAATTCGTCCAAAGTACACAAACTTGAGCATTTGTTAAATTAGGGAAGTTTGCCAGAGCAGGCAGTACCAGCTTCTGAAAGTGCAATGAATGAATACATAAAAAGTTTTTTAAAAAGTTATTGGCTCCTTTCTTTTTTTTTTTTTTTTTAACAACTTATCTTGAAGTCCAGGAAGTGAAAATGACAAAGCGAAGCTAGCAATTTTTTTTATAGGTGTGCATCTGAAGTAAGGCCAAGCCTTATACTCTACAACCCAAATTACACCCATCAATCATATACCCAAATTACACCCATCAATCATATACCCAAATTACACCCATCAATCATATACCCAAATTACACCCATCAATCATATACCCAAATTACACCCATCAATCATATACCCAAATTACACCCATCAATCATATACCCAAATAAGGGGAATTAAAAATTCTTTTAACAATATCTAAGATATACAAGGTCTTTTTTAAACAGCTAGGAGAACCAGTGAGGAAAGCCTGGGAAATTCTTTTTCTTTAAAAATCTAAACCATATGCAAAATACGAAAGTGTAGAGCACCACCTATCTGATAATAAGATGACTGTTGCAATAGTTTCCAAAATTATGAACTCAGTGAAGAGCTGAAATACAGATAAACTACAAGGGCCAATGTTAGGTACATGTTTAACTTATTATTATCAGGGTCACTAACTGTATACACAGACTGAAAGTGGTTACCTCAATTATTAACTTATTGTGGGTTATAGTGCAAGACTCACAGGGTTGGATTGAAGACAGTGCACAATGTTTCTTGCACATTGTAATTTGTGTATTCGTGGTAATTGATGGCTCACTATCAACAAAATTGAAGCGACTTGTTCCATACATCTGCTTCGTGTATTTCTTACACAATAGTAAATATGTTACACCTCTTTACAATCCATGCCCGTTTTCTTTTCCCTAGGTGTTTCAGTGTCAGTTAATGTCCTGTAACATCACATTCATCACACATAGTATGTGTGTTTGGGGGATTAATTACTGACGTACCAAATCAAAAGATATTTTTTTTTCTTCCATTATTAGACAGTCTGGAGGTTCTCGCACTAAAATATACAAAATCCTTCCACAATGTATATCAAATAATACTCAATGTAAATTAAAGACTCGTGATTCTCATGACAAATCGGCATGGATAACGTGAATACTCAATGCGCTCCAATTTTAATACAGTATTAGGAGTGCACGCTTTTCACGTGCTCTGTTGACAGTGTCCTTTGAATTTACTGTTTGTGTGGTTCTATGTTTCTTTCATCAAGTAGAGAATGGTGATCTTTGGAATCGTGATTGATGAACGCAGAACTTAATTCTCTTACTGGAGTTTATCGGTTCATTTAGCTTCAACCTTATCTAATCCACTGGATAATGCAGAACAGCAAAATCTTTCGTATCATTTACAATCAAGCTGAATTAAAAACACCTGATTCTCATGACAAATCGGCATGGTTAACGTGAATACTGTATTAGGAGTGCACGCTTTGCACGTGGTCTGTTGACAGTGTCCTTTCAATTTACTGTTTGTGTGGTCCTATAGTTCTTTCGCTAAGGAGAGAATGGTGATCTCTGAAATTGGTGTTGATGAACGCAAAAAAATACATTCCCTTACTGGAGTTTTCGGTTCATTCAGCTACCCAACCTTATCTAATTTACTTGACTATGCACGATAGCTTTCAGAGCTTAAGGGCTATTGGTAATGCACAGATCACTACAGGTGGCAGTGGGATGGTACTCTGATTGTGAAGAAATGGCTAAAAGATGGTAATAGTGATGTCCCATTTCCTTCAATTAAGTATCCTGTAACACTGAGTCGTGAGTGTGTGACAGAATAACTGATAATTATAAAATAATTCCATACCTCTTTGTCCATAGACGTTGATGCAGTGTACAACAATATGGAGTCTGCATGCACTGAAAAAGAAATATCACTGACACTTATGAATAATCCATTTTGAGCAAGGAAAAGTGGATTTTGTGTAAAACTTGGAGAAACTGTACATAACCTGTTTTTCTGCACATAAAGTTTGCAAAGAAAATACATCCATGTCAGTCCTGATAGCCTTGAAAGACAGTAGTTCCTGAGTAAAAAGGTAGGGAGGCATGTACTGGCCATAAGCAGCATTTTATGATAAAGACAATTACACAATTGTACATGTATTTTGGTAATAATAAGAATAAGACAATTTTCAGTCCAAAACATTATGATGATCCCCAAAATGAACAGACTGGAATATTTGCATATTGTCTGTTCATATGTCTTTCTGTACATGCTGTACATCTATCGATCTATCATATTAAATATTCTGGACCACAATTGGTAATTTAGTTTTTTATGCTTTAGTAATTAATTTTATGAGTCTTGAGATTAAATCAATAACTACTTTTTATGTATCTTCGTAATGGGTTCAAGACAAAATGTACCAAATGTAAGAGTGATTGCTGATATGTTTCTTTCATTAAAGAAAGTATGTGGAAACCCATCCCTAGAATTATACGCTTTTTCCTCGTTATATTTATGAGTATCTCTTATTTGTAATATTATATTGCAGACCTGATCGATATGTTTCTTTTCTTCAAATGCGTTTCACCCTGATTTCATGTTCAATATGTATGATTTATACCTGGCATTCTGGTATAAATTGCAAAAACTGCAAATGAGCACTAAACTGTTAAATATGCTTAAAGCATTATCTATCTATCTATCTATTTATCTATCTATCTATCTATCTATATATATATATGTATATATATATATATATATATATATATATATATATATATATATATATATATATATATATGGATATACACGCTTATGATAGAACCACAAAAGGACAGACAGATGCCTTCAAATTTCCTTTTGGTATACGTCAAGGTTGCATTCTGTCAACATTAGTTTTTTCCTTATTTTTAGATGACCTTCAAAGTGCATTGTCCAATGGCGGCTATGGTGTAGACTGGTATGTTAAAACTGTTTGTTTTGCTGTATGCCGATGATCTAGTTATATTTGCTCAAACACTAATTGAGATGCAGCGCTTACTTAATTGACTTGAGTCTTATTGTGATGAATGAGGATTAAAGGTTCATTTGGACAAAACAGATGTTACGGTTTTCCACAAAGGAGGCTACCCATGCAAGCACGAGAAATGGTATTTTGGGAATCAAAAATTAAAAGTGGCTCTATATTATACATATCTAGGGCTGGTATTCTCTTTACGTGGTGTTTGGTATAAATGCCAAAGGATCCTATCAGAACAAGCATCTAAGGTATTATTCTCTGGCAAAAGCATTTGCTTAGGTGTAGAAAATGGTTAATAGACACACTCTTTAAAATGTTTGATACTAAGATACTGACTGTTCTTTCATATAAAGCTGAAATTCTGGGTTTTAGTAATGCATTTGATATTCAGAGAGTACATAGAAAATACTGTAAATATGTCTTGCAACTTACAAAATATATGCAAACAGTTTTGTTATGGATGAGTTAGGGAGAAACCGTCTTAAATCAGCCTACTTTATGAAGCGAATAAAATACTAGTTGAAAATACTCAAAATATCGAACAGTAGACTTCCAAGAATTTTTTGTTTTAAAAGGGATAGTTTTTTTATTGAATACAAGTTGTCAGGATTTTATACATTCCCCTACATCACCACCTGACCTGGTGTATGGGAAATTACCTTAAATTATTTTGCATCCTGATCTTACCTGTGTTCCCCTACAACACACACACATGCACACACACAGACACATACATTCACAATTATTGTATACAAAGACACACTAGCATACAAGACCCATGGTGTTTTAAATTGCCTGTTTGTTTGTTGTTGTACAAAAAAGTTGACAATAGAGTCCACTGTTTCTTAAACTCATCACTTTGGCGACATATATTTCCAGCGTTTTACATGATAAAAATTTTTTATAATAGGTGAGATTTGGGATTTTCGATGTACAACGTGATCTGTATATAACATAGTTTGCAAGCAAAATTAGGAAGTTAATAAGATCATCAAAGTTGTTATTTCCTATAAAGACATCTTTTCGTGTAATTCTAAAATTTGGATCGTTAAGTTTGGATCCATTCCACAAATAGTTTCCAAAAGTGTTCAGTAACTGAACAGTCATAGAATAAGTGCTCAGTTTGTTCTATTCCCTCACTACAAAAGGTACATTTATCATTATCACTTAAATTAATCTTTTTCAAAAACTGGTTTGTGGCAATATTTCTATGGAGAAATCTAAAATTAACGCTAATTATTTTTGTGTCTTTTGTACAAAGTTTATCCAAAAACAAGAGTTGGTCAATTTATTTGCACCAATTGCACACTGTAGCTGCCTGGACCAAGTTTCATGTTTACCGTTTGGCTCTTGTATCGTGGTTCTTATCAGGTTTTTATAAATAAATGTATTCTCTGCTCTTACCCTAAGGAGTGACGTTTTGTCCAAAACAACATGAAAACTATTTCCACTTTCGAAAGAACTTCTAATTTTCTTTTTCCATTGCACTGAGATTTTTGAGATCAGAGCACTGTATGAAATTATTAGTTTGTGTTTTTTGTTTTATTTCATCAAAACTTAATAGAGATCCTTGTGATAGATCTCGAATAAGTACAACACCGTTTGTTCTCCACCCTGTGTATGATTTAAAATTATATATAGTAACTAAATTAAGAATATCTTGAGACAAGTATTCATGGACAGTAGATGGTTCAGTTTTCCATTGTGATAGAGCATAAATAACATCACGCCAAACAAATATTTTTAATTGATTTAGAAAGTTCTATTAATTTAGTTTTTCCTAATTTAAATAAAAGCGTACCTCCAAATTTTCCAAATATTTGTTCAGAAACCAGTTTTTGCCATAAACCATCTTCGTTTAGTAAAAGACGCCTAATCCAGGAAAGTTTTATATAACACACAAATGAGTGCAAGTGAATTATATTTAATTCCGCTTCCTTAAAAGAAGCTTATAAAGAGTGTATATTTTAACCATCTCAATTTTACCGCCCCAAATAAAATGGAAACATAATGTATTCAGTTCATTTTCTATACGGGGTGGAGGACTTGGCAGAGCTGCAAAAAGATGAATGAATTTAGGCAAAATCAAGGACTTAATCGAAGTAATTTTCTAATAAGGGATACATTTCTTCTGCTCCACCAGCCAAGCAGTTTCTTTACTTCCTTTAACTTCGTCGAATAATTAAGTTCAACCATATCCTCCAAATTCAAAGAGAAGTCTACTCCCAGTAATCTAAACTTGGACATTGACCAGTTAATATCAATTTCTGGACATATTTTTTCATTAGAATTTTTTTTATTTCCAATCCAAATAGCTTTTGATTTCAAAACATTGCAGTACAGACCTGATATCAAGGCAAAGTCATTTAAAATCTGCATGGTTGTCTTCAAGGACAAATGAGAACCATCTAATAATAGAAAAGCATCATCAGCATACTGCCCTAATTTTAACTCCATTTCATTATAGAAAACGCCTGCAATATTTGTGCTCATTTTTAGTTCTATGCAAGAAGTTCAGTTCCTATTATAAATAAATAGGGTGCTAAAGGGTCTCCTTGGCGACAACCTTTCTCCAAATTAAAAAATGGGGATCAATGTCTTTTATTAATGACACAACTTTTTGATTTATTGCAAAATACTCTGAACCAGTGACAAATTGATTCTCCAAAATTAACAGATTTCAGATCATTTTCCAGAAAGTCTCATTCAACCGAGTTAAAAGCCTTTTCAAAGTCTATCAATAGGAGAAGGTCCAATTCATTTGTTTTCCTCAAGATATTGACTCCGGTCATACAAAATTCTTGTATTTTGACCAATAAATCTCCCTTTCATAAAACCCTTTTGGGTGTCACAAATGATAAACGGGAGGACTTTCTTGACCCTATTATCATTAGACGCCCAAGCAATCTTGTAATCTACATTAAGTAGTAAGATTGGTCTTCAATTATTTTTATAAATTTCCAGTCTTTATCTTCTTTTGGAGTGCAAGTTATGATTCCCTGAGACTGAAATTCTGAGAAATGTTGCATATTGTATCCAGTGTTTGGAGATCTAAAGATAAAATTGTCTAGATCTTTCCAAAAAAATTTGCAGAATTCGACAGTAAATCCATATGAACCAAGGCTAGTTTCATTTTACATATTTTATAGTGCTAAACCACATTCCTCAAAAGTTAACTTATCTTCACACGAGCTTCTTTCAAAATGTGAAGAAAAAAATTTATCATGGTTAAAAAAGTGGTTACGAGTTTGCCAAATTATTTTTGTTTTTGCTTTGGTATAAAAGTGCGTACAAATCTTTCTGTTGATCTAATATATCTTTTTGACCTGTTACCCTTGTTCCATCTTCCGTAATTAATTCTTTTATTGTTTTGATTGTGTAATTTCTCTTTTCAAGATTAAGAAAATATTTTGAGTTTTTTTCACCAGACTCATACCACCTTGCTTTTGATCTTAACATTACACCTTCCACCTCTTTTTTCCTCATTTCTTCTAAATCTGCTTTTTTTTTTTTTTTGTTCAGTTCTTTCATCATAGTGGGGTTATTATTTTGATTCACTAAAGTATGTACGGTATGTATTTCAACTTCAATTTTCCTGAAATGTTGTTTCTCCTGTTTTGCCTTAGCTTGTGAATGCCTAATTGATTCTGATCTTATAATCATTTTCATGATTTCAAAAAAACAATTGATCATTACAAGTTAGTTTCACCTGAAGTGGGTTTTTCTTGAATATATTCACTTTGCTTTAATAGCTTTGAGTTGAAGTTCCAGTACCCAGGACCTATAGGTAATGCAGATATAGACAATTTTAGTGTCATTGCTGAATGATCTGTTGTATAGCCAGGAATAATAGAGGAGTCCATACAATTTGAAAACATGTCCTCAGAGATTAAAAAATAGTCCAGTCTACTCTGTTTCACAGGGTTTGCCTGTCGCCAAGTAAATACTCCACTGTCAGGATTGACTGTTCTCCATGGATCCAGTAAATCAAGTTGATTCTTGATGTCCTGGACTGCTGCTCGGACCATGGAGTGTTTATCATGCAAGATATTATAAGAGTCAAGCTCTATGTCCTGAACAACATTCTAGTCACCATAAATAATAACACAGGAATTGTCAAAATTTATAATATCCTCTTTCAAATTTCTATAAAAAAAAAATCGGCATTAACATCATTATGACTGTATAGATTCACTAGCGTAAATCTCTGTCTATTCACTGATAAATCTAAGAGAATGTATCTTCCGTGACAATCACATCTGTTTCTGTGAATAAGAAATTCAAAATTATTTCTAAACATGATAGCAACACCAGCACTACTGCTAGAATTATGGCTACAAATACATGTATAACCCCATTCAGCCTGCCAATACTTTTCAATCTCAACTCTACTATGTGTCTTCTGTAACATATAATGGATGCATTCTTTTGTTTTACCAGCAGAAAATATCTCTTCTTTTAACATTGGAACTGTGTAGACCCCTAACGTTCACTGACAACATTTTAATCTGGGTATCCATTGTTGAATTCTGTTTTGAATAAAACTTTCACGGAGCTTATATAAATATGCATCACAAAAACAGTATCATGAAAAACACTCACATACACCTTGGGATACACTCTCACACACACAACCACGAGATGCTTAAAAAAAACGATAAGTGTAGTACAATGTCATGTACCACTGGGTACATATATGATGTTGCCCAATATAGAGATACATGAGGTCTGTTCTACACCGGAGTGTTGGTATGATTATTAAATTTAAACACGAGTACAGTGTGGCTGAAAAATAACACTTTTTGCTCATCTATTTTCTCCCTTTACCAAAAGATTTCAAGCCATTACATACGAGTTCTCTATCTGTTGGTTTTTTCAATATATGTGTATAGGATAGTAAAAAAATAAAGACAAATATATTTCTTTTAGTAAATGAACCCACGGTCTAGTCCATTTTTGTATATAAAAAAATAATGATAAATTTTGTGACCAAACTTTTTTCTTACAAATTAAAATTAAGTCTAGCGACCGAACTTTAAATTATGATTGAAGAAAATAATACATCATCATGTAAACATACTAATTGACCTTGGCAACTCTGCCTAAGAATCTAACACCAAATATTAATTAAAAAAATATATGACAAACATGAAAGTATTATGCTCAATCTTTTCAAGATTCAAACACAATTATATGCATATTTGAAAATTTAACTGCAAGAATATACAAACATTCTTACCAATTACAGACTTTGTCCTTCTACGAAAGTCATTTTTCTAACCTAGAATATACATAGCTGAAATTAAAAATATACACATCCATTTTGGTACAAAGTTCTATACATCCAAGTGTATCCAGAAGCAATAGGGAAAATTATTTCACTTCTGGGTTGGGATTGATTGTTTCATTGATGTCGTCAAAAAGGTCAAATTTGTACCTTTTACCGGCTTTTGTTTTGGCGTACATACTGCAATTGAAATACCAGGCAGATTCAATTTTTGGATGAGTTGTTATTCCACTTATAAGTCCCATATTTTGCCGAGTGGCATCTTCCACTATTCTTACGTTAAATTTGCTGTTAAAATTACTTTCTTCTTGGCGATGTTGACTTTGGATTCTGCATTCCAAAATTTCATAATTAATGGTTTGCGGGCACCATTATTCCCAGGGATCCGATGTATTGCGAGAACATCCCTCTCATCTACGTCTTGACCTGTAACATTCTTCACCATCTCTGCAAACTATGCTCTGAGATTTTCGTGTTGTGATTCAGGCAAGTTGAAAATTTTGATGTTATTTTTTCTTGAGTATTGCTCATTGTGGTTTGCAATCTTCATGGCTTCCTTGGAGCGATATTTATTATTTTTTATTTCTTCTTTTAGCTTTTCGTTTTCTTTCCTCTAATTCTTCTCGTAACTGGTAATTTTTAAAGTTCATTGACTCAATTTTTGTCTTCTAACTCTTTTGTTTTGTTAACAATTTGTCTGTCCGCTTTCTTCATCAGTTCGACTTTCAGTTTCTCAAACAGCTCGGATACTATGTCAGAAACTAAGCCATCTAATTCCTCTCTGGTCACTAATAAATTAATACCAGTTTTTATTTCGAGTAGATCCCTCTGGATTAGGGCAACACTACTTACTTCTTCATTATCAAAAATCAAATCCCTTGGCTGAGAGCTTGTAGCTGACCTTGTTAGTGGGTTGCTGCTTTCCTTCCTAGCACTTTGAAAACTAGTATTCAGGGTAGAGTGAACAATTTTATTTGGATTGCTCATTTTGTCACACTAATTCTGACAGGTTAAGAGAGTTCAGCACAGCTTATTGTAATCCTAAAGTGTCTAAGTGAAATTGTGGAGCAAGTAAAAGGAAAGACATTAAAAGGAAAGGACTTATGAAGAGAGAACCAACAATTTAGGAAAAAAGAAATCAATACAGTATAGTAATGATCTCTTTAAAGGCCCGAAGTACAACCACTGTGAGCAAGGGGAACAGAGATTCCACTCACCCACTTGTTCGAAAGGCGTCTATCGAAATTTTGAACTATTTCTCCGGAAATTATATAATATGACACATACACACTAAATGTAAAGATATAGTTCAATATGGGAATCCTTCAACTTTCCAAATGCAGAATGGAGGAGGGTGGGGCTCCCCAACACCACACCAGACGGCAGTACAGTCATATCATGGGGAGGAAAATTTTATGGGAAATAAATAAAAAAAATTTAATAGTTACAAGAGAACTGTAATGTGTTAGCAAATGTCTGAATAAACTCTTTCACAATACAAGGGAAAATTATTAACCCATTAATATAATATGAATTAACTAATAGGAAACATGAGAAGAAACAAGGAAACAGGGAATCATGCAAACCGGGAAGTATAGGGCATAGATACTGCAGGGCTATGCTACGTGGCTAACGCAAGGTAGACAGGCCTGCAGAGGAGCCCTAGAAAACCGAATGCAGGATACATGGACAGATACAACAAAAATATACACATGAACACAAACACACATACTAACGAAATAATTTCCCGACACACACACATAAAATAAACAAAAATACAATTGTTTTTCTCCGTCTCTCTTCTCTTCCCCTTTTTAAAAGCTTAGATATTTAATTTGAAATCTTGCTGAAAATAAATGATGTTTTCAATCACGTCTGTGCGGATGAAATTCTAAATCCCGTATTAAATATGATACAGATATATTTGCTTTTGCTTTGTAAGGCCCAAAATGGACCTAGAAATTACATCATAGAATGCATGGACATTTGATGTCGCTGCGTCCTTTGTCACCGGTTAATAACCATTTTTTTTTTTAAGTGCAAGATAGTGTTCACTATCTCATCCGGAGATATCAAACCGACATCATTCTCCCCAATCTGGAGATATACAAAGTCGGGAATTGTATCCCAGAACGAGGAAAGGCGGCACAATTGATGGACACGGGCACTCGGTAGCCCATGGAAAATCACCTCCAAAGTCGGAGGCCCATTCCTCCTGAAAACTTCGACAAACTGACCAAACCGACTGATAAGACTATGTCCACAAACATACAGCAGCATGGTATAAGTGAGAATGAATCACAAGAAACGATGCATCATGTAGTATTAAGAATTGTGCTTTCCTCAAGCACGAAAAGTCCGCGCTTTAAGCACGAGAAAGAAATAAACAAGATAGGGACAAACAGAACAATAAAGGTCAGGCTCCAATGACCTGAGGGGTAGAGATAGCTCTCCAACTCAGAAAGGATACCGAACCAAGAAATGCAGAACACACTTACATACAACAACAGTACCCTTTTTTTTTCCTACTAGATCAAATAATAAACTTAGTCTTAGTAAAATACTAATATATATATATATAACAAAAAAACAAAAAAAAAAACAAAACACAAACAAATTCAAAAGGAAACAAGATACGAAGATGGAAGTTGAAAGGGAACAAAGAAAAACTACAACAGCCAACCTGGTTAGACTAAGACCGAAATCCAGTGGACTTACAAAACAGATTAATTTCAATTTATTTTTTCAACCATAAAAATAAATAACAACTCAAACAAAATCTAATCTATAAATGCTGTCCAAACACAAACACAAAATTATAGCATGACAAACAAAAATATAGCACCAATACATATAGCACACATTGGACAATACGAGTCCCTAGCAAGGACTTACTTATATGGGGATATATGGTATGGAAACCAGCCGCAAGGTGTAATGCCTGAGGAGGGGAGTACATACCATAAATTAAATACTCCTTTAGACCAAGGGGCAGAAAGAATGGGGACCTGGAAACGGGAACCTAAACAAGTACGTCTCATCCAAAATAGTTAATATCAGAGAAACCCTAATCAAAAATATATCTAAATAAATTTTTGTCGAAATTCAATTTGTTTTTGAATAAAACCCATCAACAATAGACCTTTGGGGGAAACACAGAGATATAACAAAAAAAACTTTATACTCTTTTGGAACCAAGGAGGTCACCTCAAAGGCCTTTTAGCTTATATAACTACTGGTTCGAGAGGTGTCTACAAATAAAAAAATAAAAAAAATAAAGTAGTGAAATTTGTGCAGCTTGATTAGTATGGTGGTCTTCTCAAAAAGGTGTAAATTGACACAAGGTTATACATACAAGAGAAAGAAAATTCACTTTCAAAATTACAAAAATCAAACATTTTGCAAGAGACACATAATCCACAGATGAACTGACACTATATACTCAAGAAAAAAAGCTTCACATAGACGCTAGCCCAACAATAAAACACTACATCACACTGCAAACTATGCATATGTCACCAACATTTGAGACAGATTTGTCTAACTACTCGCCCTGGTGGCCATCTTGTTCTATCTCCCAAGAATTTGTTTTAACATGTAACTACAATGGTTGCAATCATCAAGTTGTAAGGTATGGTCTCATGAATTCAAATATATACTCATTTCGTATGGTTTTGGAGAGGTTTAGTACAACTAAGGTGTAGGAGATGAACTAATGTTAATGAAATTGTTAAAGCAAAGATGTATTAATACAAATGATGCAATGCAAAAATTAACAGTGTACAAATTAATTATGTTAGAATTTAGCCGAGAACCATATCTTGATATTACAGAAAACCCATTGTATCTTAGCTTATTTTGCAAATATAGAGGCAGTTATCGGAATGTTAGGGTCAATATGGGTAGATACGATCATGCCCCATACCACGAAACAATATGTCTCTTTTGTAAAAGTGATATTGAAACGGAAACACCAGTTTGTATGTGAGTGTAGAGCTTTTGAACTGCTTCGTAAACTGTATTTGCCAAAATATATTTTTGTAAATCAATGAGAGGATAAGTTTGTATCTGTCCTGCAAAATATAAATACATTTACATTGAACTCAGTATGTAAACTTTTATTCTACGCACCTAAATATAGAAAAGTACTAAAAGACTCTTGTAATGTAAATTATGACAAATAATGATGACATCATCATTATTTGTTGATGTACATTTCTTTTTTCACTCTATCTCACTCACATGATTGTTACTATTTGTTTATGTCACACATATTATGCAATTTGGGACAATTAAAAACCTATTGAAACGAAAAACCATTTTATATGTGAATGTGTGGCTTTTGAATTGCATCGTAAAATACATTTACCTAAAATTGTTTTGTAAACCCTTCAGAGGAGAAATTGTATCTGCCATGCAAAGTAGAAGTAAATGTAAATTTTATTCTATGCACTTAAACATAGAAAGGTACTCCAAGAATCTTATAATATAAACTCGGATGAATAATAATGATATATTTCATCATTTGTTTATGTATATCGCATTCTATCTAATTCACGTGCTTATTTTTTTGTTAATGTTACATGTATTATGTAGTTTGGGCCAGTGGCCTACATTACCTCAATAAAGACTTACCAAAAGTGTGGTAAGGAAAATGGCGCTCAAATTTGCACTGTAATTTTACCTCGTATTCTCACAACTTTTTTTGACATGGGCATATAAATTTCCGCGCTAAAAGGTTTAAAATATTGTTAGTATTACTTGCACATTCACCTAAAACATGACATAAGAAACGGTTTGGTTTGGTTTGATGGGTTTAGCGCCATTTTTCAGCACATGATAGGCTATACATGGCGGCCAGTATATTGGGTGGAGGAAGAACCCGGGAAATATCCCGGGAAGAACCACCGACCCACTGGAAGCTACTGGCAAGCTTTCTCACATAACCACATTGGCTGAGCCCGAGACTCGAACCCATGCGGACAGAGGTGATATAGCAGTGATAGGTAAAGGCGAGAGCCTTAGACCACTCGGTCACCCGGGATCCCCACATAAGAAAAGAGTCCATACATTGTCACATCGGCCTCATATACGACTAATCGTAGAGCTAAACTATGACGTTACAAAGTCGACGCACTGTTTGGCCAAATATGATGACACGAGATGAGATTAAGGGTGATAAATAATCTTCAATAATTGTACAAATTACATCATTTTTTAGGCAACGGTACCGAAGTTTGAATCGAGAGTATTTAGCAATATTTGCATTAGTTACGCCACTACAAGAATTGACTTACTTCGATATAATGGAGTTGTAAATCTGTTTCATCTTTTTATTTTGTCCGCCAGTTACACATCTGAATTACATTTCAGGTGATCAAAAGAGGTACCGATGCATTATCCTTATTGGTAATCAATGTTCTGTCTGCCTGTGCACGTGCAACTTGCTGTCTCTATTTATGCATGGCCGATGTACTGTTTATTGTCATACCTACCTATGCAGTAGCGCCAAGGGACACAGATACAATTTTGATGACGAAACCTGACGTCATTAAGTAAAGTCAAAACGTATACAAGAGCATTTGTATATTCATGGTCACTGAATTGTCCATAAAAACCTGAGCGTTCACTTCGACAACGCTGCCCCCAAAAAGGCCCGATGCAGGCGGAGCAAATTATATTCGTATACAAATATGTCTCCTTCAAAGGGAAGGACAAATTCATCACCAGATAGAAGTTAAAGAAACCAGGAATAGGACAATCCGTCACCGAAAAGGTGTGTCGGGCATAGGCTTTCAATTTTAGTCTTGACCTTTGTGAATATTATGTCATCGAATAATGTGTCGTACGTTTCGTGTTTCTTTTCGCCCATTCGTGAATATTGTTCGGTTAAGCCCTGAAAGCTGTCGTGCATTATCCAGTAGATTAGATAAGGTTGGTAGCTAAATGGACCGATAAACTCCATAAAGAATGTAAGTTTTGCGTTTATCAATCATGATTCTAAAGATCAGCATTCTCTCTTAATGAAGGAAACGTAGGACCAGACAAACAGTAAATTCAAAGGACACTTCCAACAGAGCACGTACAAAGCGTTCATTCCTAATACTGTATTAAAATTGGAGCGCATTGAGTTTACACGTTATCCATGCCGACTTGTCATGAGAATCAGGTGTTTTTAATTCAGCTCGATTATATATGATATGAAGGAGTTTCCTTATTTTAATGCGAGAACATCCAGACTGTCTAATAGTTTTAACATCGCCATAAAACTTTCCAAGACAAGCACAATATAAATTTTGAAGACAATAATATTTCCTATAAGGATTGCAAGAATAAACGTCGGAAGATTTCCTATGAAAAGTGCAAGGAAAGGCTTGAAAGCACCTATAAGATGTTTTCTGCAATTGTTTATTTTAAGAAAACTTTAATTGTTGCTTATGATAAAGATCCCTGAAAAAGCTGTGTAACAACGGAATGGAACATTCTTGAAATCTTGGACAATAAATTAAAATTGTTTGCTGATGAGTGTGGCACATTGTCAGCTTGTGAGTCCAAAAGTGATTTTCAGGTTCTAGAATCAAAATACACATTTTTAGAAGAAGATATATATATATATATATATATATATATATATATATATATATATATATATATATATATATATATATATTGATTTGGTATGTCAGTAATTCTGTAATTTTAATGAAAATATCTAAATACCCATGCCGATTTGTCATGAAAATCAGGTGTTTTTAATTCAGCTCGATTATAAACGATACGAAGGATTTTGCCTATGAGCAGTAAACTGTTCAATATGCTTAAAGCATTATATATATATCTATATATATATATATATATATATATATATATATATATATATATATATATATATATAAACGCTTGTGATAGGACCACAAAAGGACAGACAGATGCCTTTCAAGTTTCCTTTTGGTATACGTGAAGGTTGCATTCTGTCACCTTTTATTTTTTCCTTATTTTTATATGACCTTTTAGGTGCATTTGTCGAATGGCTGCTAATGGTGTAGAAAGGAACTCCAAGAATCTTGTAATGTAAACTCTGATGAAGAATAATGATATATTTCATCATTTGTTTATGTATATCTTTACGAAACCTGACGACACCAAGTGAAATCAAAACGTATACCAGAAGATTTGTATATTCATGTTGACGGATTGGCCATCAAAACCTGAGCGTTCTCTTCGCCAACGCTGCCCCCAAAAGGATGGGATGCAGGCGGAGCAAATTATGTCCGTGTACAAATATGTCTCCTTCAAAGGGAAGGACAAATTCATCGCCAAAGAGCAGTTAAGGAAATGAAGGATAGGACTATTTGCCACCGAAGAGGTATGTTGGACGTATTTTAGTCTTGACCACTATTCATTTATGTCATCGAATAATGTGTCGTACGTAACTCTGTCCTTTCGCCCCATCGTGAATTGTGTTCGGTTAAACTCCAAAAACTCTCGAGCATAAGTAAGTAGATTAGATAAGGCTGGTAGTTAAATGAACCGATAAACTCCAGTAAGACAATGTGAGTTTTTGCATTCATTAATGACGATTCTAGGGACAACAATTACCATTCTCTGCTCAGTGATGGAAATTGATTACCACACATATAGTCAATTCAAAAGGCTCTGTTAACAGAAAACGTGAAAAGCGTACCTAATACTGCATTAACATTGGAGCCCATTGTCCATGCCGATTTGTCATGTGGATAATGTTTAGTTAGTCGGTCTCGATTATATTTTATATACATCGACTAAAGATTTGGTGTATTTTAGTGCTAGAAGCAGTATAGTGGGCCGTCTGGGGTCTAACGGGAATCAACATTAGGCCGTCATTTTATGATTTATAGGAACAATATTGGAAATCCTATGTTAAAATAAATGTCCATAGGTTTAACATGATAAGGCAGTTTGGGGACAAGATGGGAAATTTCATGTTAAAAAATGTCCATACGTTCAACATGATGGGTCGTTAATAGTGGCAAGATGGGAAATGTAATGTTAAAAATGTCTAGAGGTTTAACATGATTGGTCTCTTTAGGGACATACGGAAATTAACATTAGCTGGGTCGATATGGGGACAAGATGGGAAATCCTGTGTTAAAAAGATTTCCATAGGTTTAACATGTACGAGACTCTCTTTTGTCAAGATAGGAAATCCTATGTTAAATCGGTTTTTTGTTCCCCTTAGGATTAACGTGTGTGGGACTCTCTATGGTAAAGATGGGAAACCCTATCTAAAAAAAATGTCCATAGATTTAAAATGATGTGGCAGTCTGGGGACAAAATGGTAAATGTAATGTTAAAGATGTCCAAAGGATTACCATGTGTGGGTCTGTCTGGGGACAAGATGGGAAATGTAATGTTAAAGCTATACATACTATCCAACAGGGCGTTTGGGGCGACCAACACTTAGTTATCTACTACCTAGCACCCGTTTATCTACTATTCAATACCCAGTTATGTACTATCCATCACCCCCACACTTACTAACCAACACCCACTCATCTACTAACCAACGGGTATCAGTGCTTACACATAGCCAAACATACCTATACTCCATCATCCATGGAGTGAAAGAAGAGAAAATAGCAGGAGTGCTCACAGATACACAAACATAGCCTTCTACAGACATTAAACAGGATGGAGCGAAGAACAAACACACGCTTAAGTCAAGAAGGGCATTAGCTTACTTTTACAAACCAAGAAGTGTGTTCAAACATATCCAGCATTGATATTAATGCTGTATGGAGCCATGTGGGGTTTAGAATTTGTAATATTCAGATTGTCTTTCGGTGGGTTTATAATAGATTATACGGCATTAAATAACATCTATTGTCTTTCTTTACAATAATACAGGGTTTAATCCATGTGTAAATCTCCTCTTATTGGTCTATATCTGTATGTAACGATGTAGCGTTAGATTTATTCGCACAAAAGACCAATGTGTGACTTATTTCCTGACCAAATTGTGTGTCCAGCATGTTAAGCATATTTTGAACTTTACTACTCTCCATTTCATTTCGGTTCATTATTTTCACAGACAGTGTTCTCTGATACCAATCTACGGTATGAAATATGTAATTTTCTTTCACTGTGAGATTAATCGATAAATCTTGCTGGACTTTTACTGGATCCAAATCTTTAATTCTTCTACTTATTATTTTCCATAAACATGGTTTAACTTTTTGCCAAAAATTAAAAATATCCTGATTAGTGTCTTCAGATCTATACTCGTTTAAATGCCTATTAAATGAGCCTTGAAGCCTTCTTGACAACATTTTGTATTTAGTTTGAGCAACAATTTTGTTTATTTCTCTTCTCGTCGGAAGACGTATTAGAGAAGAATTTAGTCTCTCCTATGAGATATTGGCATTTTGTATCAATCAAATTTCTCACCATTTTATTATAGTACTAATTTCTCAATAAATTTTACAGTGTGAAGTTTGCTTTTATTATGATTGAATAAATGAGTTTCTTTTTACAGGTTTTTTCCACATTCGCAAGTAATTATTTTCTGGTTGTATTCTCTGATTTTGTCACTTCCTTCATTATTCTACCAGTTTAATTGAGTAATATTTGCACAATTTTTACATCTTTTGTATTCTGTAATTCCATTTCGTCAATAGCATTTTCCTCGTCATAATTGTAACATGTACAATTCTCATCCATTGATAACCCTTAACTGTTTTACATATGAATTTGACGTTATTTGTTTGAAAAATAACTGTTCCATACACAAAAGTGTAAGTTTTTATATCGTCAATTAATTTATTTATTTTTGCCGGTTTAGAATCGTTAAAATAATTAACTGGAAAAGTACTAAGCCTTTATTCCTCAACAATATTATAATGCTCTTTTCCAAGTTTATCATTATCTGCTTGCAAAGTTCTAAGCAAAAATGTCCAATATTATTGGTGGAAATAATTGAAATTGTATTATTGTCTAAACATGTTGTTACAGTACCAGCAGACATCTGATGTTATTTCATTATACAAGCTTTCACAATACTTGTCCTTCAGAATAATTTCTTTGATTTTATTCTGAGATGGTTCTTTTAATTTTGGAGCAACGAATTGTATATCTTCCATTTATTTTAGCAACATAATAGTTTCATTGGACTCCAAACTATTTAATGAATCATCATGTCTTCTCCGTTTAACAAGCATATATTTCTTGCCGTGCATTGCTTTATTTCTTTTACATTTGTTTAAAATCTTGAACACATCATCTTGTTTGTCGTAAAGAGATAACTCCTCCTCGTCAAATATTCCTTCAGTGTTTTATCCCTTTACGTCTTACAATTTATACACAGTAGGGTCACCTAAAATGACTTGCCTGATTGTAAATCATTTCTTCCGTGAAATTAAGAAGAAAGCTTTTTGAAACAAAATAGATTTATATTTTGAGTTTCACATTTTTTCGCCTAGGTTATATTTCGGCGTTCAATGTGTATCAGTTGTCAGATTCCCAAATATGTTAATCCATACTTTAGATTTATTTTTTATAGAAAGTGGCGTAATTTGGTAACATATCTATCGATTTGTGATATGAATTATTGCATCCCTCAAAAATGTTAGGCAATACATCGATACATTTTCTGGTATCATTTTCAGTGAAATACTTTCATATTATACTCTTAAGAGTTCGATTAAACTTTTCCACTACAGAGACTTTTTTGTCTGAGTAAGTAGAAAAATTATTCTATATTTTCTTCATCCAATAATTCCTTGATCTTGCGGTTTAAAAAAAATTCTTTCACTTCATCAAAGTGTACTTTTTTCTGGTTTTCGCACATTAAAATTATCCCCGAAATCGTCGCGTATGTCATCTCCATTTTTTGTTTTAACCTTTTTTTAGCCCAAGCGAATTTTGAAGAAACATCTATCACTATCTAGATGTATTTGTATCAATGGTTGTATTTTTCATACGCTTGCATATCAACGATGCCTGCCTGAAATTGGTCTTCTGCATGGAAATCTTTTTCATGCTTGCTTATAATGTGCAGGTGGATTGTTCAGTAAACCAAGCTTTCGTTCAAAGTATTTTATATTCTTATCACGTTTAATTTGTTCCCACAATTTAGTGATAATTGTGTAAGAAACTGCACTTTCAGAGTTGTATTATGTATGTATTAAATACTAGTCTATGTCTTCTTTGTTGTCAGTCATTCATTTTTAATTAGAGTTGTATTTTAAATGAGCTCCACTGTAATCAAGCCTAAGATTTGTTAAGAATTAATATACATATTTTCCGACTTTTTAAAAAATATTTTCAGATGGTATAAAAATATGGTCTAAGATAGTAGTCTCGGAAACTAATATAAATGAGAGCAGACGTATTAATCTTCCCATTTCTTTCATCAGGAAAATATTCATCCATGTTTTAAAAAGGCGGAGAATTGCATTTAAAATTTAATGAACTTCACGTTGAAATGTCTGACTCTATTGGTGAGAACAAAATATCAAAAATTTGGAATGAATCATAAATTCACATTATTCTTAATAACAAAATATTTTCAGATTCTTCCTCATCTGTCCTCATTTTACAGCTTCAAGACATTTAAACTTTGCTAGATGAATCTATAAATCTATAATAACTCGAAAAAAAAAAAATGGAATTTTGTTTTAAAAGTACCGTTATAGTTTTCAAAGCAAAATCAATGTTTGAGACTTCTGTCACAAAATCATTAATAGAAAAAGCAAGATTTTCTCTCGGCGTGAGACTTTTTTTTTTTTGTTGTCTTTGTGCATTACGAAGACAATCCCGACTTTCATAGGCTTCAGCCATAATAAATTCTATTTCTGGTATGGTAATATAGCCTGAAGATAAACTGTCACATATTGCATACCAAGTAAATTAATTCATTCCGTTTGATTAATATAGACAAATATAGAGAAATCCTCGCTAGTATAGATAGATAGAAAGACAAAGAGATAATTCAATATCAATAATAAGATTAACAAAACACAAAATCTTTTAATTCAACCATTAACAGTTATGCATATTATCTTTACGATCTCTTCTCATATTTTACGAGTGGCCTGAGAAATAATACATTAATAAAGTTGTGTTCTGTTCTGGTCTATTTCTACAGACAAAATTTCGTTTTACTGCTGAGCGGAGCGTTGAATTTTAAGCAAAATTAGCGTGTGTTCCAAAATGTAAATGAAAAAAGTGGCAATAATTAGGTAGATAGATAAACATACATACATACATACATACATACATACATACATACATACATACATACATACATACATACATACATACATACATACATACATACATACATACATACATACATACATACATACATACATGAGAGCGAGATCGCGATTATTATTGCCATGAGGGAAATGGTTTATTGCGTAAGGAAGGCATGTGAAAGTTTTGTGATTTTCGATTCATTTATAGATCATTACAGCAAGTATAATACCAAATAAGACCATTTTCTACCGCATTCAAGCATTTCTCAAGGAAAGTTTGTCCGGAAGCCATGCATGTAAAAGTCCATACCGGAAGAGTATCTATCTTATGTCACATATTCCTATGGGCCAGTAAAAATATATATGCGGGTTTTTCATACCATTGAGAAACCATGATAAAGTAAAACTACATTTATTCCCCAAAGATCCATTTCAGCTTCGATTCAAACTACCAAATCTAGGAGTTATCAATTACCCCCACCCCACCCCGTAAATGATGATATTGACCCATTCAAAAGGTGATATCCATAACATCATCGAGATCTTACAATATTTAGCACCGAATACAAACGGATTAAGATTCCATACAACGTACAGATGAGATTAAGTTTTTATTCATTTTCGTTGTTTCAAGTACTGTATATCATATATTTTTTTAATGTCTTTGAACTCTTTGTTTCTTCAGACACATTTGTTTGCACTTTGAAAAGCATAATTGATGTATGATCATATACTATAAGAAGAAGATTTTATTAACTTCTCAACATTAATTTAATTCATATGCAAACTTTTATCAAACTTCAGCTAGTTTGTCCAAACCTTTCCACCTCAGTCAATTTGGATAACGTGACAGACGGCTTGAATGATTGAACTCTTGTCGAATCCTTATTAGGGACGAACATTCGACCCAAACTGATGTAAGGTCAAAACTTACAAAAATTTGCGTCAAGTATCTTTGAAATTTTATCATATAAATAGAACACCAGCATACATGCATACAATTTAATGTCTGCTGAATATTTCTTACCGCCTTGGCTTGCCTATAACGCGCACCCCACTGAGAACAGCGTAGACACAGATCTGCTCGCGCATTATTGCATGGTTAACTATGGTATCTCCTCCGTATTCGTTTTATTCAAATTTAAAAATAAAAATGGAGAAAAAAAAAGAAGAAAAAAACAAAACAAATTACACTGAAGGCATTGTCTATGTCTTGTCAGATAGTTCATAAATATCATATATATCGACATTGGTGAAGAATGTTCAGCTTTGCAGCAACATTAAAAACAAAAGATTTGATTGGTTCGATGTCCATCTTTATCTTGAACGGTCTGTCATACTGTTTTGTTGTCATGTCAACATTCTCTGAATCATGCAACCTTCAGACACAAGTTGAATAATTGGACTTTTTGTACTAGTGATCAACATATGGAAAAGTACTTGATAGCTCAATGAAGAGAGTGGAATGTCCTATGTACTAACTGATAACATTTACGCATGTCTGTTTATACACAGAACGCTGATAAAACCATATCTAGTTTTGAAACTTCATTGCTATACATAGTAACATAATACAAGGCACAAGCATCAAGCTTATTTGTTTCTTACCACCACGTAAATACGAGAGGCAATGGGTATATGCTGTGTAATTATCTACATCAGATAAAACTGAAAGGGGGGGGGGGGATCTCTTACATATGCGCAGAGACAGCACTATCATTCATCTTTCTTCTCAGGAGAGAGAGAGAGAGAGAAAACACATTTTGGACGTAGACACATAGAAAAAAAGAAGGGGTGAGAGTTAACCCTGTATCATGTTATTTTATTGAATTATCCCATGAACATGTCATCTTTAACAATATTAAAAACTTATATCTTCGATGTTACTCTTACTTCAATTGGTATTTTTATAAAATTCCGATCATATTGTCGCCATTGAAGGTGAGGGTTAGGGTGGAATGCAATTACTCTAATTGGTTGAATAAAAACCCTAAAAAATTATCCATGAAAGAAATAGGTAGTAGTAGTAGAGCTGCCCAACGAATATACTCTCAGTAGACATTTGTATATATTCTGACACTCTCACAGCATATATGAAATAGTTGTACTCAGTCTTCGCGAGCCTCTGTGGATTTCATAATAAGTTATTTCCGGAGGGGATGGAGGTAATTCTAAGAAATGACTTTTACTTTCGCAAGAGCAAAATACAATCACATAAGTCGTTAAAACATTGATAACTGGCCTTATTGTTCTGATACGACTTTGGCAGGTTACCTGTTCAAATAGGGTGGACTGAAACCGCGAGTACGGAAACCCCGAGTACAAACTGGAACTTTTAGAAAGGAATGAATCCGTGAGTACGGAAACCCCGAGTACACCTCGCAAGGCAGGAATCCGCGAGTACGGGATCCGATCACATTGCCATGCGGGACAGCGCGTGCAGGGCTGTAGACCATCTCTTATCTCCAGCAGGGGATTTTTCTACCTTTATAATATTCCCCAATAGATGTCATGTAATAGTTAAAGAAACTTAAGAAAGTGGAAGTATACTTTTATTGAAAAGAACACAGTATAGTTACATTATAAGACACAGGTCATTTCACCACAGTCAGACGGAAAATACACATCCAATACATTTTTAGTAACATGTCATTATGAATGAAGAGTCGGCAAAAAAGCAAGATAAGTCTAAAACAGATCTAATGTCAAAATATCAAATGAGTATCTCAGTAAGCCATTAATTGTCACTAAGAGTTGATTATAATGTTTGTACGCGTAGTGTTGCTATAGGTCTAATTAATTCCCATGAGAATAGCTATATCATCATCACGTTGGGAACGCGACACAGTGGACTGTTGAGAGTCTGTTCCTTGCAATGTGAACTCGTGGTTTCCTGCCTTGCAATGTGTACTCTGGGTTTCCTACCTAGCGAGAAGTTAAGATTCGTACTCGGGGTTTCCGTATTCAATGATTCCTGCTCTGCATTTTCGTTATACTCAAGCTTTCCGTACTTGCGGTTTCAGCGCATCCGTTCACTTGGCTTTTCTAAATTAAATTATGCGTGACATCATTTGAGGAAGTGAAAGTGTACTAGTACACACTTTTGACGAGCATGCAGTTTCCAGTCAGAATGATTGACTAGCACACATACACGTACAACTTACAAAAGCAAATTTATGTCTGAAAGAAAAGAAAAAAATATCAACGCAGCCGGACAATTTCCAAGCTCAGAAGTCAAAAGAAGCAGTTTTCGTTTGTTGTAACTTGGACGTACACACATCACAGATAGTGATGTTGAGGAACATAATCGTCAAAGCAAGTTATTTAAGACTTAAGTCCAAGAAATATAGGGTCAACATCTTTCTTTTTTTCTAAAAATAATTTCGAAAGTGCGAACTTAGTATTTTCTTTCTTTTTATGAGCCAAGATTAAGCCTGCAGCATATATCTGCGATGAGTAATTCCACACATGATTTGCAGCTTCCTTATTTTATACTAATTATTATATATAAAAAAATTGTACAAAGGGACATAATTCAACATTAATTCTGAAATGGAACGTATTTTACGGAAACAAAATAGAGATTAGGATACTGGCAGACATATCTAAAATCTAAAAAGTTATAAGTTTCCGATAATTTATAATTTCAATCATTTATCAATTCATAATATTTAATAAATTTTACATATTTAAAGGGAAATAAAACTGTTTATCTCTATTTTCTTCATATATGTTCTACTGTTATGTTATACTACTAACCACAGCATTATAAATTTTACAGTCCATATTGGAACTCGATGCACTCTGAAAAAGGTGAGAATTTATAGACAATATGAATGTTCAAGGAAAGTGCATTTCTTTTCCCTCTAAAATACTAGACTGCCCTTTCGTACAGCAAAAGTACATCTCGATGTTACTGGGGAGAAACAAAAAAGAGTAGCTGTGAAGCCTTCAATTGGTTGTATTTCTTCACTCAGAAAGACAGGTGGAGCTGTTCACCGTCTTCTGCATGTCTCTAAGTATCTTCACACGTCGAGAGTTGCCAGTCTTTTTACCCCAAACCCTTTACCTACAGACTCAGTTGTCCATTATTATTATTATTATTATTATTATTATTATTATTATTATTATTATTATTATCTCCTTTAAATCAATCAATGAGCGATAACGGACCAAAGGGATTCCTACTAATACTATAATATAGAAACCACATAAAGTTTCTACGCTCAAACGATTGCCGAAAACGAGGACAGCTGCTGAATCCGAAGGCAAAAACTGTGAATTAAAATTCGTTATCGATAGTTCCTACAAAAGTCTCAATGTACCAATCCGTGTACGGTCATATCATTGAATGTACCAATCCGTGTACGGTCATATCATTGAATGTACCAATCCGGGTACGGTCATATCATTCAATTATATAAATCGCGAAATAAATAAATTACATCCACAAAGCTTACGAAAAGAATTTTTGCTGTGGTCAATCAGCACGTGTTTATCCGATATTTGAGAACAGAGTATGGCACAAATGGCACCCGTCAAACCAGACTGAACGGGTCTAAATGTGTAAGAATGTAAGTTAAGCAAGAAGAAGGATAACTCAAACAAAGCATTCAAATAGTCCCCCCCCCCCCGCAAACATTTAGAGTGGGCCCCCATCAAATTAATGTAAAGCGGGATGTTGGGCCCTCTTCTTGCGCAGCCCCCCACCCCAGATTGCGGTGGCTGCGGGGGGCGGTAGTTACACCACTGAAACAAAGAGTTTGTAATTTCGTTTATTGTAGCTTTATTAAACCTGTTATAGATCACAAAACAAACATTCCGCCTTCAGTCACTGTATGTGTTAGAGATATTATAATATGATCGTAATGGTTCCGGCGAGTTTGACCTTATGCGCTTATGTGACGTAAGCTGTACTTAAACATGGGAATTTCACGTGCTGCTTGAGTACATTTATGATTAGCGTTTAGTTATTGATCAAGTAAGAATCATGACAATACACAGATTGCTGTGTGCAATCTTGCCGAGCACAATGAAAAGACACTGAACACTGAGGTTCAAACTCGTTCATTGTTTTTCGGCAAACGTTTGTACACAGCAAACTATGTTTTGTTCCTTTATAAAATCCTTTAATTTGTAATTTGATAATCATCTACACAGTAATTCCCGCCTCAGTTTATTTAGAACGTACACGTGTGGGTCAATATATGCCTAAAATAGAATCTGTTTTTCCTCGTCGAAACCCGTGACATAAAAAAGAACATGCATTCATTTCCTGCTGTCACAGTGGAGAAAAATGCACAGGCGTGCCGGGGCTCAAACCCGTAATATCTCTGACTTAAGACAAGTGCACTACCATCTGAGCTAACCAAGCATACGAGGTTTATTTGAAAAGGTCTGAATATTTTGTTATAAATATTGGGTTTCTTTGAACCTGTCAATAAATTGAATGCCGATATATAAACAAAATAACGTTCTATAAAATGATCTGCAGTTGCGTATCCAGCACGTCGGACACCTGCAGTTATATGCGTGTGACGTAACATAATTAAATGACGGTGACGTAAAAATGTCGTTTTCGGGGAATAAATCTGCTACTGAGCAAAGAGGATACTATAAAATCAGGCCTTCTAATGGTGCTCTCCCTCTAATATCAAGGCCGACTGGGATAAAATTTACGGAAGTAATTCTCTGTCATATCCTACAATTTTGATGTGGTTTCATGGTTTTAAAGTTGGTTGCGAATCCATGGAAGATGACCCAATATTTCTGGAAGACCGTTTTCTGCGATTAGTGATCGGGAAGTGGCTGCTGTGAAGGGAGCAATTGATAAAGATGCTCAATACACAGTGGAAGACATTTCTGTTATCAAGGGCATTAATTCGTCAGCTGTTTTTAATATACTAAAGAATCAGTTGAAACTCAGAAAGGTTTGTGCATGATGGGTCCCACATTTGTTGACGGCTGATCAAGAACAGACTTGGGTTGAAATCGTCAAACAGCTACTCGCCAAAATATGACAAGAGTGAGCAGAGACGTTTGAATGAGATTGTCACGTGATGAAACATGGATTTCCTATACAGCCCTGATTTAGGTCCAAGTGATTTTTTGGCTGAATGCCGTTATCAAAGATTCGCTGAGGGTCAGACGATACGGTTGGAAGTGCAGTTTTCAAATATATGAACAACATACCAATAAAGTTAATACGCAATGTCATTAAATAATTGGATAATCAGACTGAGAAAGTGTGTATGGGGAGTACTTTCAGGGAATGCACGGACGTACTGTTCACTAAATAAAGAACTAAGTTGTACAGCGCACTGATATTCGGTACTTTTTTAAAACCCCTCGCACTTGGCACTGGACATCAAAAGAAGCAGGAACGAACTTACTTTTGGGCTACAAGCCTTCCCAGTGGCGGCGCGACGGGGGTGGGGGTCATTGACACAGGGCGCCGGGCGAGGGGGAAGCGTCGTTTTTTACATTTGTAACCGGGGCGTAGATGGGGGTTGGGGGTTGGAGGTTGGAGGTTGGTAACTGACATAAAAAATGTTCTCTGTGGCAAAATAGGGGCGCCACTAAAGAACATTGCCCCCGGGCGCCTCATTAGGGACGCCACTAAGGAATATTACCCCCGGGCGCCTCGAACCCTCGCGCCGCCACTGAACCTTCCTGTCCTGATCTAGGTTAGTGGTAGATGGATTCTGATGAAAGAGATTTATAATGATTTCTATACTCTCTATTTGATATTATGGTTGGTTTAATTAATTTGGCTTACATAAAGGTACTATATAATAATTTAAAAATGTATATACCTACATGGAAGACTGGCTAGCCTCTTTAAAAAAATAGTATATATAAAATATAAATAAATAAATATAAATTTTAATCGCTCCAGTCTGTCCTGATATTTTTATTTCGTAATTTTATGATGGAAGTGGTATAAATATTTGTCAATAAAGAGACTACTCATTTCTACTCAAATATGAAGTGTGCGTGTTAACTTAAAAATGCATTAATTTCTCAAGGCAAAATTAGTAACGATGTTTTTGGAATGTGTATACATGTCTTCCCTGTTTAACGTGCACATATTTAGTAAACTGATTTACACAAAGTAAATTCAATAGCACGAGTTTGGAACTTAACCAAATTCTCAGGCACACGTGCTTTTGTGAAACGGGGTCCTGAGAGGAAAATTAACAGTGGAAGTTATCCTTTCAAAGTTTATACGTCCATGTCTCCGCTATCTGAAATCCTATTTGAGTGAAGTGCTTTGGCTCGTAATTTTTATAGACATGCTTTTGATATAAAACGATTTCAAATTGGATTGGACGTTTCGAAAGATTTATCGAAGAGTCGATTACATAGATATGGCAATTGGTGCAAGAAAACATCCATTTTTGTCGAATACATAGATATGGCAACCGATGTCTAAAACATCAATTTGAATCTTATAATGTTGAATCTGTCTGGTTCGAGATTCTTCCTTAACATTAGAAACCTTTGCTAATATCCTTCATGTACAGACCTCCAAATGTTAAGTTTGTCTGACTGAATGGATTGAGAGGTACCGTCTATACTCGCGCATAACCTGAGTCCAAATGCAAACAACATAGACCCTGATCTGCCGTCGCATAATGCACCGGCAGATCAGGGTCTATGTTGTTTGTTCTACTGATTAGTCCTTACAAACTGCTGGCGCATTATGCGACGGCAGATCTGGGTCTATGCAGTTTGCAGTTGGCTTCAGATTATATGCGAGTATATACGGTAAATATATAATGCCATAATGTACAATAATGACATAATCTGTTTACCAAACAAGTGGTTGGATGTGATTACTGCATGTGGTCTTCGTCAATTGGTTCAGCAGCCAGCACGTGTAACAGCTTCCAGTATCTCACTTATTTATCATATATATTGCTACTTACCCTGAATTTGTTACAGAACTTGCTGTACCTTCACATGCAATAAGTGATCACTATCCATTTAGTACCATAAGGTCAAAATTCCAAGATAACTCCAAAAGTAAAAATGACCCCCACATTTAAAAATACAATACAGGAAGTTTGAGTGTTTCAATAAACAAGACTTTGTGAATGATTTTCAGATGCAATCTTTGCAATATATTATGAGTATAAATTGTCCTACTAAAGCTCTATATACGTGGTACATGCTGATTTTTAAGGTGTTTGATAAACATGCCCCCTATTGTACATAAACACGTCAAAAGGAGCATCAACCAGTTTGGTTGTGTGTGGTTACATATAATGCAACTAAACATAGGAACTACTTTCATCAAAAAAGAGATTCAGTTAACTCCAAGAAATGGGTAAATCGTGTAACGGCCCTAGAAAGAAATAAAACCCCCACACAAACGGGAATATTTATAAATGACATGGAAACAGTAAGAGTACTAAAAAATGATGGAAACATCTCAAGAACTTAAATCATTCTATTACATGTAAAATTGGAAGACTTGTTGTCAATGTTAAAGAGTTTACTGATTCAGATGGAAGTGCAGATGCTTTTAATGATAATTTTTCGTCTGTTGCTGGTAAGCTTCTAAATTATAAAATTATATCTGATCTTGTTGAAGACAAATTGTATGGTGGTTATTCCTGGTTTAGTTTCCATTACATAACTGTCAACAAAATCATGAATAACTTGATTGGATTAAATATATCGAAATCTACTGGTCCGGATGGGACAAATACTAAAAATTGCTGCTCCCATCATCGCACCATCTCTTACAAATATAATGAAAGTAGTCAGGATTAATTGCCCCATCAAAGCAGTTCCATCTTCTGACCCTAGCAACCACAGACCAATATCTTTACTCTCTTCGATTTCATAACTCACTGAAAAACAAATTTACAGGCAACTATATAATTATTTAACAGCATTTAACCGTATAATTGGTTCTCAATTTGGGGTTTAGTCCTCATCACTCCCGTATTACTGCCCTGACTAAATTAACTGACATATGGTTGAAAGATTTGGATGAAGGTCAACAAATAGGTGCCATATTTGTTGACCTCAAGAAAGCTTTTGATGTTGTTAATCATAAAATACTTCTATGTAAACTTAGACTTTCTAAATGTCTCGATGTTACTCTTCACTGGTTAGCGTCATATCTCACTAACAGAACTCAGCAAGTTAGGACTGGTTCCAGTTTATCAACACTAAAGACAGTTTATCATGGTGTACAACTAGGATCTACACTTGAACCTTTTTTTTTGTTTTTGTCATATCTCAATGATCTATCTCTAAAGATTGAGTCTAGCGATTCCGATATGTATGCAGATGACACAACGTTGTACACTTCCTAAAAAGAATTAATGATATTGAAGCCTATCTAAATGCCAACTTGAAAAATGTGAATGATTGGTGTCTGACCAATTAAATGAGAATAAACATGAAGAAATCAAAAGTAATGTTACTTGGTTACAATAATATGTTAAAAATCAATGCTGCCAAATAGAATGTGTGACTTCATGGACTTAATTTAGATTATGTGAACAATTAAAAGCTTTTAGGACTTTATTTGGATAAAACTTTATCTTGGTCTATTGAAATACAAAATGTATTTTCAATGCAGTATTTCATCCCGCCTTGCCTTGATAGGTAGAATTGAGGCCTACCTTTCTCTAAAAGAAAGAGAATTTTTCGATAATGGTTATATCTTACCTCTGTTTGAATCTGCTTGTACTATTTGAGTGCAATGCACGCGAGAAATAAATTGATAAACTTTCCAAACTACATAAAGAGAGCAACACGTTTGATTCTGTGTGCACCATTCCTGTAGTTGTTTAAAGAATTAAACTGGCACACTGTCAAATTAGAATCACCTATCACAAACTTATTTATGTGTTCAAATCTATTCATAACTTGTCTCCTAAATACCTGAATGAAAACTTTATATTGATTGCTAACTCCACTTCACATAATTTAAAATCACTGGAAACCAGCAATCTTTTTCTTCCAAGAGCAAAATCTGACTTTTTTCAAGAAAGGTCTCCTGTTATCAGGAGTGTCATTATGGAATTCACTTCCGGCCAAGTAAAAAAAAATATTGAAGGGTTTGTAAATGGTCGCAACAAGCAGCTTCTTGAACAGCAATCTATTTGAAGTTCTTCTAAGCGTATAAATGTCTCTCTCTCTCTCTCTCTCTCTCTCTCTCTCTCTCTCTCTCTCTCTCTCTCTCAATCAATCAATCAATACAATCAATTATCGAATTTTTTAAAGTGTGCACGATTTTTTTTACAAAAGGTTTGATCGCTCTTTTTTTTTAGGGCCGCAAGGGAGATTTGTGTTTATTCAACTAACTGTGTTACCGTCTTGAAATTAATGAATTAATTTATTATTATTATTATTATTATTATTACAGCCGTCATGACTTTTCTTGTTAAAAGGAAACTTGTATTGGCTGACACAAATACTTGACCTTGTAATCGGAAGTGTTTTAATCTCTTCTGCTTGGTAACCGCATGCGCATGTCGGACAACCGCAAACTAAATTGGGTCAGATTTGTTTTGCGACCAAGTTTTGTGTTAATGTGTTGGGGGTGAATATGGCGTGAACTCAGTGGCGCATCTGATGATCAAGTAAGTATCTGTTTTAACTGATTGGTTGCATTTATTGAATGGTCTTGCTGGAAAATGTTTTTCATGTGTTTGTTTCATTACGCCTCTTTACCCAAAACTTTATCCTTGGACGCAGATATTCCAGCCCAAGAAGGTATGCATATTTTCCACGTGATGCTGATAACTATACACAATACATACAAAGTCAGAATGCAATAGTGTTTGCTGATTGTGGAATTATATGTACATATACTGATTGTCTGTTTAATAGTTATGCCTGTCGAGCAATAAGTCAGTTCGCAGTAAGGCTGCAACGTTTACCAAAATTTCTTAACGAATAGGGGGGGCTGGGAGTTATTTAGTTGCGATGAACGGAACAAAGTGAGTACTTGGGGTCATTCGGTCAACCAAGCCATTTATACGTTTTATTTGTACATACTTGTGATATACGAGTAGTTGCACTTTTGTTTTTTTGTTGTTTTTTTTTAGCAGCTTTTGGAGGTTCCGCTTATAATTGGAAGTGTTTGTCACGTGTATCAATATTGATAACGCTATATTTCACACCGTAGGATTTGTACTGTCGGCGTGTTTCCGATATTTTCGTGTGAAACCGGACATGATATCGGGTAACATTGGACACATGTAGTATTTTTTTTTAAAATTGAGAATGTATTAGTCTGTGAAACAATTCATAATCAGCAGAGTTAGTTGGATCTATTTAATTTTTAAGATGTACTGTATTTTTTTTGTTTTGTAGCGGTGATCAAAACTCTGTGTTTGTGCATGTCAGTCACGTTTCTTCTCAGATCTCTCTATACATCATTTTAAATTTCATTGAACAAAGAGTGTCGTAAGAAACACTCATTTACTTTCACAAAATCTTGACAGAAAATGGAGAATTAAAGAGGCAATGCATTAATGTTTCATTCTTCAGAGTAAAATCGTAAACTGTTGTTCAGGTCCTACTGTGTGGTTCTGATAGCTTTGCATTCTATTTCCAAGTTAATGTCTGAAAACAGACGAATGTGTACATTTCTTGTAGTTTGAATTCAGACACCCACGTGCTTGTTTTAATATGTGCCATTACATGATGCCATATCAACACTTCGCTTTCTCTAACAGGTGATGTGTGTATGGTGTCATTAGTGGGCATAAAAAAAATCCATGTAGATGGTTGGCCAAATGTTTACTTGACTGTATATAAATGCATGCAGAAAGACATACACGCCTATCTAGTTATCCAGTAACTGTAGAGATAGCACTGTGAATTTTCCCATGGTCAAAAGCAGATGATATGTAGATGGAATGAGAAGGTTAACAAGTATATTTAAAATGCATGATGGGTAGCATTTGGATATGAATGTATGGTGATTAGTTAGCAAGTGTCTGGTTTCCCCTTGACGGTCCAAGGATACCCAACCCCACTCTATACAGTTTATAATACCCGAAACTATGCCATTTAATCAGAATGATTAGAAATTCAACCATTTCTCCTATCTGCCTATTAGGCTTACAGAACAGCTGACAGCTATTTTAATGTTCATACCATACCTCACTCAAATGCTTCATTCGCTCTATGTCTTGTACCTTTTATTATGATTGGATTCAGTTTGTATGACATATCTTGGTTGAATATATATGACAATTTCAGTAAAACATCACATGGATTGTCGTTATGTCTTTTCCTATTGCTATGCATATGTACATGATATAAAGCTTGATACATTGTTGCAAGCTATGGGTTGGTTGTTATGGGTTTTAACGCCATTTTTCAGCACATGATAGGCTATACATGGCGGCCAGTATATTTGGTGGAGGAAGAACCCGAGAAAACCCCGGGAAGAACCACCGACCCACGGGAAGCTATGGGTGACAGTCTGCTATGCCCCTTTATCCCCCATGGCTGCCTGTGCTGAGATTCCCTCATTTTTCATGAGTACGCAGACAAAAAATACGTCATTAACAACACAATGTAACAGTCTCATACACATTAGTGAAAGTCTTGTTTTATCCATCTATAAGTGATTGTGTTTGGAAGAGAAACTTTGATTTGCTCATTCAGACAGGTTGAAAAGTCATGTTTGGTCACAGTGATGAGAAATGTTACTTGCACTTGCAGTGATTGGTTAACAGGTTTATGCATATTTATGAGAAACAAGGAAATATCAGCACGGGCAGCCATGGGTGATAAAGGAGCATGGTAGATTGTCACTTGTGACTTGCAACGATGAGCTTGATAGTACAACTGGATGTACAGGCCTGGACATGTGCATGGGATGCTTTTGTAAGATTTACAATGACAAAGAAACTATACTGTAGCTTACATGTACAAACATGAAATGGTGTTTCTTTAGAATAAAATGTTACTAATCAAAGGTTCTGTTAACAGACATGTTCAGCGGTAAATGCTATAATTTTAAGAAACTTCTGTCAACTGTTTCATTAAATCAACCTGATGTGTAATGTTGTGTAATGTGTGCTATAACCAATTCTCATCAGCTTCTCCTTTTTCCTAGTGATACTACATTCATTGTGACAATCATTCATACTTTAAGAAAAGAATTAACAGAAAATTCCTACTAAACAGTCCTCGTACGGTTTATGTGGCCCTCTTGATTATTACACCATGTATTTTGGCCATATGACTTTCATTGAGCACAGCAGAAACTATACATTGTAACTAATTTTAATGGACAAGAGTACCTAGATTACAGTATTGTAATTAGAAATAGGTAAAAATAATTAACCAACTGCCACTTAAACAAGCAATTTAATTTTTTTAGTTTCTAAAACTTCACCAAAAAATGAGTTGAAAACATTTCAAAATTGTTTTGAAACAACCCCTATAAATGTAGATGTGGGCACATGCACAGCTGTCTTCACACTATTCAAACCATAAGGGTCACTGATGTTATGGATGAGTAACCTCAGCTTTTACAACTACATGTTTAGGTGATAATTCAAAGTTAACTTTGAATCTTTTAGACTTGTCGATTTTTTTTGAAGTTTTGAAAACTATTTAAAAAATATTCATCTTTATAGTGGCAGTTGAGTAACTATTTATACCTATTTGTAATTTCAATAACATAATCTTGTTACTCTATCAGTTAGAATTAATTACAGTATAGGGGTTCCATATGTCCTCTTTTCCCAGACATGTCCTCCTTTTATATATATATATATATATATATATATATAAAAGAGTGTCCTCTTTTTTGAAAGTTCAGATACGGTAATCCTATTACAGTGTATAGTTTATGCTGTTCTCATGTGAAGTCATATGGTCAAAATACATGGTGTAATGACCAAGAAAGGCACTTAAACCTTAAGCAGAGATGTTGATATATATAAATGAATTTTGAATGGGCTAGTTCCAGCATCACTGAAGCCACATGCATGTTCATTTACATGTGTAAACTTTGCAGCCTTAGTTCACAGCTAGTGTTTTTGTTCTTCTAGCAGTCGTTTGCTTATGCCATATCACCAAAAATGAACGTAAAGGAATTCAGAATGATTCAGAGGGACTCTAAATGAAATCACAAATATCTGCATTTTTTTATGCGGGGGGAGGGGGGTTGCTCCTTCCCCATCAGCACCCCTCATCCCTATCAGCACCCTCAACGTGGCTGCCTTCAGGATTCAAAACCTTCATTATCATCACACTAGTAGGGATTTTTCTTCCAATATCTGAAGTGGGTCATGGGGTCCATTAGAACTGGAAAAATGTACATGTAAGGAGCTAAACAGATTTTTCTGGAATAAGACAACAAACCCGCATGTGTTTTGGTGCGATAAGCAGCAGCATTTTTCAATGGTGTAGAGAAGTGGGTAAGCAACGTCAAAAAGCAGGGTTAATTGTTGCAAAAGAGTTACTGATCAATGTCATACAATCCAGCAATTGTCAAAATTTGTCTGCTGTCAAACTAATCATGATGAATAGATCTTTCATTTTTTTATGTGTTCTTAATTTTTCACATAAATAATGCAAGAAGGGAACAGATATTGGTATTTTACTTGTTATCTGAATCTCCAGCCTAGCTTCTCTTAGTTGAAAATGTTCAGGTCAAAATTGTTAAAATAGACCACCCAAAAGGTATAGGAAAATCAGTGTCAATTATGATTAGCCTCCCTCAATTGGTGTAATTGAAGCTCAGGAAAGATTCTTTATTACCTGTGAAAATGTGACCTTGTATGATGGGATGCTGAAATTTCATTTGATGATGTTTAAATCACTTCCTTTAGAATAACTCAGGAGCCAGAGCCATAAAGACTACTCTACCGTATATACTCATGTATAAAGCTGAGTCCAAATGCAAACAACATAGACCCTGATCTGCCATCGCATAATGCACTGGCAGATCAGGGTCTATGTTGTTTGTTCTACTGATTTAGTCGTTACAAACTGCATAGACCCAGATCTGCCAGTGCATTATGCAATGGCAGATCTGGGTCTATGCAGTTTGCAGTTGCTATCAGTTTATACACGAATATATACGGTAAGTTCCAGATTTTGGAAGTTAGAGTACAGCTAAGCTCCACCCTCTTTGCCAGTTATTCGATGCAGTGCAAGTGTATTTTCAACCTGGCATGGTCAGCAACACTAAATACAAGGGATGAAATGATACACCTGTGCCGTGTATCGATATGATTCACGATACACAGCCTACGATACGATACATTGTCAATTCTCAGTTTTAAGAATAGAAGGCAAACGACTTATAATTATTCATGACTGCTGAAGATTAAAGTAACTTATATACCGGTAGGGTTGATATAATTTTGTATCGATTCTTCACCTCTTGTTTCAGTACGTGTATCGATATGGCAAAAGTATCGATGCATCGATATATCGATGAATCGTTTCACTCCTACTAAATACAGATGGGAGGAGAAATGAGGTAGTCAAGATTAAAACTAAAGCAGTAATTCACCCAGAAGATAAACTATAAGCACATTTCATTAATGAATAACCGTAACTCTGATCAAAACAAATACCTTTAGACATTGAGGAAGAGAAGAGGAAGGAGATATGTATTAAATAATCAATGACAAAATGCAAAAAAATACAAAGCTTTTGATATTTGTTCATACAATAACTTTATTCAACCAGAAAATCACAATCTGCGAATACAATCTGCGCGATGACAATACAGTGTATTGGCAAAAAATATAGATCATCTGTCTCATAGAGATTTGAGATATCCCCTCCCAATTTGTTTCTAATACAATGCAATACATAGCACTAATACAGATCAGCATGTTTACTGTAATCAGCTGTGTCCTCAGCATTACTGTGATTCAGTTGATATTTGTTTGTCAGATATAATTAGCAACAGTCTACAGGCAATGGTCAGTGGGGAAAAAAATAGAATTTTATACAAGCTGAAACAACGACATTGGCACTTGGTCAGGCACACAATATTATAAACATCGTGATATTATCATGCCTAAATCATGAAAAAGGGGTGATATCACTATGCAGGTTTGGTTTCACGATATCATCACAAAGTCATTGAATGAATAAAGCCTCATTTACAATTTGCTTGCCTACATGGAACCAATCATGCTAAGTCAAATGAAAGAAAATTGGGTCATGTTTTGTCTTTGACGTGGCTTTCATATCTTCACGGTAAGTCTATCTTGTCAAAGAGAAAGAGGAAATTCATATAAATAAGGCTACATTATTGTTCTCTGCCTTTTTTGAAGAAAAGTGTGGGACATAGTATCTGCGTTTCTGTCCATCCGTCACTTGTTAGTTTCTGCTCAATAATTTTAAAGTTGTTTGTGATTAGGAATGAAACTTGGTATATACTTATACATCTTTATTAGAAGGTCAAGGTTGTGATTCAGTATTTTCAGTTTTCCATCACCCTTTCCCTTCTGCACTATAACTTTAACGTTGAATTTAAGGGATGAAAATTGGGATACTAATAATTTATTCACTGGAAGATGTGTCACATACCACATTGGGGATCCTGTCTTCAAGGTCAAAGTCACAGTTCAATATTGTATGTTTCCATCACAATTTCCCATTTGCTCCAAAACTTTAAAGTCATTTGAGATTTAGGGATGAAACTTGGTATACTTATACATCATTACTAGAAGGTTTGTTGAGTTCCATATCTGGGGGTCTTATTGTCAAGGTCATTGCACAATATTTTACTGTTTCTCTCACACTTTCCTTTCTTCTCTCTAACTTTAAAGCTGTTTGAGATTAAGAGATGTAACTTGGTATATATGTATACATCACTTGAAGATGTGTTGCTTACCACATTGGGGTTGCTTTATTCAAATTCACACCTCAGTATCTTACACTGGACCGTACCCATATCCGACGTTATCCACTTTGTGGGTAATAGTGGAAAAACACTACTAAAGTTTGTAAATAATTCATAAATTAACAAGTTATATATTTTGTCCAAGTCAACAGACCATGACAATTAATGTGAGACCACCCTCATCTTCATATGCCCTCTCCTTCATAGTTAGGTAATACGGTTAATTGCATGTAACTTTTTAATTAATGAATCAAATAACATTATATTTTTTGTGCAAGCTAACAGACTGTGACAGTCAATATGAGACTGCTCTCATCTTCATATGACCTCTACCTCATAGTTAGGTAATTCAGTTAGGTGCCTAATACAATTTCCCTTTAACTATAACTTTAAAGCTGTTTGAGATCAAAGGATAAAACTTAAAATGTATTATACATCGTCATAAGAAGGTGTGTCAGATACTATAATGGTGGTTCAATCTTCAAGGTCAAGATCAGATGTCTGTTTTTGGTACTGCTGGTCATAGACCAGAAGAGCTTATGTCTGTCTGTCCATTAGCATAAGTTTTGTTATCATTATGCCTAAGCTACTTGGAGGATTGCCATGAAACTTTACACACACATTCATCCCAAGGCCTATTTGGTCCTAAATTAAAATGCTGCTGCTCAGACATCCAATATGGATGTCATTTTGAAAATGTTATCGCTACTCCCCTTAATGGATGGTCATATCAACATTGGGGTTTTCAGTAAAAGACTTCTTATGTTGTCTAGTTGGTCCTAAATAAAAATGGTGCTGATCTGATGTCCAATATGGCCATCAGGGCAGCCATTTTGAAAATCTTACTGATATTCATCTTGAACAGAGTCATATAAGCATGGGTTTTCACTAGAAGACTTCTTACAGTGTCTAGTTGGTCTTAAATAAAAATTGTGCCACTCCTATATCCAATATGACTGCAACAGTTGCCATCTTGAAAGTCTTATTGCTACTCCTCCTAAATGGAAAGTTATATCAAAATTGGGTTTTCACCAGAAGACTTCTGACATCCAGTATGGTCACCATGGCAGCCATCAAAGTCTTGTAATTGCTATTCCTCCTGAATGGAAAGTCATATCATCGTGGGGTTTTTGTCAGAGGACTAATTATGTTATCTAGTTGGTCCTGAATTAAAATAGTGCTGATTGTACCTCAAATATGACTGCCGCAATGAACATCTTGAACATCTTGTCACTACATTTCCAGAATGGATGGTCATATCAACTTGGGGTTTTCACCATAAGTCTTCTAATGGTGTTTAGTATATCATAAATGAAAATGGTGATGATCTTACATCCACTATGGCTGCCGCAGTGGCTAATATGAAAATCTTGTTGCTCAAGAATAATTGAGATGGTTTCAACACTCAGCAGTTGAAAAGAAAAAAAAAATTATCTTGAATTCCTGGAAATTCATTTTGGACAGTATAGTGTCAGTCCCTTCAAGGAACTCTTGTTAGTTTCTCATCATCTTTCCCTTCAACTCTGTAACTTCAGACCTGTTTGAGATTAAGGGATGAAACATCATCACTAGAAGGTGTGTCATGTACTTCATTTGGGGTGCTATCTCCAAGGTCAACGTTATGGCTCAATATAAGTTTTCTGTTTTACTTTCTCTTCCATTCATTAATTTTATAGCCTTTTAAGATTAAGGGATGTTGATTTCACTATGTTAGGCAAGTACTCTCTCACACTGTCTTTGTGAGTCAACAGAGTATTATGCTTCTCATATACAGGGAGACTCTATTAGACTTCGTATTCTAAACTTTCAGCAAATAGTATTAAACTGTATATTGCGTACATGTCTTGACACGTAACCATGTACATGTATATTCTAAACTGGGCATGTGCGATATACAGCCCACAGGCTGTTATCCAGTCCACGCCCTGGAGGAAGTTGTACATGCCTGTTATAAACATATACCATTAGGTGGAGGATATTATATTATGATACCTGTCCGTCCATTTACCAAGTTAGTTTTGCAAAATAATTTGAGTTCTCCACCATCTACAGTTACCAAACTTTATGAATGGCTTGCACTTGGGATAAGGAAGAAATCCATAAATTTTAGGGTTAAATAGGTCAAAGATCAAGGTCATTGTGACTGAAAGAAGAAAAATGGTTTCATCACAATAACATCAGTTGTACATCACATGCAAAGACCAAACTTTGTGCATGGTTTGTACTTGTGGTATGGAAGAAGCCTATCTATTTTGGGGTCAAATGGTCATGGTTAAAGATCACTGTGACTGAGAGAACAAAAATGGTTTATGCACAAAAATTTCAGTTCTTGACCATCCCCTTGACTCACATTTGTGGATACTTACACATTGGGTAAAAAACTCAAAGATCAAGGTTACTGTGAATGAAAGAATAAAAATGGTTTTGGGTAATAATTTTAGTTCTAGACAACATAACCTTCACAGAGTTTGTGAGGGCTTGCACTTAAGTATGGAAGAGGCCTCTTGATTTTGGTCATTGTGGCTCAAAGAAAAATGGGTTTTGCGGAACAACTTTTGTTCTTGAGTAAGTTCCTTGACCAAACTTTGCGGATGGTGTGGACTTAGTGCAGTAATGAAACCAGTAGATTGTGGGACTAAAGGTCAGAGGTCATGATCATGGTAACTATAGCAAGAACACAATAGTCTCTGCACAGTATTTTTAATTCAGTACTTTGACCAAAGGTCCACGTCATTGATACCCATTAGTGCCTACAGAGGACTGTTTAACATGGGGCAGGTGTATAATGTTCTGTTCATGGTACTCTTGTTAGGTTTAGGTTTCAGGTGTCTTTAGGAGTTCTGAAGACTTCTGAACCCACCTTTGATAAAGTTTGGAAAGGTCTCCTGTTATATGATACAGTGTATTTGATGTGAACATCATAGTGTATTTGATGTGAACTCAATGAAGAAGATATATGATGCTGAACTGCCAGAGAAAATCATTGACTTTTTGAGGGAATGCTGTTTATATAACAGATTTTGGCCATATGTTTTTAAGATTTTGCATATTTTACCATTATCTTTTATTTTATATACCTTTTACAGAATTGTAACACCTTTACCTGTAACTTTTATCATTTGGTACTTTTTTTGGAAGGCTTGATCTTTGTAGAGTTTTTTTCCCAGTTCTTTATATTTACATTTTTACATTTAATCGGCCTCATATAGCCAGTATTGTGATAATGTGCCTTTAAATCCTACTACTACTAATACACAAGTGGACAAATCGGTAGTCTGCACGCCAGCGATTACCAAATTTTGTTTTCGGACCTCTTAACTCTAAGGTATTAAAACTCATGGGACTACTGGCCTGATTTTAAAAAACATTTGTTAGCAGTAAGTATAAACAGCACTGGGGTATAGTCCTACAATGCAAGATGTTGATCCTGATATTTAAGATAGAGAGGGGTTGAAGTCTTAATGCTTGATTAAGCAGTGACATGATGTGTGTTCCCTGGTCAGTTGTCCCTGGAACTAGAGACCAAATTTTCAAGAATATCTCATATTTGTCAACCCATATTGACAATGTTGCACAGATTAAAGTCAAATTGCTTTAGTTTAACTTACTCAGTAATGCCTTTTTCCTTGCTGAATTATGTCCAAGCACACGACAATCAAGTGGTTGAGTTTTTCAAACTCTGTTTTGTGCCATTTTAGTTGGTTGAAGAGTGATGGTAGCCGAGGAGTGACGAAGTATGTTAGCATGCAGTTGCTTTTCGTTAATGAAAGAAATATGGCTAATCACATTTGGCCAAATGTTTTCAGACATATTCGTTTTGTTAAAGAAAATAAACCATAAGTTAATCGACTTATGCATTCTTTGGCTACCATCTCATTTCAGCCAAGAGGAATGTTTATCCCATTGAAAAATGTGGGCTACCAAATTTTGTTGTGGGCAACCATACTTTCCCCTTTGGTAGCCCATCAGACTACCACACATATTAGTGATTTGTCCACCATTGTACTACTTTTTCAGACTTAATTCTTTTGTTCCACATATTCATGATTGACCAAAGTATTTATTTCACTAGTTAGGCTCAAAACAAAAACTTATAATTGGTGTTAGTACACCTTCCAGTTTTGCCATACACTCGAGGAGTAATATCACTTATTTACGTAGACTACAATATTTTGATTCTCTAAACCCTTTCGAGTTCATTATTGTGAAATATCAAAATATGTCTTTGGATTTGTAATGGCAGTTACTTAATCTAATTTATATCCCAAACATTGATTGTTAGTCTTCCTTACTAAGCCTGTGGCCATAACAGTGCGAACATTCCTTTGGCTATACTACTAATGAAAGACATTGCATCTTGCTTACATTTCCCAAGACTGCATGAGGTTCAGAGTGGCATACCCTGTCAGTAAACCTTGCTGACAGCACATTGTTCTGCTTGCTGTGCAATTACAAAGTCAGTAAACAAATAGTTTTCTTGACCAGTCTGCATGTGTCACAATCAGGTCGTCCCTGGGTTGGTCTAGTGCAAGTATAGCCAATGGACTTTGTTATTTAGCCAGTGTACACACTTCACTTATTAGTCCTTGATCTGTATAGTAATGAATAAGGTTTTTGTATTGCCACCACTTTTCCACATATTTACCAAATTGATTTTTATTTTTTTTAAATTCCATGGTTCAGTCTAGGCTGCAGATTTGCACCACTGGTGCAAAAAACTAATTGATGGTCTACTCAAATATGAAACATGGGTCCACATGGTGTGGTGTTAAAGTAATCTGTCATCTTCCTGGTTGTTCATCTCTGTACCTGTGATGCACATTACGTAGATAAGTGTTTGACTAACAGAGACTGATCAGGTTTAGCTAAACTGGTTACACTACTTGATGCTACCAACTTCATATTTAACACAGTGACAAATTATAGTCTCGCCATGTGCGAACAAAGGTCTTCACAAGGGGTCATTCGCAAACATGTTGGAAAATTTTGTGAGGAAATTTGCCTAAATTAGAATAAATCAAGGGATACTATCTGATGGAAATTGTCTTAAGATGCATCTCTTTCTTCATCCAGTCCACCATTTGAATAGAATAAAATGAACTTTTGCAAAGAAATTAGTGTGATAATAAAGTCAGCGGCCTAGGTAACAGGGTTTGGTGTGACCATGGTTAAAAATGTTGTTAAAGTCAAATTTTGTATCTGTCTCACACCTGATAAAGACAGTGCGGTGAAGTAGAGAAACTGCACCTGAGTTGCCACATGGGACTGTTTATTGCATGATCATTACTTATTCTTGCCTATGTGCTGCATTTTGTAATGAGCACAGAAGAAAGCTACATGTAATACTAAAAGTAAAAAAACTGCTTAGAAGTTAAAACAAGTAATGTCATGTGATAACTGGTACCATGTAGCACCTGGTTCAGACCCTGCAGGGATGATCTTAAAATTACCACACTGTATATAGATGCACATGAAATTATTCTCATTTACATGTCATTATATATTTGCTATGTAAAATGATTTAGATTGCTATTAAAAAACATTAGCCTAAGTAAATAGAATACAGTGGAAATGACTGCAGTAAAGCACCCCAAGTAAATAGAACACAGTGGAAATAACTACAGTAAAGCACCGCAAGTAAATATAGTGCAGCAGATATGTAAATGAACTGTGGGTTTGGTGATACAAGCATGAACTTTGGCACACAGCAAGGGTATGTCCTACGAAAGATATTTAACTATAGGGCCATCACAGATTTTTTCTGGGGCAAAAATGGTAGCCATTTTCCAAGATTGGTACCATCCATTTAAATGTTGCCCGTAATTTGGTAGACTGGATCCACTTGTGGGGATGCAAACTTGATTAGATTGTATTATTTCAATTATATTTGCATTTATAATAATTGTTCAAGGATCATATAAGATAATAAATGTATACTTACCGGTAATATATTTTGTATTATTAGGTTTAAGCATATTAAACATGACAATTTCTTGAGCAAAAAGACATTATGCATACAAGATTAAACAGTATATCCAACAATTACAATTGTATAACATACTATTAAATGCACAGTGTTTCTATAACAGACATGTTCAAGCACATTCTCCACTACAATGACAAAGGGCAGTACTTTGTAAACTGCCTTATGGCACTTGCTCTGTCCCCTGCAGCCCTTCTTGCAATTTCAGTGATTAAGTTGCAGACATGCTTTCGTAGCTTCTGGAAGAGTTGTCCAGCATATTTCCCAGCCACATTTGTCATTTTTGTTCCACCCCCACTCACTTGGTGATGGAAGCTCAGGAGCTGCAATCATCATCTGGGACCAGTAGTGACCAGCCTGGTATGCAGGCCTCTTTGTGTGCTAGATGAGTGCTGATTTGTTGGCGGAAGATCATCAAGTGCTCTACACTTCTGACTGAAGGGTTCTCTGCGAATCTGGTTTACACACTCCTGGCTGCTGGTACGGTCATACAGCAAGAGCACAAAGTGCTCCAGTGGTTTCAACCAGTCTTCTATGGACTCTGGTATTGCACCCAAAGCACAGAATGCTGGTGTGACCTCATTGTAGGCTTTGCATGTGTCCCATGCAGTCTTCTTCCCTCTTCATTCAAAGGATGACACCGTGTCACACCCAGTAAATGCATGAAACATTGGCAAAGCAACACACTGATCAGGACCCAGTGCTCAGGACATTTCGTGAGCTGCTAAGAATCAAACGTTCTTCCCATTTCCAAAGGCAACCCACAGCTCAGGGATGCTGAGGTGCTGGGGTGATGTCACCGCCAGAATGACCACTTCCGTGTGAACTGTGCATATTAACACCTTGATATGCTCTTGTTTCATAGCATCTTTCACGTGGAGGAGGATTCGTGTATTGGCCTCCTCGTCATTGCATGGAGAAAGACTCGACACATCTCGGGGCTGAGTACATTGTACACTATAGTTATGTCTGCTGATGACTTGTTTGTTGCTGTCCGTGGCTGCTGCACTGGTTGCTAGGAAGGAGAACAGCTCTAACTTATTGTCATCAATTCGAAGAAACTCATCCCAGTTTCAGTTAACTGACTGGATGGCTCCATGCATCTCCGAACTCCCGTTCCCCTCTTGCTTTGTGTACCTGCTTTAAAACTCTCCAGGAGGTACTTGTTCCACACGACATCTACCTGGCTTGCTAGCTGCAGTTGGGATTTGATGCATGGCAGGAACACTTGCGTTGCACAATCACGAAATGTATTTGCTTGGCCAGGTCATAACATGCTGACGATAGCAAGGATAATTACTTCAGCAATGGAATTGGGAGCACTATCATGTGCCGAACCAAGTCTTCCAAGCAACCAGCCAGATGGAATTTTTTCGAGTTCTCAGCTTGCCTATTTGTGATAACGCTGGTGGACATGCCTGGTTTTCGTGCGCAAAGAACTCGTTGAGGTCTCCATCTTGTATCTGTGACACAATGTACAACCTGCAGAAAAGGGAACAGTCGTCCTTCAGGGATGAGTGCTGTGGCTGTGTTCTTGACTTCTCTCGGAGTGAAGGTCGACTGAAGAAGGAGAGGTTGTTCCTTTTGATGGGATCAGTAATGGATTGTGTTTGCTTAAGAATGCGCTCTTTGACATAGGTTTCATACTACTCTTGTTTAAGCGTTGGAATCTGTTGTACAGTGTTTATAACAGCTGAATTGGCACGGTCTCTGCTGTCCAGTACAAATAGGTCACATATGTCATCACTGAGTGTATTCCCGAGCTCTTCTATGGCACTCATTAGCGATTTGACATCTTACGCAAAAGCCGTCTGTGCCTATGGCATCTGCTCATGATACAAGAGATCTGTCTCCTTTCTCTTCTCCACTGAGGCCTCGAACTCGCCAATTGCTTGAGCCATCTCGGATCCAGATACCATCTAGCGCCTCAGGGCTGCAGTGTTCTCAGTCATACCCACAGCTCTGCCATCACCTTTCACTGTGGCATTGTTCTGTTCGTGGGCCTGGTCTATGGCTATAGAAGAGAATGCACATGTTGTCTTCTTTATAGTAAAGTTCCCTTTGAGAAACTCGGTCAATACATCAGAATGTTTGACTTCCCGGATAACCATGCCATGTAGATGCACTCAAATCCACGTAGCATAATTGGTGTGGTCCAAGGCGCAGAACCATATAATGATCTGGGTTAAAGCTTCAGTATAGAGTAAGACATCTGCTTCAAGTGTTGATATTATATAGATCATCACCTCAAGTTCCAGCTGGAGGATAATGGACTAAAACTGGAATTGGGGACTTGCTATAACTGTATCAGTATACCAGTCTTCCAGGGACTTCAGATTCTCTCCCTCTTCCATGCCGCAGCTATATTGGGCGTAAACTTTCTGTACGAGTAGATACATCACACTATTTGTGATCTGATGAGCGTGTTGAGTGTGTGTCATATAGGAGACGTTCTGAAACGAGTTTGCTGTTCCGGGTGTGGCAGCGCTAGCTGGCACAAGTTTACTGGTCCACTCACTGTCCTTCAAATGATCGCCAAGTGCATTGAGAGATGCTATCTCGATGTGCAGCCCGCCGAATATCACAATAAAGTGTTCTTCACCATGGTTTGTTGTCCAGCTCCACTGGATTTGCTTTGCAAATGTGTACAGAGACTGATCCACAGTGATGATGGGCACCTGCCCAGGATTCAGAATTTCCACTGCATTCTTCACTACATCCATAGAATGGTGAAACATGGCCACAGACTGGACCTGGCTATAGAAGAGAGGAGTTACATCGACTGATTGCCGGCTGCCATGATATGCAGCCCAGAAGACAGTCGCATCCTCCTGGAGTGTTTCAGCGGCCACCACCTGCCTTACATGGTCCAGCCATCTGTATTCCTTCTGCATGGCCCGAGGGATGAGCTGACAGTCTGCTTTGTTTGTACCTTCTAGCTTGGCACAGGTGGGTCTTTTCTACATAGAACAACAGGTGCCACACTGGTGGATGACTTTGGTGTGTGAGCCAGTCTTCTTGGCAGCAACTTTAGTGTGGTCACGATAAGTGCTTATAACCCGTTGCGCTCCAGACCTCATCATTTGGATGTTGGAACAGGCATATTCCAGTTTCGTGGAAGGAGTCATGTGCACTTGTTGAATTGGGATTATGGTCGATGTTGTCTACTGCACTGGTAGTGAAGAATCCTCCTCTGAGTTTAGGAGGGTAGAAAGCTTTCTCCATCTCATATTGTTGATGTTGTTTCCATCAATGGAGGAATTTATGAGCAAAAAGACTATGCATATTAAGTATACTTTTATCTTTGGAAAGAATTTTTATCAGACTTTAGTAAAATATGTAAAGTCGACATGATATAATGCTTGGGAGATTGCTTACATAGAGTTATGTTCTTACAATACTGCTTACCAGGTAAGCCTTATTAGTTAATGATCAACTCTTAAGTTACATAAACTAGGTGAATGATACCAGACTCACTTGGGACTCCTCTTAATGATAATTTATTACATTCTGTATTGTAAATTGCTTAATGTGAAATTGCTTCAAAATAAAATAATATTTTTTTATTTAAAAAAGATACCGAAACCCGCATAATATTGGTTTATTAGCTCACGTGACCATTAAGTCATAGTGAGGTTATGGTATGGTGGTGTTTCCGCAAATCAGCATTTGCCTGTCACCACCCTGAAGGTCATGTTTTAGATTTGAGTTTGAATATAGGTTTATATCATCACCATCTCGGTCAAGGAGGTGCGGTGGCTCAGTGGTTAGTGTGTGCTGTACTCGTGACCGAAAGGGTGTGGGTTCGAATCACACCATCAGATCAGCCTGGGTCGGCTAACGTGGTGTGTCCTTGGGCAAGGCACTTTACTCAGATTGCTTTGCCACTAAATAAGCTACTTGTGTTGCTGTGCAATAAAACACCGAATCAACAACAACAGCTACCTCGGATGAGTTTGAATATGAGCGAGATTAATGTATATTGATGATGTTATCTAGCATCTGATTCTGGAAGTCATATTTCTAATCAGATTTTGATTAAACTTGTAATATATACTTATATCATCAAGATCTCAGATTATACGTTCGATAATGAGCAAGATGTACACATATTAAAATGGTTATCATGCATCTGATTGGCTGATAATGTTACCAGTCTGGATTCCGTATTTCTGTTCCGATCAAACTTGGAATATATGCTTGTATCATCAAGATCTCAGATGAGTTTGATAATGAGCAAGATCCACGTATATTAATGAGATTATCTTGCATCTGATTGGCTGAGCTTGTTACTACTCTGGATATCATATTTCTGATCAGATTTTGATAAAACTTGGAATATAGGCTTATATGATCAAAATCTCACACGAATTCAGTAAGGAGTATGATCCACACGTACTAATGAGGTGATCTTGTGTCCGATTGGCTGAATTTGTTAAAACTCTCAAAACGGTATATTTAATCCAATTTTGAATAAACTTGGTAAACAGACCTAACCCATCAAAATGGCCAGTTAGTTTTATTATGAGCAAGATCAGTTGATACTAATGACATTCAGCGGAGTTAGAAATAGTTCTCAAATTGTATGCCGTTTAAAAAAAAATTTGGCTGTTCTCTCTTTAAATTAAAACAAAAGCAAAAGCAAGGAAAGTAACCCATGATATTAACTATTGAGAATCACGTATTTGGGGTTATTGAGTTCTTCCCCATGAAAATTTATGAAAACTTATCTACAATGAATTATAGAACTAACACAAGATGCATAAATTTCAGTTGAATAATTTGTAACTTCTAAGTGAAGAAAAAGTATGCAAGATATTGTGAGAGAAAATGTACTATTGCAGGCTAGCATAAACTGTGCAATATTGTAATTGAGGATTGGAATTTCTTTACACAATTATGGATATTTTTTGCAAGAAATTATGTTTTTTGTTTGTAATATTAATTTTGCTCCAATAATTTATTTACAGAAAAATATTTCTAAAAACTTTGCTACATTTTAACTTCTTAAATATGTGGAAGCAAATTGTATATGTTTGGTGAAAGTGGATTTGATCGTTGCTAGTATTGCTATGTTACAGTGCTCAAGACAGTTGTCATTTATAGGTTATCACATGTAATATGCATCATTTTGTGGCATATTTTAAAAATCAATGCGTTACTTACAAAATTATTTGGAATTTATAGTTTGTAGCTCACCTCTACCAAGTAGAGGTAAACTGTTGTACTACTATTAGCATCGGTGTCGGCATCCACACAGATAAAAGCGTATACACGCTCACTGAATGTCAAACATTCATATTTTCTAGGTCCTAGGCAACAGCTTACAGTGTGTTTAAATAGAACCTACCCCTCTGGGGAGGGGGGTAAATTTGTACATACATGTGAATTAGTTGTACATTCTTGGTTAAGTTTTTGCGTTTAGCTTAGGTTTTGTGCATACGGTGTAAAGAATGTTGTATCTGGAATCATGTAACTTGGTGACCGGATACATATTGATGAGTACTACACCCTCATCTCTAAAGTAGGTCACTGTGACCTATATATTTGCTTCATTGATTTTATTTAAAAAATCAGTTAAAGTTTATTGCTCATGCTCAGTTCATGCTAGAATCATCAAACTAGATGATTGAATGCATCTCTGTTAGTACTATACCCTTACCAAAAAAGAATATCAGTGTCCTACATTTCACATTGTACTGGGTTAGGTTAAGTTTCTGCAATTAGCTCATAACCAGATAGGTCTTTTTAGCACCTTGTATACATACAGTTATACCAAGATTCATGAAATTTGGCGAGATGTATCTTGATGAGTAATACAGTAACTACACCCTAATAAAAAGTAGGCCACTATGACCCATATTTCATGCTTCACTGCCTTGGGTTCAGTCTCCAGCACTGTTCATGCCAGAACCATCAAAGTGGGTGATCGTATATAACCATATTAGTGCAACACCCTTACAACAGAAGATGGTAATTGTGACCAACATATAATATTTTACTAGCTTCAGTAGCTTTTGTTTAATGTTTGCATTTAGCTCATGACCACATTGGTGTTTTATCTACTGTATAATACTACTATACCTGGAACCTTAAAACTTGGTGGGAGGACGCATATTGTTGAGTACAACACCCTCATCTTAAAAGTAGGTCTCTGCGACTTCATATTTCATAGACTTTGGTTCAGTTTGATGTTTTAATGTTCTTGCTTTAATCATTAAACTAGGTGATTGTATACATTTCTCTTAGTGCTACACCCATACCAAAAAGGTCACAGTGACCTATATTTCACATTTTACTGGCTTAGGTTAAGTTGCATTTAGGTCATGAACACAAATTTTTTTGGCATGCGCTGTGCATACTATCCTATGTAGAATCATGAAACCTGGGGATGCATATTTATGAACGCTATTCCCTTATTTTCGAAGTAGGCCAATAACAACTATATACTATGTTTCACTGACTTGGGCTAGAATTGTTAGATTGATGATGATATGCATCTCTGCTACTATCACACCCTTACAACAAAAGAGGCTAATTGTGACCAATATTTCTTCTTTTACTGGCTTTGGTTAGGCTTTTGCATTTACCTCATGACCACATGCGTTTTTGGCATGTTATATGCATACTATCCTACCTAGAATCATGACACTTTGTGAATGGACGCATCTTGACAAGTTCTACATCCTTATAGACAAAAAAGTCTCTGTGACCTATAGTTCATGCTCATTGAATTTCATTTGAATTGTGTGTTAAAAGTACCTTTCTAGGGTGCTGTTTATGTTCCAATCATGAAACTTGATAATTGGATGCATCTCTGTTACTACCTAACATTACAAATTAAATGTGACCTACATTTTTACGCTTTGTTAACATGGGTTTAGTATTTGTGTTCATGATGCATTGATTCATCCTTACTACACCTGTATACATCCTAGGCTTTCCTGAAAGCCATTTCTGACCAATGAACGTAGGAATAAATATGTTTATTCAGTTGTAAACTTTCCATAATAAAGACTAGACATTTTATATTTTGATATATTGCCCTCAGCAGGTTAACTGTGTGTTGTACATGTGAATGGGTATGAGTTTAGGAATTAGGTGAGTGGACTGCATGCTGTTAATCAGGTAATTATTGATGCATGAACTATGTACTGCTGGTTGTCATTCTAAGGTTACTTAAAGCCTGTGACTTTCACCTAGTAAAATCTGGCTTTTAGGGGTGGACCATGATAATAACTTTTCAAGCAGATTGTAAGAACAATGATTTTAAAACATGAATACCAAAACAACATTAATCTTTTTTTTTTTTTTTTTTTTTTTTTTTTTTTAGCTCTACTGGTCATAGAACCGGAGAGCTTATGGGTTGGTAAGTTTTCCGTCGTTCATTCGTCCATTAGCACAAGTTTGTTGTCGCTACTCCTCCTAAACTTGGAGAATTGCCATAAAACTTTACACACACACACACACACACACACACATATATATATATATATATATATATATATATATATATATATATATATATATATTCTCCCATGGTCTATTTGGTTCTCTAAATGCAAAATGGTGCTGCTCGAACGTCCAATATGGTCACCACGGCGGCCATCTTGAATATCTTGTTATCGCTACTCCTTTGGAAAATATCCTTGCATATCTCTGAATCCTATATTGAACCCTGGAGTCGAGTTGGATTTACCGCTAATTGTTGCATAAAAGAGAGAGAGAGAGAGAGAGAGAGAGAGAGAGAGAGAGAGAGAGAGAGATCATGATCAACACTGTGAGAAATGTTTTCCGGAAATCAAAATTTTTCAAGTGTGCGTTTTGTATGTGAATGATGCCTTTTGGAGCACATATTCTGCATAGTTTTCAAATTGAGAAATGTATGATTATAATAATTATAAATCATTACAGACATACATGTATCTTTTTTAAGATTGGGCAGTTTTTATATGAGGACAATTTCTATTAATAGACACAATATAGTATGTTTCAAGAAACACGTGTGTGTGTGCATGTGATAAATAACTTGATCAATAAAGATAAACTTTCGTTGTTTTATCTTCATTATCGGCACAGCAGCAGTGATTGTGTGTTATGACAGTGGTACTGCATTGTATGCATTAGAACTGCACATAACAGCAGAGACATTAAAACAGAATACCGAAAACTGCTTTTCCGCCATTGTACAACTGGGCAATCACACGTCTTGGAGAAAACGCTGGAAATTTACCAGGAGCCATTATTATGCACTGAGCTGTTATGCTGTATCAATTATGTGTAACTACAAGTCATTTGTTTTAGCTCTACTGATCATAGACCAGAAGAGTTTATGGAATGGTCTATTGACCGTCTTCTGTCGTCCGACATCCTTCCGTCAGCACAAGTGTCCTCCTAAAGTTAAAACTACTTGGTGGATTGCCATGAAACTTAACACACTCATTCAACCCATGGTCTAGTTGGTCCTAGATGAAAATGGTGGTGCTCGCACATCCAATATGGTCACAATAGCGGCCATCTTGAATATCTTGTTATCGCTACTCCTCCTGACTGAATGGTCATATCAATATGAGATTTTCACCAATAGACTTTCTTATGATACCTAGTTGGTCCTGAATGAAAATTATGCCAGTCGTACATCCAATATGGCTGCCATGACGGCTGTCATGTAAATCTTGTTGTCACTACACCCCTTGAATAGATGATCATTAGGACATGGGGTTTTGACCAAAAGACTTCTAATGATGTCTACTTTGTCCTAAATGAAAATCGTGCCAATCTGACATCCAATATGTCCACCACAGCAAGTATTTTGAAAATCTTGTTATCACTGAAGAATATCGGAGATGGTTTCAACACTCAGCAGTTAAAAGGAAGAAATGATCTTATCTTGAATTCCTTGAAATTATTTTCTTTCAGTAGAGCGTCAGTCCCTTCAAGGGATTCTTTTTATTTCCCCCCTCCCCCTCCTTTATGAACACTGAAGAACAATTGCAAATTCTGCAGATGATACTGCGTATTTCCAAGTCAAGTCGCTAATGGTGAATAGCTTAAAAGCACTTCTGATTATGCAAATCAGGTAAAAAGTTAGGTATCTGTTCATTTCCAAAGCGATAGTGATGATTGCAATTAACAGGAAACAAAAACAACAAAATCCTAAATTTTACAAAATAGTAACAATAACAGTTATCATTCCTTTAAAACACCAGTTCTTTTTACAAGGAAGTTTTTCTGCTCAGTATTTTTATGGGACACGATAAATGCGGCTTATGTTCGTATATCTTAAGTTTTACATTTAGGTCACTGTAGTGAGAGTTTGTCTTCCATTAACACATTTCTAATTCTTCCTTGCAGGCCAGCGCATAGTTGTCGAGTTGCTACCTGTAGGTTTGGTTTGGGTGGGAATAGTTTCTTTTCCACGGTAAAGTTACATTTTATGTATAGACCGTATTTATGCCACATTTCAGAGGTAAAAACTGTCTTTGGGTAATACTGTAATGTCTAATTTTTCGTACCATTAATTTTTCATTACACCATCACTCATTGAACATAATAAATATGTATATGCTCTTGTACAAATGTGAAAAGGGCATATCGTGTTACCCTTGTCCAGGGTTCAGTCTAGAATTCAGGGATATGGGCTCAGTGGCCCATTGGTATTGTATAAAGGGTCCAGCTCAGGTTTTGATGGACTTATATTTTGTGTGGTTTCTGTTCTTTTAAAATAGAAAAGTGATTTATTTTTCTTTTAGTAATTTCACACAATGCAATTTATAATACTGAATGTAAATAGATTAATATTAAAAATTATATCTTCATTGGGGCCATATCTTCCCACATTCTTTTAAAGGAACTATACACCATATGATTCACAGCAAAATCAGATGTTTATGATGGCCTGCTTGTAAAAGATTCAGATTTATTGTAGATAAGTAACACGTTTCTCCGGGGAGTATCCTGCGGTCATTGCTCATTGCTGATGTGCGCTATTTATGGTACTTAGACAAGTTGTTTTGAATAACAATCGGAATAGTTTTACCAAGCAAGCATATAATGACACGCAAATGAGAATCACTTCATGTGCATCAATCTGTTGTGTAATAATTTTAAAATCACCTCTACTTAGTTGCACTATCTTTCTCCTGCGCGAGACAGATGTAAATTTTGACTTGGACAACGTTCTCACCATGGTCGTTGTAAGCCATGTTGCCTATGCTGCTGACTTTATTACCAAAAGTTCTTTTTTTTTCGGTTCCAATGGTGGATTGCATGAAGAAAGGTAAGCATATATAGAAATTTTCCATTGTATATTATCACTTTGATTTACTGTAATTTGAATCCATTGAAGAAAAAAAGGTCGCCAACATGTTTGAGAAACATCGCTGGTGAAGAAGTTTGCATAAAGTGGGACTGGTTATTGTTTGTCGCTAAGTTAAGGGTAAATTGTGATGATGTATGTATCGACCGAAGGTAAATTGTGATGATGTGTGTATTGCCTAAGGGTAAATTGTGATGCTCAGTGTATTGTCCAGTGGTAAATTGTGATTCTTTGTGTATTGTCCAAGGATAAATTATGATGCTGTGTGTATTCTCCAAGGGTAAATTCTGATGCTTTGTGTATTGACCGTTTTTTTGTGGGTTTTTTTGCCGTTTTTTTTTTTATATTGACATCTTTAGAACTTTACTTCTAATCGGCACCGTATAGCCAGTATTGTTACGACGTGCCGTTAAACCCTAATACATACATACATACATACATACATACATACATACATACATACATACATACATACACTACATACATGCATGCATGCATGCATACATACATACATTTCCACAATTGACCAATACATTGATGTGCACATGATCGTGCTTAACTGTAAATTATTTTTGTATGCTGATGACATCGTAATACTCTGTTAATACCAAGATCCTAAATTTATATCTCAAAAACTGGGACAAGAACTATGATGTAATCATTTATTAGTTGATACTAAACTATCACTTCATCTTGGTAAAACAGTGTATTAGTTTGGGTTCAGACGCGAACTTAAACAGATCAAAGATTTCACTGTCGAATCTAATGGTCATGGCATCAGATCGCAAAAATCGGGAAAATATTGAAGTCTTATTTTGGACCAACTTTTTTATCTGGAGAGGCAATAACAAATGGTATTGTACAGAAAGATAAATTATATGCTTAAATTTTTTTTATATTTATATTTTAAAAAATAGCACTAAAAATGTTTAACCAAGATCTACTATTCGCTAATATGTTATTTCAAGTGTTGGAATGGTAAATGTACAAGACAGAGTTAAACGACTTGGGCTAAACCATGTGAACAACAGTGCTCCAGCATATTCTTATAGTTTTTTACCCGAGAGTATCACACCATCACCATTACAATACCAGAGGTAGTAATTATAACTTTGTTGAATCAATAGTAAATAGCATATCCTCTACAACATTTTGTTTTAATGCATTAAAAGATTGGAACGCTGCACGTTTTTAAAATGTACATTGTAATCATCACCACATAGCCAATATCGTGCTGGCGTGTCGTTAAACCCAACACATACGAGTATTAAAAACGTTCTTAATTTTAGTGCGCTGTTCAACAAAGTTCTTTATTAGTGAACAGTACGTCATTGCATCCCCTCAATGTACTTCCCATGCATCTCTACAAACTTTCTTAGTCTGATTATCCAGTTATTAAATTTCATTTGGTATTCAATTTTTGGTATGTTGTTCATACACTGGAAAACTGCGCTTCCAACCGTACGGTGGCTTTCAAATCGTCTGCCCCGCAGTAAATCTTTGATAGCGGGATTCAACAAAAATCACTTGGAACTAAATCATGGCAGTATGAAGGATGTGGCAGTGTTTGGATGTTGTGCTCCTTCAGGAAGTCTTTCCCGACGCCAGATTTATGCGCCGGTGCATTGTCATGGAGTGTATGGATACCTCGGGTACCGGTGCGCTGACGGGTGGTTCGGTAGTGTTTCACAACTTTGCAGGCATAAAAATGTCACGTGACACTAGCAGTCAGACACAGGTACCTGGACAACCGGGCCTTTTGAATTGAAAAATAATGCGTATAAAACTCTCTTGACAGTCCGACTACGTCGAACGATTTGTGGTCTCTGCTCTTTTTCTCCGATCCAAACTGTATTTTCTCTTTAGTCGGGTTCAAAAAAGTAAATCCCTGTTTTATAACCTGTGACAATCTCATATGACTACAAACTGCATCTGTAAACTTTATCCAAGTCGGCCTTGATATCTGTTGCGGGGTACCTTAACAGCATCCGGATTTGACAGTATGCTCTTTGTTCAGTAGCAGAATTGTTCTCCTTCTCCAACATTTTACAACGTTGTAATTTACCTATTTTACATCAGACGCATATATCTGCAGGTGTCTGGCGTGCTGCATGTGCATATGCAGATAATTTTACAGAACTCGTTTTGTCTATCGATTAAATTTACTGACAGGTTCAAAGAAATAAAAAAGTTAAGACAAAATATTCATAACTTTTAAAATGCCCCTCGTACATACATAAAATCAGAAACAGTTAAAGCTGTAGTAAAATCTAACTTAGCCAACCGAACACACTGACAGGACTGAAGAAAGTAAATCTGTCATTGATTTCGGATAATTGCATTTCTTATATATAATACTTCCAAAAGCAGATAATGAATTTATGACACGTATAGTGTTCATCCAAGGGAGGATGAAATAATATCATTAATGTAGAGGCGAGAAATGTAAATAGAATGTATATTGTTGCACTTCGGAAAATGAGTGTAATTATTGGAGTTTAACTCCATTTTTAGCACACGATAGGCCATACATATATCGTGGCCAGTATATTTGGTGGAGGAAGAGCCCTGGAAGACTCCGGTAAGAACCACCGACCACCCTTTCTCATATACCCACATTGGTCGAGCCAAGACTCGAACCCACGCGGACAGAGGTGAGATGTGAGTGATCTGTAAAGGCGAGCGCCTTAGACCACTCGGCCATTCGCCTAAGGGAAGATCAAGTTCATTGTATCGTGCAGAAACGAAGAAGGTAAACAGTATACATGTTCTTCACCCAATTGAAGATGAAGTTCATGATATCATGCAGAGGCAAGAAAGATAAACAGCATGTATATTGTTCACCCTAGAGCAGATGATGGATGGTTGGTTGGTTGGTTGGTTTTTACGGCACTTTTAACACTTTATTGACACTTTCATGCCAAGGAAATGGGAGCTAAGTGCCTTTCCAAAGGACACGCACAGGCAGCTGGCCGGGACTAGCCTGAGCGGGAATCGAACCCGCGACCCTTGCATTACGAGTCCTACGCTCTACAAGTAGGCTACTGGTGGAAAATGAAGTAAAGTTCATGATATCATGCAGAAGCAAGAAATGTAAACGTATGTATATTGTTCACACTAGGCTAGGGAAGATGAAGTAAAGTTAATTATTTCATGTAAAAGCAAGAAATGTAAACAACATGTATATTGTTCACCCTAGGAAAAATGAAGTAAAGTTCATGATATCATGTAGAGGCGATAAGGCCAAACAACATGTATATAGTTTACCCTGGGGAAGATGAAGTAAAGTTCATGATATCAATGTAGAGGCGAGGAAAGGAAACAGCACGTGTGTTGTTGGTCGTATGGAAGATGAAGTTAGCGTGTTCTGAATGGTGTTGCCATTCGTATGTTAGGGACCGACCATGTCATTTTTCGAGGGGCGTGGGGGCTGGGATGTTTTTTCCCCAAAATTCGGCCCCCCCCCCCCAAAAAAAAAAAAAGGTTGAAACAAAATATTGCTCTGATTTGTTGGGGAAAAAAAGAACTAATTATATCCATTATATTACTTGCAAAATATGAATTATCTTGAGGTAAAAGAAAAAGAAATAGTATCCTGGTTCGAAAAACAATCCCAGCCCCCTCCCCTCTCACCCACTTCCTGAAAATTAAATGTTTGGTCCCGTACAGTCAGACGAATGACTTGATTTACGTGCCAATCCCTGAAACTGCCTTATCGTTATTCCGATGATTATCTTAACGTGTTAGGGCTTAATATTGATCTGATCCAGAACAGCAGCATAACCAACGTGCATGAATATCGTTGACACGCTATACAGCGGGTTAGATGGTCACATGGTATATGTGGAACTATGCCACCTGAGTATCCCAATTAAGTACATACCAAGTGGTACTATATTAAACTGTCATAAATCACAATATCGTGACCATTTGACGCATTTCCTCCTCTCTAGGTGATTTGGGCAGAGGTTTATTGATGCTGTCCACCATCTATTATGACCCGAGTAATACCAAATATATTTTCTGGTAGCCTGAATAGTACTACATTTAGTTGTGTAAATAGATATTTCCACCGCCGAAGCAAACTAGGAAAATCAAAGGAAAGTCAGTCTCACCAGCTTCCTTTTGATAGGAACAAAATGGCGGTTCTTCGCCTACGTATTATCATGTCTGCCATAATAATTTTTGGCATTATTTGGGATGTATAGTGTGTAAAAAAAAGGGTACCTGTTGGAGGACAGCAATTTATTTTCCGCTGTACAGATATTTAGTATCTGTTGTAAGTCTTCCTAACGAGGTTTGGGTCACATTGATCAGTTTCAACAAAACAAATTATGACATCTTTTTTGTGAATGTGTGAAAATTTTAATTTTACCATACAGTTATGCCCACGAACAAACCATTTTACGGAGGCGAAGTAGCTCAGTGGTCAGTGTGCCGGACTCGCGACCGAATGGATGTGGGTTCGAATCCTACCATCGGATCAGCCTGTGTTGGCTACGTGGTGCGTCTTTGAGTACTGCTCTTCACTCCAATTGCCGCGCCACTAAATAAGCTACTTGTTTTGCTGTGCCGTAAAACACCAAATCAACAACAACCCACTTGACCCATGACACTGTTTACATGATAACGCCGCATATTATATATATCAACAACACTGCCAGCTCAACTTTTTTTTAATTTTTTTTTTAACCTTTTTATTAGATACTCACTGAAGTGCCTAGTGATCAGTTCTGAATTTCATATACCAGTACGTGTATACCTAAGCACCATTCAATATAAACAACTTAACGGGACTGGCGTGGAGGTTTTGTATTGGTCTAGCAGTTAGTTGGTTCATTCATTTAGATATATTTGCGGTGTGTGTTTATGTAAATATTATTGTAAACACAAGATAGTATGATCCAGTATTAGGGAAAGAAGATTGTACTTATCTTGCTGTGAGTTACAAGTAAGTACGAAATGATTAATTATTGTACATGTAAGACATGAGACCATTTTAGTGAATACTTTACAGTGAGAATACATTTTACAGCAATTATTCAGAAATTCATTCCATTGGGCTTGTTTATAATCAACATAATTCCAGTTGACATATAAGATGGACTTGGTCAGTTGTGTTTGTTATTACAGATTTATCTCTCGGTGAGCTATATTTTGTATGCAAGGGAATTTAGTTCACATTCTTACATGAAATGCATGCGCAGCATTGTTGGACGAAGTGTATCAATGTGGCCGTATACAAGTATCATTATCGGATTTCACGCCCCGTTGATGCCCTGGTGTGTTCTTATACTTATCCTTTTTCCGGTCGCACTCAAAAGAAATGACTCTTACATTCGCATCGTGTTATTCGCAACTTCTCGGTCTATCCTAAGGATCATACCGCGAATATATGCCAATAGGTCCTATTCGGGTCACGTCGGTTATTTACGAAACAAGGATTGTCCAAGAAGTTTTTACTACAACACAGCCGAGGTGGTTCAAATAGATCGCGGTTTCTTATTTTGCAAAGAAATTTCCAGCGAACTGTAAAATCTCTGATTTTTTCTAGCATCGTATTCATTCAGAGCGATAGAAATAACGATGCACGCAAAGTGGATTTTTCAACTCGTCTCCTCCCCAGTAATCGACGTGTATTCTCATTTGGGTATCAACCAGTATAGGGTTCAGAATCTGTGTAATTTCACGTATTTGCCACCCAAACATTTGGTAGTTGCTTTATTCCTCAGAAATGATATCTTATACTGAACGATTCGCTAAAGTGGTTATTTCCCAATAGATCTCAGAAGTTGGCTCTCTTGCGAGACGCTCATCGGTTTTATACCAGTTGATCGGGAGCGCGCACCGCCCCGAAAAAGGATTCAGTAAAGTCAACTTACCGGATCATCGCCCAAAAGAAACTTTAAATTAAATAAAAAAATGGTTTTTTGAATTTTTGTTTTTATGTGAGGATAACTATTGTACATGTTTTTTTTGCTATCAACGTTCGCCGAATTCTTCTGCTGTGTTGAAACCTGTCGCCCTTAGGGCGCGGTCTTCAAGACACCTCGGGATTCGGCGAATGTTGATACCAGCAGAAGAAAAAAAAAAGAAGAAAAAAAAACAAAAACATGCATGATCCTCTATTGAAACTGTTGTCCTTGGTTGGTTGGTTGGTTGGTTGGTTGGCTTCCAAACGGCATTTTAACGCATTATTAGCTGTATCATGCCGAGAATATGGGAGATAAGTGCCCTGTTCATGGACACGTCGAGCCAGCCAACTTGTACTTGGTCTGGGCGATCACTGAACTCGCGACACAGGGATTTTCAGACGCTGTAGTGTCTGAGCTACTGCGGCATCCGAAATTGCTCGGATTTGCGTTATTACGATTATGAGCTTTTCAAAATGGAAAGTTTTATCTGGTCCTTAGAATTAGGAATGGACACAATATTTTTGTTGTTGTTGGAAATATTGGAATGATATTTGTGAAAGCTGTTAATGATGATCTTTTAAAAGCTGCATGTTTTATGGTGCTTACGATCGAAAAATGGTCATAATATATCTGATATTTCAGAAGCATGTGATCTTGTTTCTTTTTAAAGCTTGAAAACAAAGAAATTTTCAAATTATAATTGTAGAAAATAAGTAATATGAATTCAGTCAATTCTGTCCTCATTGAAGGTTGTACTTTAAAGATAAAACTATTCTTCAACATGCAATATTTTCAAAGCCAAGAGCAGAACTTAAAGAACTTCTCCATAAATAAATCGGGGATTTTTTAAAAAGTTTCTTCACAGTCTTTTTATTGGTCCACTGTCCCAATGAGATTTTTTTCAAAAGTATGCACATTATGCCAAGAGGTATTTATTTCAATAGGCAAATACCTGTTTTAGTTTTGCAACGGCGCGCTCAGTGATTATATAAAATAAAGTAGCAACATTGAAAAAAAAACACAAAGGTATTCGTCTATTGAAATAGATATATGTTTTCCAGTCTGATTAAAATCGAAATATCCGACATAATGGAGATCTGACACTGATACGACATCATGTTCTGTTGACCTTTCGATCACAAATCGAATTACAACTTCGCATTTATGAAAGTGAAAAACGTCATTCGGAACACATCGTTTCTTATGATAACTCTCCCTAACTCGAAATGCAACACTTTGTTTGGTAGGTTACTAAAAATAAGTGGACCGGGATTTCCAGAAGTCTCAAGAACATGAACCTTTATCGGCGCCTGTCGGATTTACTTATTATTAGTAGATACCGATTTTAATTAGATTTCCTGTTTCAAGTCATTATTTCTTAAATACGAAGGGCTGTAAAGTATAGTCATCGTTGACAATTGAACTAGGTTAGTCTACTTCAAAATCAGTTGCGTATGCCACAAGGTTAAAAGGTCCAGACCATATAGTAGCTTCTTATAGCCTTGTCTTTGATCACCGCACTCCTTCGCATTACCTGGAGATTTGCCAGTGAATCTCACACATCAGCTCTACACCGCAAGCCGGTTCAAGCACTCTCTCACATTCCCAGCGCCACTGCCACTTGAGGGTTGCTGGTGGGACTGCTGTAACAGGAGAAGAGGACAAAGTAATGGCATCATTGAGGATTGAGTATGATATATCTGCATCACGTTCAGGCACACATGCCACGAGGCTAAAAATCCGCACCAGCTTGACTGGTCAATAGGCGGGCTTATATTACCGTTGACTGCGGTAAAGTAACTTTACAAAGGATTGTTGCATTTCAACCAAATTTAATACGCAACTCTATTTCCAGCATACCAGGACATACATTCGTATGAGTTTTGCATCCCCACCCCACCCCCGACAGGTTTGTTGGGAATGCGGCTTTATATTGATGAGGGCTTGAATGACTTTGATTTCCAGTATTCCACGATATCATTTGCAGGAGTTATGCCACCTGATTGCCCGACGTCCAGACTTTGCTTTCGGTAACATTACTTTGCTAAGGATTGTTGTATATCATCCAAATTTGGCATGTAGCTTTGGATTTATGAGACCTTGAATGAATTTGGTTTCCAGCTTTCCACAATATTATTAATAGGTAATGTGGACCCTGATTTTCCTTTCTCCTAACTTCTGGTTTCAGCAGCATACCTTTACTTAGATTTTTTTTTCAGTCAAAATTAACATGCATTTTTATAGTGATAAGATCTTGAATTTGTTTGATTTCTATCATTGCACGACATCATATTATATAGAACTTGTGTCCTGATTGCGTGTCCTCCTGACGTTGGTTTCTGCAGCATTACGTTACCAAAGATGGACGGACTTGATCTGGCATTCAGCTTTATATTGATGAGACATTGAAATGAATTTAATTTGAAGCATTACACATTGTCATGTAGAAAAAAATGATTGTCAGTCTGTCTTCTTCTCATTAATTTAACAAAGAATTTTGGATTTCAACCATATGTTGTGTGCAGCTTTATTCAGAGGTGACTCAGCATGAATTGAATTTCTAGCATTCCATGGCTTCATTTGGAGGAGTTATGGTCTCTGAATGTCCATTCTACTAACTTTGTTTCCCAACTTAAGATCTTCTGTTTTAGGCCATGTCGACCACTTTGGTAGCGCTCTACAGTTAGTATCTACTTCTGAGAGAGGGACCCGTATAAGGTGAAGTTGTTTGCATCGGCAACATGCACAGGGGAGACAATGTAGGCATACCTCTATGCCACTTTCATGTACTGTGACTGAAATTTCTTATATGTGGTTATTATGGAAACTATGCACTATCTAAAGCAGACATTTGATGAAATGGCTGCTCCCATGTGCTTGAAAAAAATAGCCTAAACTAGTCCAGAGTACACTAACTTTACCAGTTATGAAAATAGGGAAAATAGGGAAAATGAATTTTGCCAGATTAGACAATACCAGCTTCTGAAAGTGCAATTAATGAATTATAAAATATATAAAAAGTAAAATCAGTTATCGGCTCGTCTTTTAGCTCTACTGGTTATAGACCAGAAGAACTTATGGGCTGGGCTGTTGTCCATCGTATGTCCGTCCGTTAGCACAAGTTTGTTATCGCTACTCCTCCAAAACTACTTGGAGGATTGCCACGAAACTTTACACACGCATTTATCCCATGGTCTAGTTGGTCCTAGATAACAACGGTGCTGCTCAGACATCAAATATGACCGCCACAGTGGCCATCTTGAAAGTCTTGTTATCGCTACTTCTCCTGAATGGATGGTCATATCAACATGGGGTTTTTCACTAAAAGACTTCTTATGATGCCTTGTTGGTCCTAAATAAAAATGGTGCAGATATGACATCCAATATGGCCGCCATGGCAGCCATCTTGAAAATCTTGTTATCGCTACTCCACCTGAATGGATGGGCATAGCAACATCGGGTTTTCACTAAAAGATTCCCTATCATGTTTACTTGGTATAAATGAAAATGGTGCTGATCTATATATATATATATATATATATATATATATATATATATATATATATATATATATATATATATCCCTGATTATAACTAACAAGTCACTTAGAATATAATTTTCCATGGCACTGTGAACTGTGACTTGCATTGTGTTTGAAAGAGGTATCATCGTGAATAGTTTCATTGTCTTCTTCACTTTGATGAAGTATATCTGGGTCTACCTGGGCTAGGATAAGGGGGTTGTTAAGTAATTAGGCCTTTACAACTTGTGTCTACTTTAGCAACGGATTTTTTTTTTTTTTTTTTTTTGGCTCTGCTTGACAGGCATAGATAGGAGTGGAGGTTACGGGCCAAGTTGAAGATGGCTCTGGTGACACAGTGCTGGTGTTAGCTCTATTGTTTATGTCTTAACACAGGTCAAGAAATCCATTATAAGTCCAAGCCAAGCATTCACTACCCAGAAAATGGTATTTGTTGATGGAAATACAGAACATTTATCTTTATTTTCATGTGAAGTAGTGATTTTGGATACATGCTATGAGTATTTGTAGAGTTGAAAATTAGTCCTAGGTTCATTCATCTGCTTCAGTGATGAGTTAGTTGTTCCTGAGATGGATAGGGATACTGACTTGATTTTCTTTGATGTGGATAAAATTGGAATTACCTTTCTATATGAATTTATTTCCACATCATGAATCCAGAGAACTCAAATAGACTGATCCATTGAAACTTTTCTTCAATATTGACATTGTTAGATTTACCACCATTTTATTTGTATGCAGAACTCTGGTAAGTATTTTTTTAAAAAAAATAATACAATTTTTAACAGCATCGGTAACAGTGAGGATGTACCAAGAGCATTTAAGTACTTATATGAACAATATCCATGATTAAAAAGATACAAGATGAATGAATAATTATATGATATTCACTGATTTTGACAAAGTACTTCAAAGCAATTGTTTACCTGGCCACCATGAATGCAATGATGCGAAACCACGTGTTTTCACCATTCAAAGTGTAGATTTGTTAAAAGGCAGAAATGGTCTTTTATTGATTTCCTGGAATACTTTTCTCCCAGTACAGCATCAGTCCCTTCTAGGGACTCTTGTTTCCAATTTACCTTTGAAGTCCAGGAAGTGAAAATGAACATGCGGAACTAGCAGTCTTTTGAGACGAGTACATCTGAAGTAAGGCCAAGCTTTATAAGCTATAACCGAAATTACACCCATCAAAGTTATTTTAACAATACCTAAGATATACAAGGTCTGTTTTAAATAACCAGGATAACCGGTGAGGAAAACCTGGGAAATTCTTTTCTTTAAAAATAAACCCAGTGCAAAGTGCGAAACTGTAGGGCGGGACCTTTGTAGTTAGCGTGGTCCTGCATCCACTGCTAATAGCTCTAGTTTTCATTGTTTCTTCGTGCTGACTGTGAAGTCAGTCAAACAGGGACTGCGGTAACCCTGTTGTATGATGGATTGAAATGGACCTTGTAAACCAGCGGAAGCCAGTGATAAAAATTAGGTTAGCCATGTATATCAATCAGCCTAATTAGTTTTATTGATTTTTCCTCTGGGGCATTAGTTCTAAGGCAGTACAAGAATACAATATCCTTTTTCTGAGGAGAACCAATATATTAATGAATGGATGTATATGGTAATAGACTCTCTGTTGTATTTATCATGAAGTAAATTCCTTGACTTTTTGGGTTTTTAGTTTTCGTGGATATCCCCAAAATTGATTATTTATTGGTACTAGAATTGGTGGATGGGAAAAGAGCTTTGATTGTTGAGACAGAAAGATCATTGTTCGTTTGGTCTTTAAATTTGTGTTTTGTAGCAATTAGCAAAAGTCCATGAAGATTGGTACGCCTATGAATAAAAAGTAAAATCACCGCATTTGAAGCACGAATCCTTGGTTCTGTAGGAATAATGATATATGTATTTCGAAATTCAGGCAAGATGCTGTAGTAAAAATATACCATATCAGTGTAGCAGTGATTCGTCTGAAAGTTTCACACAGAGGGAATTCACACCATGGCATTTCAGTTTGTAGAAAATGTGAGATGTTATGAGTGACAGAATGGTTATGTATGGGAGGATGGGTTGTGGTTAGGTAGACTACACAAGTTCTAAGGCTTAGAGATACAATTGGAAATTGGTGGTGGTGGTGGTTGTGAGACAATTTTGTTATTTTTATATAAGAACAGTATTTTTGAATAGATCCCATGCAGTATGTTTCAACAAACGGCTGTGTAATAAATACTTTTTAATGGATGAAGATACAACTTAGCAGTTGTTTATCTTCATTATAAGCATAGCGGCAGCAGTCTTGTGTTAGGCCAAATAAAAAATGTTTTTCCTATTGCACTGGTTTTAAAATTAGGGTAGGCAGGTATTATTATTATTATTTTTTTAAAGATTATATATAAATCAAATAATATTTCAAGCTCTTCAAAGTAGCGGGCAAAACCGGTTCAATTAGAAGCACAAATCAATTTCGGCAATGTGATTTTTTAATTTTTTTTTTTTTTTTTTTAAATGGGGGGGGGGGGGGAATGGTAGGGTCGGCAATGAGAAACAGGGACGGTCGGCTGACCGGAAACATTTTTTTTTTTGTTTTGCCTTAAAACAATGGCAGTAATCGTATGGATTAGAAATGCACGTAAATAGCAAAATAGCATGAATAGTATCGCTGAATACCGAAAACTACATTGCCGCCATCTTACCTCGCCAAGTGGTAAAACGCTTTTAAGGTAAAGAAGGATGGCTGAAATTCGCCAGTGCATTAATGCTCTTGTATAAGACCAGACACTGAAGAAAATGAAGAAAATGTGAGATGTTACGAATGACAGAATTGGTTATGTATGGGAGGATAGGTTGTGGTTAGGTAGACGACAGAAGTTCTAAGGCTTAGAGATACGATTTGAAATTGGCATTGAAAACTCGCATCTTGTAAACTTCATCACGTTAAGTCATTTATCTTTTATAACCGTTTTGCAGAGCTCCATTTGGATAGCACAATAGACTTGGGGAGTTGCAGAGGGTGACGGAAATCTGGGCTTCGGTTGGCATTTAAAAAACGTGCATCTTGCAAACGTCGTCAAGCAGAGCCATCTATCTTTTCACCATCGATATATCCTGCTCGTAAAAGAGCAAAGTTTTCATTTAGACATTATCTAAAATCAACACATTTGAGGATGTTTAGTGTAAATGCCAATTTTAAATCCTATTACCAGGCTTCAGAACTTGTTGACATGGTCAACTAAAGACTCAACTCGAAATCATACTGTCTGAATCACTTGTGTGAGTGCGATATTGGATTATTTCAAAGTCTATTTTTATTTTGGTGGGAAATGTTAATTAGGCGCCAAAGTAAAAATAGTTAACTCGGCGATGTTAACCGAAATGGGAACCTCGCTTTTGAAAATGAATAACGTGATAAAACACATGACCGAATTTAACATAATAATAACAACAATAACATCATTACAGTGTACGTATGTGCGTACATACATCCATCCTGACTCGGTTGTAGCGCAAGAGCACAACAACTATTAAATTTAGAGCCATGAAATGTTGGAGACTTTTATCATGGTCATAAATAGATTTTAAGGCCATTGTTGAACTGTTATACTTTATTCACAAACCTTTTTTGAATGAATAAGCAAAAACAACTTGAGGTAGACAATTCAAATTTGACAGAAATATTTGTACTAGGATCTAGATGTCGTGATTAGATTTTCACGCCATTACAGGAATTTAAAAAAAAAATAATTTAAATTTATATACACAGTTTAGAAAACTTGTAAGACTTGCATCATTTTGACATAAAACTGGTTAGCACGATCAAGAAAAAAGCACTTTAAGCTCGCCTTTACAGATCACTTACACATCTCACCCTTGTCCGCGCGAGTTCGAGTCTCGGCTTGACCAACGTAGGTATGTGAGAAAGCTTGTCAGTAGCTTTCCGTGGGTCGGTGGTTCTTCCCGGGTTATTTCATCACCAAATAGACTGGCCGCTATGTATAGCCTATCATGTGTTGAAAAATGTCGTTAAACCCCACAAAATCAGGCCATTATAGTAATTCGATTATTTTACAACACATTTGTGAACTTTATGAACTTTGACAAAATCCTGTTACTATCAATGCCGCTCTTTCACATCTGAATCATGTCTCCAAAGTTTACTTCACGGCGAGTTGACATGCCATAACTCCTGTTTCAACAAACCCGCACCTTGGGGACTGCGGACGGACCATTTCATTTTTTTTCCCAACTAACAGATATAATAAGTTCTTTTTTTTTCTTAAAATCAAAGCAAGAATGTTTTGCAAGATTTCGAACGCATATTAATGAGATGATCTTACATCTAATTGGCTAAACTTGTTAGCAGTCGTGAAACCATTTTTTATTTTTTGGGTTTATCATGTTTTCGATTGTGAGCAAGAGACTGTGCATATTAACTATGCCTTTGTCTTTAGAAAGAATTGTTATCATGATATAGTAAAATAGGTAAAATCATCGTGTTATAAAGTTTGGGAGATAGTTTACATAGGATGTTTTCTTACAGTACTGCATAAGCCTGTTTAGGGAAATGCCTATTGTTATTTTATCTATGTCAGTTGAGCGATATCAGGCCCACTTAAGCCTATTGTTTAAAATTACAAAGCAAGAAAATTACACAGATTTCATTTTAAAAAAAATTTTTTTTTTACATATTATCCTGGTCGTAAAGGTACTGAAATAGGAATATTTAAGTGATTTATTCCATGTTAATTTTAGTACTGGATGGCATAAACTTAGGTTCGGTTCGTTTTCTTAACCATTATTTAATCTGAAAAAAACCTGGTTAAACATGTGCAAACTTATCAAAGCTGTTTATATACATAACGTAAACAGCCTCGAGCGAAGTAATGATAGACATGACACTTCAGCAAAGAACAAAAGGCTCTCAAATGGTCTTCAAATAAAGCTTGGATAATCGCTATAGTGATTTCATGTGTGCTTGAACTAGTTAGTAGACCGAAAGTTTATTTGAGTAACTTATTTTTCATGCTGTTAGGTACATTTTATTCATTTTTCTAAAAAAAATATACATTTCTTTCTTCTTCTTCTTTTTTTCTCCTTTATTTATTTATTTGGGAATTACCATGGGCAGATGAAAACAGGTCTCCTGTTTTGTGTGTTGATGTCTTGTGGTCATTTTTGGTAAATAAAAAGATTATAACACCAAAAATGTATCAAAATGGGCAGTTTATAAAATAAAATATATATATTTTTAAGTGCTTGAGTTTGTACAGGGTCTACTGTAGTATCAGGGATTTTCCAGAATCACTTGGAAAGTGTATAGGAACTTGGCTAGCAACGGTCACCAAGGCAAGTTCAGTCCCCACACTCATACGCTGGTGTTAAACTTCATTGACCACCCCAAGAATTAACCATGGTTACAGTTTGTCTGCTTGTGTAAATCAGAAGGTTTCTATGATGTTGATAATATTTCTGAATTTTCTGTGAATCATATGGGTTTGAAAACTGTTGATCATATGTTCCCTAGACATCAAGTGGGAAAATTGTTGCAGCATTGATGAATCTAGTTGGAGGTTACCGGCTGCAGGTTACTTGCTGCGCAGTTTAAATGGACTCGTTATTTGTGACCTACATGTACTTGATTCAAAACACCATATGGCGAGTTTAAAGACGAAATGTAATAATTATTGAGCCTATAGTTTTCAAGCTTATTACCAGAGCTTAGATTATAGTTTTGTTATGTATATTGTCTATACCTCTGGATCTTTTATTATAAGTTTGAGAGGATGAATGTGCAGAAAACAAAACTTGGATTTAAAACAAATAGCGTGAAAGGTTTCTCATGCTGTTCCATCAAAAGTGTGTGCATGAAGTTTTGGGAATTTGCAATTGTATGATTTTAAGGCAGTAGAACAAATATGAAGAAATTGAGATAAACAGTTTTATTTCCCTTTAAATATGTATAATTTATTCAGTATTATGAATTTATAAATTATTGAAGATTATAGATAATCTTAGACTTAGAACTTTTTAGATATGTCTACCAGTATCCAAACAGTGAATCCAATCTATATTTTTTTTCTGTAAAATACGTTCCATTTCAGAATTAATGTTGAATTATGTCCCTTTGTACAAGTATTATACAATGTTTTTAATATTGTCATAATTCATAAAATTAAAGTTAAAATAATAAAAAGTATTAATATCTGAATAATGTTTAATAATATGATAAATTACTACTTAACAAAAAATAACTATAGAAAATAATATACATTTTTAAGTTGTACAATACTTTTGTATTTATATTATTGTCAGTTTTATGTAGATAATTAATAAAATTCTAATTCTGGACCTGCGCGGCTGCCGAATTTCCCAATGGAAATTGTCGAATTCTGCCGAATACTTGTAATGGTTAAGAGCTGTCTTAATGATTAAGACTTTATACTACACATTCTTACGAATTAAATGAAGTTTTAGCTTACAAATCCCAGGTAGATTTGTTGAAAATATAGGTTCTGATTCTAATTTTTGTTTGATAGTTGACAAGAAGAAGGTGGAGCTTAGCTATGCAATAACTGCATGGTTATGTTGGTTATTTCATGGCCAATCTCCACCTCGTAGCCATTTTTCACCTGCAGGAGAACTTGCTAACTGTGCAGTGTCATTAACATATAAAGCTATTTCATGGTAAACTCTGACTCCGCAATTTAAGATACTTAATGCATGGACACATCAAAGAAAACTTTGACCATTACTTTTACATTTTTATTGTACATCCAGTGGCGGCGCGAGGGTTCGAGGCGCCTGGGGGCAATGTTCATTTTTATGCCACAGGATGAATGTCGTTTATTTACGTATATCTGGTTATGTTTTGTATTTAGGTCACGCTGGTGGGGATTTTGTGTTCCATTAAGATATTCCTAGTTGTCCTTGCAATCCAGTGTATAGTTATTTAGTTGCTAGGTTTCGGGGGGTGGGGGTAGCACTCCTATCTCAAACGAAGATTGGGGTGGGGTGGGGTATACTGCAGTCAGTTTGTCTGTCCGTAACACTTTTGTTTAATTGAATTCTCCTGAACCCTTTGAGAGACTTTCATAAAGCTTGGTATATGTTTGTATCATGACGAGTTTGTGTCCCATATCAAATTCGGCTTTGTCAGATTAGTAATTTTAGAGTTTTACGGTAACTCAGTTGACTGAGCATCGAACTCGTAATCCAAGGGTCACCTGTTTGATACTCCACCACGCCAGCCCTGGTCGACTACCTCAGCGTGTCCTTGGGAAAGGCATTTAGCTCCCATTTCCTCGGTATGACAGCCAATAATGTGTTAAAGTACGTAAAAACCAACCAAACAACCAACTATATGTCACATTCTTCTTCGGTTAATATCTTCTGAACTGTTTGACATATTTTCATGAAACTGGGTATGCATTTATATCATGATAAGAGTTTGGGTCCCGTATCAGGTTCGGCTTGGCAGATTATTACTTTTAGAGTTATTCCCACCAGTTTTTAAATTGTATTCACAATTCACATCTCCGTAATTGTTATGGTATCTTCATGAACTTGGCATGCTCTTGTACCCTGACTTGACAATGTGTCTTGTTAAAGAATGCGTTCGTCTGATCAGCATATTAAAAGTTTTTTTTCATATATATATATATATATATATATATATATATATATATATATATATATATATATATATATATATATATGTGTGTGTGTCATACTCTTGGCAGTTTACATCTTCAGAGTTGATTGAGATACCTTCATAAAACTTAACATGCATTTTGTATCACGGCAAGAGAGTATGGGTTTAGCTCCACAATTTCCCACTTTGCACTCTCCACTGTGCATGTTGCCTATGCAAACTTCACCTTATATCGGTTCTTCTCTCAGAAGTACATAATAACTGTAGAGCTGAACCATAAAGACGAAATAGGTGTTATTTAATTTTGGTTGTATAGCTGAAACATTTAAGTCGCAAGCATCTAAACAGTACTTTTAAATAATTATTATGTATTTCTTCCACTGAACAGTATTCATTAGTAACAAAGTCCCACACAAGCCCAGCCCCCTCCCCCCCCCCCCACACACATGATCAGATGTGAGCTATTTAAAAAAATGCACATTGCATTTTCTCAACATAGAAACCAACGTTATGCTAAATGACAGAAACATCAAACTAGCCACAATTATTCCTGAGATGTCACTAATAAATGTTACAGTTTGAACAGGGGTGGAACATATCAGGTTCACAGAGGTCAAAGGGTAAAAAGTTGTCTATTCTAACACTAGTATATAGAAGAAAGTGAATCAGCTTTGTCATCATTTTTCCATAATTTTATTACAAATGAATGAAAAGAAACCCTTTTGCTATATTTTTCTTTCAGTTAATCCAACAGTTTTAAATTTAAGTTTACTTTACTTCACGGTTCTAAGACTTTAAATTTCCCCATAATTAAGGTCATTTCACACACATTACTGACTGAAGGCATATCGTATAAGTAAATGCAAAATAGGCATAATTAGCTTATTTTCATACATCGGTGTCAGTTTACCATTTTAGTATTGTTGCTACTCCTCCTGAATAGATGATCATATCAACATGGGGTTTTCACTAAAATACTTTTTATGATGTCTAGTTGGTCCTAAATGAAAATGGTGCGGATCTGACGTGCACTATGGCCGCTGTAGCGGTCATCATGAAAATCTTGTTATCGCTACATCTCCTACATGGATGGTCGTATCAGCATGGGGTTTTCACTACAAGACCTCTTATGCTGTCTAATTGGTCATAAATGAAAATGGTGCCGATATGAAGTCCATTATCGCCGAAACGGCAGCCATCTTCAGAATCTTGTTATCGCTACTCCTCCTGAATGGACCGTCGTATCAACATGGGGTTTTCGAGAAAAGACTTCTTATGATGTCTAGCTGGTCCTAAATAAAAATGGTGTAAATCTGACATCCAATATGGCCACCATGGCAGTCATCTTAAAAATCTTATCATAACTGTACTTGAAAAAAAAGTCATATTGACGTGAATTTTTGACCAGAAGACTTCTTATGATGTCCAGTTAGTCTTAAATGAAAATGGTACCGATCTGACATCCAATATGGCTGCCACAGCGGCCATCTTGAAATTATTTGTTATTGCTATTCCTCCTGAATGGAAAGTCATATCTTGAAAATATTGATATCTCTACTCATCTCCAATGGATGGGTATATCAATATGGGGTTCTCACCAATAGACTTCTTGTGATATCTAGTTGGTCCTAAATGAAAATGGTTGCAGTCGTACATCCAGTATGGCTGCCATGACGACTGTCTTAAAAATCTTGTTGTTGCTTCTCCACCTGAGTGGACGATCATTATGACGGGGTTTTCACCAAGTCCTAAATGAAAATGGTGCCAGTCTTGCATTCAATATGGCTGCCACGACGACTGTCTTAAAAATCTTGTTGTCACTACTTCCCCTGAATGGATGATCATTACGACATGGGGTTCTCACCAAAAGACTTCTGATGATGTCTACTTTGTCCTAAATGACAATGGTGCCAGGCTGACATCCAATATGTGTACCACAGCAGCTAAATTGAAAACCTTGTTATCGCTGAAGAATATCAGAGATGGTTTCAACACTCGACAGTTAAAAGGAAGAAATGGTCGTATTTTGAATTCCTGAAAATTCATTTCGCACAGTGAGCATCAGTCCCTTCAAGGGACTCTTGTTTTAAGGTTCCGCTTTACAATTTCGCACATTGCAAAGGGTTTGATTTTGAAAGAAAATTAATTTCCATAGATTCTTCACTGATTATGCTTGTTAATTAAAAAAGACCTTGTATATCATATGTATTGTTTAAAAAAAAAACAAAAAAAACAAACAAACAAACTTTTAATTCCCTTTATTTTGGAGTATGATTGATGGGTGTAATTTGGGTTATGGAGTATACAGCTTGTGCACATCTCAGAAGACTGCTAGCTCGACTTGGTCATTTTCATTTCATGGACTTCGAATATAAATTGGGAAACAAAAACGAGCCGAAAACTTTTTTTTTACCTTTTATATATTTTATAAGTCATTTTTAACACTTTCAGAAGCTGGTTTTGTCTACTCTGGCAAAATTCATTTTCCCTACTTTAATACCTGCTAAAGTTAGTATACTTTGGACTAGTTCACGCTCATTTTTCGAGCACATGGGAGTAGCCATTTTGATAGCTGCCTGCTTTAGATAGTGCATACTATCTAACAACAACTTCACCTTGTACCGGTCCCTCTCTCAGAAGTATGTACTAACTGTAGAGCGGAACCATGACCCCGTATTGGGGGCGCTCTACAGATATTACGTGCTTCTGAGAGAGTGACAGGTGTAAGATGAAGTTGTTTGCATTTGCAACATGCACAATGGAGAGAAAGTTGGCATACCTCTATGCTACTTTCATGTACTGTTACTGAAATTTCTTTACATATTGTACTTGTGGAAATTGGACATGATCCAAGTTTACAGCAGACAGAAATGGCCGCTCCAAAGTATTCAGCCTGAATTAGTCAAAAGTACACTATTTTCAGCAGTTATTAAAATAGGGAAACGAATTTTCCCAGGGTAGGCAATACCAGCCTCTGAAAGTACAATGAATGAATTACAAAATATATAAAGAGTAAAAAAAGTTATCGGCTCTTTTTTTTTAATTTTTATTTACATTTGAAGTCCAGAAAGTGAAAATAACCAAGCGGAGCTAGCAGTTTTTTGAGAGGTGCACATCTTAAGCAAGACCAAGCTGTATATTCTATAACCCAAATTGCACCCATCAATCATACACCAAAACAAAGGGAATTATAAGTTCTTTTAACAATACCTAAGATATACAAGGTCTTTTTTTTTAATAGCCAGGACAACCAGTCAGGAATTCTTTTTCTGGGTAATTCTTTTTCTGGGTAATTATTTTTATGTGTAATTCTTTTTCTGAGTAATTCTTTTTCTTTAAAAATCTAACCTTGTACAAAATACGAAACTGTAGAGCGGCACTATAAGATTTCGTTTTGTCAGATTCGTATTTTAGAGTTATCTCCCCAGATTTGAGAAAAAAAATATTTTGGACGAATTTCAATTCCTCTGTGCGGTATGGCATAGTGTCTTTTCTCTTTTACCAAATATAGTTTGTATTACTAATAATAGTAACAAACTTCATGGCCTTACTAAACTTTGTATTGAAGTATATCTTCACTGCCCTTTCAGGTCAATTTCATTTGTCAAGGGTGGCAACTTAACTTTAGGTAAATGATCAGACCTGATAGTAATCTCCCTTGGATGTTGTTCTAATGATAGTAATACTTGAAACAGAAGTAATGTTTCAAATAATTCCTGCGTAATATTTCAAATGATAATATAAATTCTCTAGTGACATATAATGTAAGAAAATTTAGAAAATATTATCAAGATTATATAAAGGAGAGTTTTGCTGTAATGAAAAGGACAATGAATAGCAATATCTATGGAGTTATGTTGTTCCATCTGATCCTATATAAATTAGGATTAGTTTTAGCATAAGTATTCTCAATACTTTGATTAATATTATTGTCCATTTGTCTGTTCATTCATCCATCCATCATTCATAGATTCGTTTTCAGAGCAAAATTTCAAAATTATTTAAGATATCTCAATTAAACTTTACACAGATATTTAACTAGTGGTCTAGATGTGTCTTTTGATATTAGGAATTGTTCAGTTTCAAAATTTGATACGTTTTTATGTATCGGCCTATCCATGTATCCATCTGTCGTTTGCACGTTTGCTTCTGGAACAGAATCCCAAAACCACTTAGTATATCTGGAGTGTGGGAGTCCCTGGTGGCCGAGTGGTCTAATGCTCTCGCCTTTACAGATCACTCGCATCCCACCTCTGTCTGCGTGGGTTTGAGTCTCGGCTTAGCCAACGTAGTATGTGAGAAAGCTTGCCAGTAGTTTCCCGTGGGTCAGTGGTTTTTCCCGGGTTCTTCCTCCACCAAATATACTGGTCGCCATATAGCCTGTGTTGAAAATGGCGTTAAACCCACACAAAAAAGAAAAAAAATATCGGGAGTGGGTTAAAAACTCGGTATTTTCACGACTGCCAAGTGCCTGTTTGAGTGAAAATAAAATTCATAGTTCACACTATTGAATTATGAAAAATATTATGAAGTAGCATCTTGATATGACTTTTACTGTTGAGAAATCTTCGGCTTTAATATTAGTTTGGTGGCGCGGGTGATATAGTTGACTCCATCTTCTTGCTTCACTTACAAACAGTATATGATAATTAATAGAACTACATTGTGATAAACTACAATACAAATAACAGATGTTGTTAAGTCAGTCCAACAACTTTCATTGAAACATGCCATCGATCAACCACGGTTAGCATAAGCGTTGAAAATTCACATGCACCATCTGCTACAAAAAAGGCTATTAAAACAGGATTGGAAGAACCTTATGTTTTTATTACCCCACCACCCACCCCCACCCCCACTCTCGCATATAATATGGGGGAATATAGCTATCACAATGTCCGTCAGCTAGTCAGTCTGTCAGTCCATACACATTTTAGCTTCCGGATTCTAACTCTCTAACAGTTCAAGATATCTCTATGAAACTTGGTACACATATTAGACTAGTGGTTTAGATGTATCTTTTACTATTAACAGTTCTTCATTTTCATTATTTGAATGCTTTTGGCCCTTTATCTGACCATTCATCCATCGATTATCCTGACTTTAGTTTTCCGGGGTCAACACTTAAAAACCCTTTAGAATATTTTTGATGACACTTGGTACATGTAATGGACCTGAGATGTAGATGCGTCTTTTGGTATTAAAAATTCTTCAGTTTCAATATTTTTAACTTTTCGATACATTTGTTCACCATCCATCCATTTATTCGTCATACTTTCGTTTCCATAGCATATATGAAATATCTCTAATTTTTTTTTTAGCATATGTTCTTTATGTGGTTGAAAATCGCAAGTTTTTGGGATTTTCACGTGTTGCGGAGAGGTGGTTAGGTGTTATTATAAAGGGTGTAATCATAGAAGGATCAGCTTTGTCGTGCCAATAATTTTACTGTTTGGGTTTTCTTCATTCTCTGACGAATTTGAAAATGTATGCATGCCAATAGTGATGGAGCTTTACTTTCATAACGGGTGTCTTTAAATGTGAGAGGGCAGAGGTAGAAAAAGAAACTGATACAAGATACACATTTATCCTGTTTGTAGCCCTGCTGGTCATAGGCCAAAAAGAGCTTATGGGATATTCTTTCGTCCGTTTCCTTCGTCCGTCTGTCCGTTAGCACAAGTTGTTATCGCTGCTCCTCTCAAACTACTTGGACTATTGCCATGAAACTTGACACACGCATTCATCACACGGTCTAATTTTCCCCTAAATGGAAATGGTGCTACTCGGACATCTAACATGGCCACCACAGCTGCTATGTTGAAAATCTGGCTATCGCTACTCCTCCTGCTGAATGGATGGTCATATCAACATGGGGTTTTCACTAAAAGACTTCTTATGAGATCTAGTTAGCCCTATATAAAAATGGTGCTGATCTGACGTCCAGTTTGCCCGCCACATCAGCCATCTTGAAAATCTTGTTATTATCGCTATTCCTCCTGAATGGATGGTCGGATCAACATGAGGTTTTCACTAAAAAAGACTTCTTATTATGGCTAGTTGGTCGCAAATAAAATTGGTGCCGATGTGACGTCTAATATGGCCGCCACAGCAGCCGTTTTGAAAATCTTATTATCGCTACTCCTCCTGAACGGAAAGTGACATTGGCATGGGGCTTTCACCAAAAGACTTCTTATGATGTCTAGTTGGTCCAAATTAAAATGGTGCCGATGTGACGTCCATTATCGCCGCCACAGCAGCCATCTTGAAAATCTTATTATCGCTACTCATCCTGAACGGAAAGTGATATTGACATGGGGTTTTCACGAGAAGACTTATTATGATGTCTAGATGGTCCTAAATGAAAATATTGCCGATTTGACATCCAATATTGCCGCCACAGCCGCCATATTGAAAATCTCATTATCGCTACTCCTCCTGAACGGAAAGTGATATTGACGTAGGGTTTTCACCAAAAGACTTATTATGATATCTAGTTGGTCCTAAATGAAAATGTTGCCGATTTGACATCCAATATTGCCGCCACAGCCGCCATACTGAAAATCTTATTATTTCTACTCCTCCTGAACAGAAAGTGATATTGACGTAGGGTTTTCACCAAAAGACTTATTATGATGTCTAGTTGGTCCTAAATGAAAATGTTGCCGATTTGACATCCAATATTGCCGCCACAGCCGCCATACTGAAAATCTTATTATCGCTACTCCTCCTGAACGGAAAGTGATATTGACGTAGGGTTTTCACCAAAAGACTTATTATGATATCTAGTTGGTCCTAAATGAAAATGTTGCCGATTTGACATCCAATATTGCCGCCACAGGCGCCATATTGAAAATCTTATTATCGCTACTCCTCCTGAACGGAAAGTGATATTGACGTAGGGTTTTCACCAAAAGACTTATTATGATGTCTAGTTGGTCCTAAATGAAAATGTTGCCGATTTGACATCCAATATTGCCGCCACAGCCGCCATATTGAAAATCTTATTATCGGTACTCCTCCTGAACGGAAAGTGATATTGACATGGGGTTTTCACCAAAAGGCTTCTTGTGATGTCTTGTTTGTCCTAAATGGAAACGGTGCCGATTTGACATCCAATATTGCCGCCACAGCCGCCATATTGAAAATCTTATTATCGGTACTCCTCCTGAGCGGAAAGTGATATTGACATGGGGTTTTCACCAAAAGGCTTCTTGTGATGTCTAGTTGGTCCTAAATGGAAACGGTGCCGATCTGGCATCCAATGTCGCCGCCACAGACGCCATCTTGAAAATCTTACTATCGCTACTCCTCCTGAACGGAAAGTCGTATTGACATTGTGTTATCACCAAAATGCTTCTTCTGATGTGAAGTTGGTTTTAAACGAAAGTGGTGCCTATCTTAGGTTTAAGGCCAAAAATAAAAATGTGTGTTTCCTAGGGTAGACAGGTATTTTTTTAAATTGATGTATATATATAATAATAATAATATTTAAAACGCTTCAAAGTACCAGGCAAAACCGGCTCAGTTAGATGCACAAATCAATTTCGGCAATGTGATTTTGTTTATAATAAAAATGCCTAATATGGCTGCCACAGTCACCAGTTTGAAAATCTTGTCACTACTTTTATGATGTTTTTTTTTCGATCCTGAATTGAAATGGTACCGATCTGGCGTCCTGTTCTAATATGTGTCCATCTTGAAAATCTTGTTTTCGCTACTCTTCTTAAATGGAAAGCTCTATTCACATGGGGGTTTTCATCAGAAGAATTCTTATGGTGTCTAGTTGGTTCTAAATGAAAATGACTAACCCTCAATATGGCCACTATGGTGGCCATCTTGAAAATATTGTTATCTCTACTCCTTCGAAATGGATGGCTATATTTACATAGGTTTTTCACCAATAGGCTTCTTATGATACCTAGTTGGTCCTAAATGAAAACGGTGCAAGTTGCACATCCAATATGGCTGCCATGACAGCTGTCGTGAAAATCTTGTTGTCACTACTCCCCCTGAATGGATGATCATTATGACATGGGGTTTTCACCAAAAGACTTCTAATGATGTCTACTTTGTCCTAAATGAAAATGGTGCCAAGCTGACATTCAGTATGTCCACCACAGCAACTGATTTGAAAATCTTGTTATTGATGAAGAATATCAGAGATGGTTTCAACACTCGACAGTTAAAAGGAAGATTTGGTCTTATCTTGAATTCCTGAAGAATCTTTTCGCCCCATAGAGTGTCGGGCCCTTCAAAGGACTCTTGTTTTTGAAATACTGTCATAGATATTGTACCTCCGTGATATTTAATGATAAAAATATCAGTACACCAATAAATTTATGTTGTGCGTTGTATGCTGACTAATAACATAATTAACATAAATCGAAATTTCAGTTATAGCACTGTGTTGCAGCTTACACTGATAGTGTAAGCTTTTTCCATTTCCCTAATATTTGATATACTTTTAGACTGTTCATATTTGTGGAAAGTGCAGTATTCATTAATAATAATAATAATAATAATAATAATAATAATAATAGTAGTAGTAGTAGTAATGACTACAACAAAAACATTATGTATTATTATTATTATTATTATTATTATTATTATTATTATTATTATTTTTATTGATGGCTTTATTTAAAGAAAGAGCTCATCTGTTTGATGCAAAACCAATCTCCATTGAGACAATACAAAATTACATGGATAGTATGTATATTCTTACAAGGCAGCAAATTATACATTAGTTAGATACTTAGCATGCAAAATTATGCATAATATTTCCAAGACAATGAAGGAGTATGTGTACGTTGCACTGCATTGACATATAAAGTACAAAACGTGAGTAACAATCCCCATTTCACATCAAATAGCATTTTTTCTTAATTTTTCATTTTTTTTTCTTCCCCTAGCATAATATTTTCTTCATGCACTGTGTACTTGAATGCAGAAGATGTATCAGAGCCAATCCAACATGGATATGAAAGCTACAGCATCACCGAAGCAATTTTCTTGCGTGTGAAAGCAATTACAAGTGTGCCTTTCTATTTTTGTTATTCAATACATGTTTAGTTCCTATCATGTCTTATTCATTAAAGTAGATCAGTCATCATCATTTCATATTTGACATCATCATTTAAGTTTTTTACCTTGCACAATCTGCAGACTAATAACAAGAGAAATTGAAATGACAGTTCCCAAAAAATATCAAAGTATAGATGTAAGGTTGTTGGTATTGAAGGAATATTCTAAACTTGTCTTTTTCAGCATGTACTATTTGAAATTAACTTTTAGAACCCGCTGGACCTTAGACCAATATACATGGAATAAAGATGGCAGCCAGCAGGGTCAGAGTTCCCGTAGATCTGTCATTTTATTTTCTTTTAATGTGTTTTAAACATAGGCATTTCCACATTTTAATGCTTTGTTTACTGACTGTGCACAGATGATACTGGTGGGAGACAGTTCGACCCAAATAAACAACAGAGTTATCCACAAACCCGGTCCAGATACAGTGGCGGCATGATGGTTTGAGGCGCCCAGGGGCAATGTTCTTTATTGGCGCCCTTGGTTTGCTTCAGAGAACAGTTTTTACCACTCCCCACAACTCCAAATATGTTAGGTGAAGAATTGTCCCCATTACACTAAGGTGAAGGTGAAGTGCAATGAAAATTTCAGCTGCAAAAAAAAAAAGCATCAGACTTTGTCCTTTTTTACCTGCCCCCCCCCCCCCCCCCCCTCCCTTGTGCCACCACTGGCCAGATACTACTGTAAAAGAAGCATTAAAGATTTTCTTATGCTCTTTCTCCTCCACTGTGGTGTTGTACATCCTAACCCTGGTCCTACCAATAGAAGGCAGCCTATATTCCTGTGCATCCATTGTGGCTCTGGTGTCATTGAGAAGCAAAACAGTTAGTTGCAACTTATGTGATCAATGGCTTCATATCAAATGCGCTGGATAAACATGCCTCCGATTTGTCAGGATTTTCCCATTACTGTAATGAATGTTCTACTGTTCTCCAGTGATGATCTAGAAGATTCGTGTAGTGATACACCAACCCCATTCTAACCAGACTGTCCTTGGCAGCTTCACAAAACATACACGGGGCCCCAGGTGGCTGAGTGGTCTAAGGCGCTCACCTTTACGGATCACTGACTTCTCACTGCTGTGCGTGTGGGTTCGAATCTTGGGCTAGGCCAATATGGGTATGTGAGAAGGCTAGCCAGTAGCTTCCCGTGGATTGGTGGTTCTTTCATGGGTTTTCCCGTGTTCTTCCTCCAGCAGATATACGGGCGGCCATGTATAGCCTATCATGTGCTGAAAAATGGCGTTAAACCCACAAAACCGCAAAAACAAAACATATACTTACATTTTATACATCTTAATTCTAGAGTTACTAATGCAGCTTCAGCATTATTAGATCACATTTTATGTAAAATCCCAGACAAATTTGTCAGTCTAGGACAATCCCTATAGGCTATAGGTGATTTTATTACCTTCTGTACTAAGAAAATTGTTAAAGGGCAAATCAGGAAACACAACACAGTAAAATCAGAACTAAGAAGAACTACAATAAAAAAAAGATTTATTACAAAATTGTTACAGATTAATTGGCAATATCTCTTTAGGTTTGAGGATGTTAACTCTGCATTGATCAAATTTAGAGACCTGTTTATAACAGTTCTGGATGAGATTACTTCAGTTTAAAGAAGCTGGATTAAAACAAAGAAAATAACCATGGATAACTACTGAAATTTTGGAAAAAAATTTAATATATGGGCAAGTTATTGAACATTTATAGGAAAGATAAAAGTAATGCTGCTGTGTATAGAAATGTTTGTGAAGTTAGAAATCAAGTTCAGAGAGATGTTTAGAGAGGCAAAAATCTAATTATTTTTGAAAGAAAGTTGAAGAGAATACTACAACCCAAAGCAATTATGGCAACAGTTGAAGTTCTTCACCAAAAGATAATGCTAATATTGTATTGACTATTGATGGTAGCAACTGTCATAGTCCATGTACCAGTAGTGTCATTTTAATAACTTCTTAACTAATGCAGCATCTACTCTCTTGGATAAATTACCACAACCTTCAAATATATTTACAACAGGATCAACAGTTTTTAAAAAGTTTTACAGTGTACAAAATATTCATAATAACACACTCCAACTTTAGCCTTTGAGGATTTTGTTTACAAAGAATTGAGTAACCATAATTGATGTAAAAGTAGGCCTGGTGCCAGTGTTTTGATGATTCCAATTACCTGTGTTGTGAGGGGACCCCGAGTGGCCAAGTGGTCTAAGGCACTCGCCTTTACTGATCACTGCCATCTCACCTCTGTCTGCGTGGGTTCGAGTCTTGGGCTCAGCCAATGTGGTTATGTGAGAAAGCTTGCCAGTAGCTTTCCATGGGTCGGTGGTCCTTCCAGGGATTTTCTCGGGTTCTTTCTCCACCAAATATACTGGCCGCCATGTATAGCCTATCATGTGCTAAAAAATGGCGTTAAGCCCATAAAACAAGACCAAACCTATGTTGTGAACTTGTCTGTATCAAGTCGTATTGTGTATGATAAGCTGAATTTAGCTAGGGTTCGACCTCTTTAAAAAAAGGATAGCAGGGCTGATGCAAACAATTATAGTCCTGTTATAGTATTCACCTACACTCACAGTTGGTACCCCTCTAATAATTTTAAAAATGAAAAACAAGGGTATAAAAAGTGCACAAAACTTAGTCATTTCATTCATCAATTTATAATTTCTAACCTGATTGTTGCCTGGGGGTTTGGGGGGGGGGGCCTAACATTATCATCTTGTTCACGTTTCAAACCAAACAGAAGCTGCTAATCTGATCAACCAGGCTGCTTACTGTCCTTTTCTGGTACCGAGAACAGTCCAATTTTCGGTAATAGGTGTGTCGTCTGAATCCAATATTGGCAATGTTTGGTTTTAATATTTCTATTTTAAAAAAATTGAACAAAATAAAACATGTAAGTCATATACATGTGTTCAAAGGGATGAAACTCCCAAAGTTACAGAATTATTTGGAGCTTATCAAAAACGTTGAACTACATCACATTTGTTGTCTGAAAATATATATTCACCAACGCAAATATGGCAACTATGTTTGTAAAGAAACGCTTATTTGGTTTGAAACGTGATCAAGATTAGTGTTAGAGACTCCCTGGCGACAATCAGGTTAGAAATTATAAATTGATGAATGAAATGACTACGTTTTTGCATTTTTTTTATATCCTGATTGTTTTTAGTTTAAAAAACTCAGTATACTATATCCAAGATCCTAGAAAAAGCAGTCTACGTTCAACTTGAATTTATTTTAACTAAGAATAAATTACTTTATGAACTACAGTCAGTTTTCAGGGGAATGTACTCTACTGATACATGTTTCACGCATCTTTCTGATCATATTAAGGTTCAGACAACCAAAGGTTTCTACACTGGAATGATCATGCTTGACTTACAAAAAGCTTTTTGATACAGTGAATTATGAAATATTGTGTAAAAAAATTTTAGGATTAGGAGTTATGTACACTGAATGCCTTGAATCATATTTAAGAAATCATATTTAAGAAATAGACAACAAATTGTCAGTGTCAACAATACAGAATCCAGACCTTGGACAATATCATGTGGTGTACATCAGAGTGATATTTTAGGATCTCTTCATTTTTGTTGGGTTATGTGAATGATATTACTAAGATTTTATTTTATGCAGATGACAGTGCTATCATGATTTCTAGCATATGCTCTGATTGTAAGATTTTATTATAAGCAGATAACAGTGCTATCATGATTACTAGCATAGGCTCTGATTGTAAGATTTTATTATAAGCAGATGACAGTGCTATCATGATTACTAGCATAGGCTCTGATTGTAAGATTTTACTATAAGCAGATGACAGTGCTATCATGATTACTAGCATATGCTCTGATTGTAAGATTTTATTATATGCAGATGACAGTGCTATCATGTTTTCACATCAGGATCCTGATTACATTTTGCTTGGGAAAGAACTAGAATCCTGCAGTCTTTGGATCACTGACAACAAACTATCAATACATTTGGGTAAAACAGAGTGCATCCTGTTTGGTTTGAAGTAAAAGTTAAAAAAAAGTCAGAGAACTCAGATTAACTTTTATTACCCACATAATCAGTTGTCAAAAGTGTATTAAATACTTAGGTCTCTAGATTGATAACATACTTTGGGGTGAATGCATACTCAATAATATACAAAAAAAAGTAAATGCCAAGTTAAAATTTCTCTTTGGACAAAGTCATTGTTTATCACTGAAAACTTGAAAAATATGTTGTGTAATTTTGAGTATCCCTGTTCTTTGTGGTATGCTACATTGGTACAAAATCACAAAAACAAATATCCAAATAGTACAGAATAAAACTGTAAGATTTATAAGAGACCTTGAACCCAAATCAAGCATCAGACAGTATGAATTTGAAAGTATGGGAATGCTAAGAGTGGAGAATAGATTGAAACAATTAAGACTACCATATATACTTGTGTATAAGCCAGGTTAAATCTTTACACACGCATTCAGCCCATGGTCTAGTTAGTCCTAAATGAAAATGGGGCCGATCTGATGTGCCCACTAGAGCAGCCATCTTAAAAATCTTGTTATCGCTACTCTTCCTGAATGGATGGTCATGCAGTATCAACATGGGGTTTTCACTAAAAGACTTCTTGTGGTGTCTATTTGGTCCTAAATGAAAATGGTGCTGATCTGATGTCCATCTTGTCAAATAAATCTTGTTATTGTTACACATCCTGAATGGAAAGTCATATTGACATGGGATTTTCATCAGAAGACTTCTTATGATGTCTCCTTGGGCTGAAATGAAAATGGTGCCAAGCTTATATCCATTATGGCCACAACATCGACCATCTTGAAAATGTTGTTGCTACTCCTCCTGAACAAAAAGTCATATTGCCATGAGGTTTTCACTAGAAGACTTCTTTTGATGTCAAATTAGTCCTAAATCAAAATAGTGCTGATCTGATGGCCAATATTGCCACCACAGTGGCCATCATAAAAATCTTGTTATCGCTACTCTTCCAAAATAGATAGTCATACAGTAACAACAAGGGGTTTTCACTAAAAAACTTCTTATCCTGTCTAATTGGTCCTAATTGAAAATGGTGCTGATCTGACCAATATGATCACCACAGTGGCCATCTTGAAAATCTTGTTATTGCTATGCCTAAACGAAAAGAAATATTGCCATGGGGTTTTCATCAGAAGACTTCTTATGATGTCTTGTTGGTCCTAAATGAAAATGGTGCCGATCTGTAGTCCAATATGAATGCCACAATGGCCATCTTGAAAATCTTATCACTACTTTTCCTAGATGGCTGGTCATATTGACATTGTGCTTTCACCAAAAGACTTCTTGTGATGTCTAGTTGGTACTAAATAGAAATTGTGCCAGTCTGATATTTAATATGGCCACCATGATATCCATCTTGAAAATCTTGTTATTGCTATTTCTCCAAAACAGAAATTAAGTCATATCACCATGAAGTTTCCACCAGAAGTCTTCTTATAATGCCTAGTTGGTCCTAAATGAAAACTGCCAAGATAACATCCAGTATGTCCACCACAGCAGCTAATTTGAAAATCTTTTTATCGCTGAAGAATATCAAAGATGGTTTCAACACTCCGCAGTTAAAAAAAAGAAATGGTCTTATCTTGAATTTCTGGAAATTCTTTTCAGCGATTAGAGCATCAGTTCCTTTGAGCGATTCTTGTTAAGTTTTTAATACTTAATAGTAATTTCTTAGCTTAGTCAAATATATAACTTTTATTTGCAATATATACCCTGCCCGCAAATCTTGATCCCACAGGACTCCATTAGACATAAGTTTATATAAACTTTTATGGGTCATTCTTGGTGGATCATGTATTTTATGTTTGTATTACAACTGTTTTTATGTATGTACATGTATGTGCCTACCGTGTCAGTGTTGTTTGACTTGTTTATATTTGTTATATGTATTATTACTTGTGTCATTTTTGCTGATCCTGCTGAAAAAAATGTATTATTATTGTAACAACTTTTGGAACAGGTAGCAAAACTCCTTGAACAATTACTGGTCTGCTCTGAAAATTACTAGTTTTTTTTACTGCCAAGCAGGTAGAAAGTTTTAATGCTGTCAGTACTTCTTGGTCATACAGAGATTTCTGATGGTTTATGTACCCATTTTGGTCATATACCATGTATTTGGGTTATGACTTTCAATGAGTGCAAAAAAAATATAAATTGTAATTAATTCTAACCCATAGGAGTACCTAGATTACAGTATGGTAATTGCTAATAGGTAAAAAATATTTAATAAACTGCAATTAGACACAACCAATTTTTTTATTTATTTTTGTATAAATATTTGTCAACACATATAGAATGTTGTATGCCCCTGAGGGCCTCATTTGAGATTAGCTAAAACTGAGCTAAATGAGTTGTACCCTCAGAAAATAGTCTTATTATTATTATTATTATTATTATTATTATTTTTTTCTACATTGGTACACCAAAAGTGGATTAGTATGACCAAAAGTATGACAGTGTAGCCTCCTTTTGATGCTAGAGAGGCTTTTGAACTGACGTACATTTTGTCCATACTTTTTACATTATATGCCTTAGACTTATCACAGTCCAAAGTGACTGATGACACCTAGTAACCTGCACTTTATTCTTGAATTTACCAAATAAAGGTATGATTGGTGAGGAGATTTTTGTTGTTAGAAAGCCCTGTAGTTCGGTAGAGACAGATTAACTGTAGAAGTGAAAGCCATCATGAAAGCCCTGTAGTCTGGTAGAGACAGATTAACTGTAGGAGTGAAAGCCATTAATAATACCAGGGATTGGCAGGCTATGAAACCTTCAGTATAAAATCAGTCAGAACTTGCCCATAACTTGTTGCCAAGGCAAATTTAGTTGTCACATTTATGCGCATGTGTATCGCTTCTGGCATTTCATAGATAATTTTACCATGTTTGCAGTTTGCTAGGTTATAAAAATTAATTATTTTTTTTTATCTACAACCATGCTTTATGATTGTATTGGATTTATTTATGTTTTAATGTTACAGATGGAAATTGTTAACCAGTTGGTCCATCTGTCAGCTTGTTCAAGAAGGAAAACTCAGATTACAGATCCTGAATGAGGTTGCAGGTGTTGATAGCTTCAGTTATATGGGCAGCATAACCATTTGATTCAAAGATGGTTGACAACTTCATTTAATCAGCAGACCATATGGTGAGTCTAAATACAATTTTGATGTGTCTCACTAAAAATAAATGTTAAAATAATTTATTCAAGTATAAAAGAAGGTGGCTAAAAGTTGAGATACTGTGCTATTTGCTGCAGAGTGATATTGTTAAAATTTGTACTGTGTAGGGATTGAGATCCAGTTTGGAGATACGTTGCAGAGGCTGAAGATTCTGTGGCAAGTATACCAATTCTAAAATTCACTTAAATTACTGTAAAATAAAGATATACATCCAGTAGTAATTATATTTTGTAGTGTTCATGCAACTCCTTATCATAAGAAATGGAGACTGCAAACATTTCAATATGATTTTTATCCCTACTGGTTGAAGACCAGAACAGCTTATGTGATGGTCCTGTGTTTATTGTTAGTCAGTCAGCCATTAGCAGTTTGTTATTGCTACACGTCCTGAACTACATTGTGGAAATTCATGAAACTTGGCACACAGTTTCATCCGAGATCTGTTTGGTCCTAAATAGAAATGGTGCCCCATGGACATCCAATATGGCCACCATGGTGGCCTGCTAGAAAATCTTGTCATTGCTACTTTTCCTGAAAGGATAGTCAAATGAATATGGGGTTTTCACCAAAAGATTCCATGTGATGTGTAGATGGTTCTAGATGAAAATGGTGCCAAATGGGTGTCCAACATAGTCATATGACAGCCATCTTGACAAAAATATATTAGGGGAAAATTCACTATAACACTCTTGTGTTTGCTATTCTTGAATGGATGCTATTATTGACAATGGGTTTTCACTTTATCGTCTTACTATAATGTAGTCTGTGTTTTTTGAAAATGTACTGATCAGACCTAACAAAATGGCTGCAGTAGTTGGTTGGTTGTTATGGATTTAATGCCATTTTTCAGCACATGATAGGCTATACTTTGCGGCCAGTATATTTGGTTGAGGAAGAACCTGAGAAAACCCCGGGAATAACCACCGACCCAAGGGGAGCTACTGGCAAGCTTTCTCACATACCCACATTGGCTGAGTCCGAGACTTGAACCCACGCAGACAGAGGTGAGATGTCAGTGATCTGTAAAGGCGAGCGCCTTCGACCACTCGGCCACCCAGGGCCCCGGCTGCAGTAGAGGTCATCTTGAAAAATTTAGTTATCACTGACATGACTGAAACATTTCTTATGCTATGTACATAGTTTGTCCAAATGAAAATGTCACTTACTGGTATCTAACGTCACTAAATGGCTGCCATGACAGCTGCCTTTAAAATATTGTTCTTGTTTCTCCGCCTGAACAGATAATCATATTGACATGAGGGTTTCTTGCAGTAAGTAGTTTGTCCTACCTCTCAATATGGCTACCACCATGGTCATCATGAAAATCTTGTTATGACCATTCTTTCTGAACATATGGTCATGTAGACATTGGCTTTCACAAAAACACTTTTTGTGATATGTAGTTGGCCCTATATTAAAATCATGCCAATCTAACCTCCAGAATGACTGCCTTGGAAGATAGGGCTTTCACCTAAGCAGTATAACAAAAGTACATGTAGATGGCCTGAATGAAAATGTTACTGATCTGAATACAAACATGTCCATGCTCTTGTGAATGAGATTGAAAACCAGACCTACTTGATCAAGTCAAAGTCATCCATAATGGCATTCTCAAAAATCCTGTTATCACTAGATTATTTTGAAGAAAAGGTGGTATTGACATGGGCGTTTTCACTAAATCATTTCTTGCAATATATAATTGGTTCTGAACAACATATAATCTCTATATATACTACATGTACATACATAGCATAAATATTTGTAAAAAAAATTGTAACATGTGCCTGTGGTCCTGAATGTAAGTGGTGCAGATCTGACCACCAGCATGTCTGTGCAATTGTGAATTAGTTTTAAAATGAGACCTACTTGACCTCAAGGCCAAGTCATAGGTCATTATTTGCATTTTTGTACTTCATTGAGCTTACGAGTAGTTTTCATTTTGGGAGTACTGGCACAGTATTTTTGCACACCAAATCACTCATATAGGGATATGACAACACTGAAATAAAAAACGCAAAATTTCTAGTGCACTAGAGTAACACAGCAACATGCTGTATAGGGAGGGATATGACAAAAATAAAATAAAAAATGCTAAATTTCTAAAACAGTAGTGCAACACACCAACTCATTGGCATAGGAGACAATGACACTAAAATGAGAGGAAAAAAAATCAGTATTCACTTGCACAGTAAGATTCGAGGGTATTTTACAAAAATCCATATTTCACTGGTGTAGTTGCTGAGCCTTCATTGCCAGCACAATGAAATGCATAAACAGCAAAGGGAACATAAAACAATAATTTTAAATATTTTACAGATAATAAATAATGGCACAAAGTTGTATTGTATTGAATTTGTCAGTTTCACAGAAATAATATAAATATTTCATGAGTGTAACAAGAAAGCAACAGTGTTAGTGTTTACAAGTTTGAATAGGATAATGGTGTGCTCAAACTTAGTTGTGTTGAAGAAAAACATTTTAGAGAACAAAATTGTTAACTTGTTGATTTCAGACATAAAAAAGATATACTACAATGTTTCAGAAGAATTGCAGATTTATATATAACATTTGTTCATGATATCATTGAGATAAGCAGTACCATAACAGGAAGCTGGTTAAAACAGTGGAGTATGAAGAACGAATAAATTGCAGATTTGATGTGTGTAAATACACAATTTTATATTAAACTAAATTTACACTGCAACTTGAAGATCTCATAAAATTTACTACATCAATCTGCAGTTATTAGACAAAAACAGATGGAATTTATGGAGATCAAAGTTAGATTTAAACAACACATGGTGACCCCCATTATGAAGTAGATGTAGCAGTCAACAATATGAATGGCAAATTTTTAAAAAATCTAAAATCATTCATATATTTAAAAGGTTTGAAGAAATGTTATTGATTGTTGGAAAAAAATTGTACCTGTTTTAGACTGATATCCTGTTGGCCTTTTGATAAGACCAAAAGACAATTTATCAAGCATAATGTATTTTCTGGATGTTTTTGTACCATTTGAAATGATCAACAAAGAACAGTATTTAGGACATGTTTACTGTACTTGCCCACTGCATTAGCAAGTAAGAATAAGAATTCCCTACAAAATAGTTTAAGTAAGTCACATGGATGACCAGTGGAAGGCATTGTTGAAATGCAAGTGTATGAAAAAGACAATAGTAGATATAAATACATTTTAACAGTGATATTTTCTCAGTATACTCTTGCAGTAGCTATAACAGCTATTGCCACACCCTGTTTTTTTTTTTTAGCTCTACTGGTCATAGACTGGGAGAGCTTATGGGATGGTATGTTGTCTGTAATCCATCCATTAGAACAAGTTTGTTATCGCTACTCCTCCTGAACTTCTTGGAAAATTGCTATAAAACTTTACATAGACTTTCATCCCATGGTCTGGTTGATCCTAAAATGGTGCTGCTTGGACATCCAATATGGCCACCACAGTGGTCATCTTGAAAATCTTGTTATTGCTACTTCTCCTGAATGGATGGTTACATCAACATGGGATTTTCTCTGAGAGACTTCTTGCGATATATTGTTGGTAATAAATGAGAATGGTGCTGATCTGATGTCCAATATGGCCACCACAGCAGCCATCTTGAAAATCTTCTTGTTGCTACTCCTTCTGAAATGAAACTCATATTGACATAGGGTTTTCACCAGAAGACTTCTTATGATGACTAGTTGGTCCTAAGAAAAATGGTGCCAATCTGACATTGAATAAGCTGCCACAGTGTACAATCTTGAAAATCTTAATATCTACTCATGAATGGATGGCCATATCAACATGGGGTTTTCACTAAAAGACTTTTTATGATTTCTAGTTGGTCCTAATGAAAATGGTGTCAGTCTGATGTCCAATATGGCCACCACAGCAGCCATCTTGAAAATCTTGTTAGCATTATTCCTCATGAACAAAAAATCATACTGACATGGGGGTTTTCACCAGAAGACTTCTTATAATGTTTGGTTGGTCCTAAATCAAAATGGTGTCGATCTGATTTCCAATATGGCCACCACAGTGGCCATCTTCAAAATCTTGTTATTGCTGATCCTCTTGAATAAAAAGTAATATTGCCATAGGGTTTTCACCAGAAGACTTCTTATGATGTCTAGTTGGTCCTAAATGAAAATGGTGCAGATCTGATGTCCGATATGGTTGCCACAGTGGCCATCTTGTTATTGCTAATCTGCTTGAACGAAAAGTCATATTGCCATGGTGTTTTTACCAGAAGACTTCTTATAATGTATAGTTGGTCCCATATGAAAATGATGTTCAATGGAAATATTGTTATCACTACTTTTGAATGGATGGTCATATCAGCATGGGGTTTTCACTGAAAGACTTCTTATGAAGTCTAGTTAGTCGTAAATGAAAATGGTGCCAGTCTGACTTCTAATATGACTGCCACAATGGCCATCTTGAAGATCTTTTTATCACTACTTCTTCTAGATGGCAGGTCATATCGACATTGTGCTTTCACCAAAAGACTTCTTATGATGTCTAGTTGGTACTAAATAGAAATGGTGCGAATCTGATATTCAATATTTCCATCATGGCAGCCATCTCGAAAATCTTGCTATTGTAACACCTCCAAAATGTAATGTCATATTAGCATGGAGTTTTAATCAGAAGACTTCTCAAGATGTCATGTTGGTCCTAAATTAAAATGGTGCCAATCTGATGTCCAGTATGACCACCATGGTGGCTATCTTGAAAATCTTGTTATTGCTACTATTGAATGGGAAGTTATTTTGACATGGGGTTTTCACCAGAAGACTTTTTACAGTATCTAGTTGGTCCTAAATTAAATTGATTCAAACTTACCCTCAGTATGGTAACCATGGTGGTCATCTTGAAAATATTGTTATCTCTACTCCTTCCAGATGTATGTTGATATCAACATAGGCTTTCACCAATAGACTTCTTATGATACCAAGTTGGTCCTAAATGGTGCCAATTGTACATCCAGTATGACTGCCATGATGGCCATCTTGAAAATCTTGTTGTTACTACTCCCCCTGAATGGATGGTTATATTGACATAGGTTTTTTTTTACCAAATACTTATAATGATGACTACTTGGTTCTAAATAAAAATGGTGCTAATCTGAAATCCAATATGGCCACCACAACAGCTAATTTGAAAAACTTGTTATTGCTGAAGAATATCAGAGATACTTTTAAAACTCAATTCCTGAAAATTCTTTTCAGTGAGTAAAGCATCAGTCCCTTCAAGGGACTCTTGTTTAAACAGTTGTTGCAGCCATGAACCTAATGATAATTAGGGTCTCACTCAATGTAGTTGCTAGAGCTCTATATATTAATCTTGTTGACCACCTGTCTGTCTGTCAGTCTGATTGTCTGTCAGACCAGATGGCTGTTCATACAATCATCTGTCAATAATTTGGTTTCCACAGGATAATTTTACAGGGAATTGTTGGATTTTAACCAAGTTTGGTATGCAGCTTTATATTGAGGAGACCTCAAAAGAGTTCACTTCCAGTTTTCTCTTTCAGAATTTAGAGGAGTTATGTCCCCCTGATTGCCTAATCTCTCTCTCTCTCCCCCCCCCCCCCCAAAAAAAAAAAAAAAACCACTTTTGTTTCTGCATGTTAACTTTCCCAAGGATTGTTCGATTGTTGGATTTCATCCAAAATTGGCATGCTATATTGATGGCACCTTGAACGAATTCAATTTCCAGCATTGCACAAAATCATTTACAAGAGTCATGCCCCATGTATGCCCATCCTCTTAACTTTGGTTTCTGCAGCATGACTTTACCATGGTTTGTTAGATTTCAAACAAATTGGGTATAAGGCCTTATATTGAGGAGGCCTTGAATAAGTTTGATATCCAGCATTCCATGACATCATTTACAGGCATCACATCTATTTACACATATTAGAAAAGTTAGCTCTTTTGTCTAAGTGCATGTCTACTGGATAACTTCACTTTGAAGATTCATTCTCACTTCCAATTTGGTGGCACCCAATAAAACACATGTAAGATCCATAATTGGAACTGTTTTAATCCACAAGTTCAGTGGTAATGAGATAATAGGTATGCATTGTATGCTGAAGAACAATTATGATGTTGTAGGCAGATATTGGAAGTAGCTTCCTTCCCACAAGGCATGGTATCATAGGGTAAGTGAGGGAATTAGCCCACAAAGCTGCATTCTAGTTCATGACATTTATTTACAGACATTGCATAATTATAATTTTACATGAACTGTCTACCTCATGCTGCCCATAGCAAATTCAAAATGCAGGTTCTCTTAGCATGTTATATTCAGTAGAATTTCACTGTGATTATTGTCACTAATTTGTACCATATAAAAACATTTTCATATCCACTTTATACAACTGAAAACTTCATTCATGATCATCACTCTACTAAACTGAGCACTACAACTTTACACCACATGAACTTACTGTGCTGCAGAACTAACTTGTTAACTGACTGACAAAACTATCAACTAACTAACTGATTAACTGACTTACTGATCCCCTTTGACTTGGATCTAACTTTATATTCCAAGTTTCTTGCTGATATTCACTAATTGACAGATTATGACTTCTGGCTATAATTAAAGTTTCCTATTGGTCAACTCAACTTAGGGAAGGAGGAGTTACAATGCTTCCTAAGTAAGAGTTTTTTATGTACACATTTGTACACACTAAAGGTAGCCTGACCACATGGGACTTAACTTGGTGTGATCATATGATTTGTGTGTCATGGCCACTTCTCCACTTGGAATGTTCAACTTCCTGCTTAGTACAGACCCTTACATTTACAGTTGGTCTACAGGCTCATTGGCTAAGATTGGACATGTGTGACACCTTGTCATCCAAGAATGCTTCTGCAGTAAGGTAGGTATTTGTACCTACTTACCTACAAATAGAATGACACATTGTGATCCAAGACTGCTTTTTTTTAGTAAGGTAGATATTTGTACCAACTTACCACCCACATACAGAATACAGATCTAAGTGTTTTGTAGGTTTTAGCTAGAACTGTAAACAAGTCATATCAACCTGGGGGTTTCCTCCAGAAGACTTCTTATGAAGCCTTGTTGGGCCTAAATGAAAATGGTGCCAATTTGACATCCAGTACGTCCATCACAGTAGCTAATTTGAAAATTTTCTTATTACTGAAGAAAATCAAAGATGGTTTTAGCATTAACAAGGAAGAAATGGTCTTATCTTGAACTCCTGGGAATTCTTTTCAGCCAGTAGAGCATCAGTCCCTTTGAGGGACTCTTGTTTTCTTTTTTTCTGGTGGTGGCTTATAATTCAACAGAAATCTTTCCATGATTAGTAATTAGTTCATGGTTAATGATTTAAGGCCACCACCATTTTGCTTCATGAATTGACGCATAAATGTATCACATATTTTAATTGGTTAAAAAGACAGTGGCAGATATAGTCTGGTACACTGGCCCTTTACATTACCATTTATAATTTTGTGTGAGAGACCATACAACCAGACTGTATAAGATGCGATGATATTTTCATTCAGATACTTGACAAAAAAATGGAACATATCTGGCATCAGAAAATATTGTAAGATGAAATTTCATGATTTAATAGAATTTATTTAATAACGACCTTGGAAAATATTACTGGCCCCGTGGGCCTGTGGCTGTCAGTATTAACTGACCCTCCTCAAAAACCGCATGCCACAAGCTGGCGGGGCAGTGGCTAAATTGACCCCTGCACTGGCTTAATCATAATAACTTGTATAACCATACTAGTATATCATGTCAGAATGGTACAGTAGTGTAGCTACTAATGTTGGCAACATATGGAATATTGGATTTCTCGACCAGACAATATCTTTTTTTTTTTTTTTAAGGATTACATTTGATACTTATTGCTCTTGGTGGGTTGTTAATATAGATGAATACTAAATCATGTTCGATGTTTCTATTTTTGTAAAGGAAAATAGATTATTAACACTTAGCACTTATGATTTTAATCATATTGGATTGCAAAGTATAGTAGTCATTCCATCTCTACAAAGAGGACTGTGTATTATTCTTATTGATGAATGGAAAGATGATTACACACAGCTGGGAATAAACCAATTATTTTAGGGGGAAAAAAGGAAATGAAAGATTTGTGCGCTGTATGAATTAATCCATTATAGTTATTTAATTACTGTATGCTTTTAAAAGCAATTCCTGTTAGTCTCTTTTACCATTTCTTTTTTCCTTTCATAAAAGTTATTTTATGAAATTTATATTTTATATGCCTGCCATAATGTGGAAAAAATGTAAAAAATCAGAACCAACATAAAACTATAATTATATACATTTATAGTCACAGACGCATACATATTTTGAAAGTCTTACTGAACAAGAAACGATCTTCAATTTCATCATCTATGTATGAAATCATTTTATCTACATAAAATTCACAAACTTGTGGTCATCTGTGCTAAGCCGTACAAGAAGTTTACATTTCCTAAGACCAGTGCAAACCATTGTCATCTGTATTTGCATATAGAACCCTCTATTCCCTTTCTTCTTAATAATCAGACTGTCGTTGCCACTCTTTTGGACATCATATTTCGTGTTTGAAAAAAAATTCATCCAGTGTGGTCCAGTTAGTAGGCATTGGACTTTTAATTTCAAATAGTGTGTCTTCATTTGAAATTCTATCAGGGGTTACTGACAACCAGTTTTCCTGCACAGAAAATATGCATTCCTTTCTCAGTAACAGAAATATTCATTAGAATTTAAATATTGTTTTGTTGCCACTTCACTTTGAAGTCTGTGGTTTGTGAATTTATTTCCTACAAATTTGGAATGTAAATGTTCTCTTATAAAATTTGTGCAATCACTGGAATCCTTTATGGGTATTTTTACACACCGATTCGCTTTGTTTACAGTCTATTTCACTAGTGATATGGCAGACACTACTGCTACGCACCTAACGAGCGATATCAGTACAACGGGTGATAATTAGAAAACCATGTCTATAGCATACAAAGAATTCTATCCATTTGGTGCCTAAATGTAAAAGGTCAAAGTCACTGTGGCCCACCAAAGCAAATTGGTTTCCTTGTAATATAACATGAGTTCTGCTTTACATCCTTTCATCAAACATTCCAAATGGGTTGTACAATCGGATCCAAAGAAGGCTATTCATTTGTGGGAAAGAAAGGTTGAAGACAAAAGATGTGATCCTGGAAAGTTAAAATGCTTTCTGTGCAATAACTTCTGCTCTACCAAACAGACCATCACCAAAGCTCATAGTTATGTCACCCTTGATAACACTCAGAATCTAACTGATTTTGGCATTCAAAAGACTAAGTCACCGTAATCTCACAAAAGGGATTAGTTTTGTATCGTAACTAAATATACCTTCACCAAACAGGTGGTTTGCCCTTGATGGTACAAGACTGGTGCAGGAATATTGTGTATTGTTTGCATTCCTTTTTTGTTTAAATGTTGTTAAACTCTTCAGCAAGTAATTGGAAAAGTAGTTAAATTGATCTACATTATACAGAGTATTTTTCCATCCATCTTCAGTGCAACTATGGCCTGTCAGAAGCTTTGTTTTTGTATGGATACTTAAAGAGCAGGAGGACATGCAAACAGGAGAACCTGACTGTTACTTTGCAGGTACCCAGGGAAGTTTGTACTTTAAATTATGATTTTCCTCTTTAAAAAGTTAAAGATTACATTTTCATACGTGTTCTTTTAAGTGTACCATGTGGGTATACTTTGCAATTTCTGCGGTATCAATGAATTTTGTGTTCCACTTTTTGTATGGCCTACATGTACAGTACTTCATTCTATTCAAACACTCAAGCATCTCACTTTCACTGTAAATGTTTTTTTAGGCTTTGCTGTTGAGAAAAATATTTTAATTTTTATTCAGAACATTCAAAGCAGAAACAACTTTTAAATAAGGGGATGACACTTTAGTACTTGTGGACAAGAGAACATAATTGGTGGTTTTTACTTTCACAAATGACATCACAGACGTTTCTGACGGTATATATCATTGATGTTATACTATCAGAAATTTTGATATTCAGCCAATCATATAGTACAATGTAGATAAAATTTCATATATGAAATGTACAGTCTGTACTTGCTTATAAGACGGGTCCAACTCCAAACAACATGACCCCTGATCTGTTGTCGTATAATGCACCGGCAGATCAGGGTCAGTGTTGTTTGTTCTACTGATTGCTACTAACAAACTGCATTGACCCAGATCTGGTGGCTCATTATGTGATGGCAGATCTGGGTCTATGCAGTTTGCAGTTGGATCTGACTTATATGTGGGTATATATGTTATCTGAATAGAAGTAGCACCTGCAGTAGTATCTGTACAGTTTACTTTTTATTTCTGCATTTTTCTGTTGAAAATACCGTCTATACTTGCGTATAAGCCAATACCAACTGCAAACTGCATAGACTTAGATCTGCCGTCGCATAATGCGCCAGGAGATCTGGGTCTATGCAGTTTGTAAGGACTAATCAGTAGAACAAACAACATAGACCCTGATCTGCCAGCACATTATGAGATGGCAGATCAGGGTCTATGTTGTTTGCATTTGAACCCAGCTTATATGCGAGTAAATATGATAGTTAGCAGACTTGTACAAAAATACTGTGAAAAATCTGGAAATAAGCACATACTGGGCTTCCAATATTTTTATAGCAACCAAAAAATGGTGCATATATGTTGGTAAAAGATAACAAATTCAACACAAAAAATTTACTCTGACAATCGTTTTGATGCTAATTTCAAGGTTTATTTGCCCGTTTTGGTCATTACACCATGTATTTTGGCCATATGACTTAAAATGAGCACAGGGGAAACTATACATTATAATTAATTATAACCTGTAAGTAGAATTATACTATATTGTAATTACAGATATTTAAAAGTATTTAATCAACTGCCACTTGAACAAGCAATGTAATTCTTTTTAGTTTTCAAACCTTTACCAGAAATTGACAAAATAATTTTTTTTTATCAGGTTAGTGTTGAATTATACCCTTAAACATGTAGTTGTAAAGTTGAGGTTACTTACCATTTAAATATTAGCTACATGTAGATGATATGTGCAAGTGGGATACCAGAGATATAGTTGGGTGGGGTGTTGAAAAGAGTATTAGTAGAGAAATCAAGGGTACTTCAGTGGCTGATTTTTCTCTGCCAATATCCTTTATACCCTAACTTTACAATATCACTGCTATCACACAAGAGAATATTGTCAAACTGATTTATTGTATAACTGCAGCTTTCTGTCCAATTTTGATACATGTATGATCAACTGTCTCTTATCTTTTCAACTTGGTTGTATATGTTTCCCATTTGTGCCTCCTTTCCAGCATCACTGTTTCTTTTTATTTATTTTTTTGGCATCATCTTTTAAGATAAATCATTATCGACTGCTTGCATGATCATATTCGTGTCTTGATAAAATTTATCATTTGTACCTGCAAGTTTGATAATGCTGTGTTGTTGAACAAGACTATTCTACATCATTTTGTCACACATTTTGAACCATTTTGAAGGAATGGCAGAAAGTGAAGACATTATCAGTACTTAAGGATTTCCTTAAATGGAAATGCATGCCATAATGAAGGAACATTTGTGGAGAGTTGGACATGTAAATTTGCAAAACTGCCATTATTTCATCTGCATGTACTGAAGAAAATTTACTTGCAAGTGCAAAACTTTAGAACAGTCCAACCTAAATTTACTTGGAAATATCACTTGGCTTTATTCTCTGGAAGATATTCATATTGTGTTAGAATGAGTTTTGCAGAATTTTTTCCTCGCGTTGATTCATTTTTAGCTTTACTGGTCATAGACCAGAAAAGCTTATGGGATGGTCTGTTGTCCGTTGTCGTTTGTCATCGTTTGTCATCCATCTGTCCGTTAGCACAAATTTGTTATCGCTACTCCTCCAGAACTACTTGGAAGATTGCCTTGAAACTTTACACACACATTCATCCCATGGTCTAGTTGATTCTAAATGAAAATGGTGCTGCTCGGATATCCAATATGAAAATCTTGTTATCACTACTCTTCCTGAATGAATGGCCATATAAACATGGGGTTTTCACTAAAAGACTTCTTATGATGTCTAGTTGGTCCTAAATGAAACTGGTGCCAATCTGACATCCAATATGGCTGCCATGGCAGCAATCTTGAAAATCTTATTATTGCTATTCCTTGTACATGGATGGCCATATCAGCATGGGGTTTTCACTAAAAGATTTCTTATGATGCCTAGTTGGTCCTAAAAGAAAATGGTGCCAATCTGACGTACAATATGGCTGCCATAGCAGTCTTCTTGAAAATCTTGTTATTGCTACTCCTCCTGAATGGATGGTCATGTCAACATGGGGTTTTCACTAAATGACTTTTAATGATGTCCAGCTGGTCCTAAATAAAAATGGTGCTGATCCGACATCCATTATGGCCACTATGGCAGCCATCTTAAAAATCTTATCACAACTCTTCTTGAACAGAAAAACATACTGACGTGGGGTTTTCACCAGAAGACTTCTTATGATGTCTAGTTCCCCTTAAATGAAATGGTGCCAGTCTGATGTCCAATATGGCCACCACAGCAGCCATCTTGAAAATCTTGTTATTGCAACTACTTCTGAATGGAAAGTCATATCTTGAAAATATTATCTCTATTCCTATCCAAATGGATGGCTATATCAACATGGGGTTTTCGCCAATAAACTTCTTATGAAACCTAGTTGGTCCTAAATTAAATGGTGCCAGTCATACATCCAGTATGACTGCCATGACTCTCTTAAAATCTTGTTGTCTCTACTCACCCTGAATCGATGATCATTATGACATGGGGTTTTCACCAAGTCGTAAATGAAAATGGTGTCAGTCATATATCCAATATGGCTGCCATGACAACTGTCATAAAAAAAATTTGTCACTACTCCCCCTGAATGGATGATCATTATGACATAGGTTTTTACCAAAAGACTTCTAATGATGTCTACTTTGTCCTAAATGAAAATGGTGCCAAGCTGACATCCAATATGTGTACCACAGCAGCTGATTTGAAAATCTTGTTATCACTGAAGAATATCAGAGATAGTTTGAACACTCGACAGTTAAAAGGAAGAAATGGTCTTATATTGAATTCCAGGAAATTCTTTTCACCCAATAGAATGTTTAGTCCCTTCGAGGACTCTTATTGTATTTTTGCACTTCAGTGCTTTCTTTCATTGTTCATTTGAAGAATGACACGATAAATACAATCATTTTTCAATGGCCATTATTTCATTCTATTTTCTGAACCAGTTTTAAAAATCTATTTACCCTCTTTCTTTCTTGTTCTCTCACTCTCTCTCTCTCATTGACTTTTTTTTCTATTTGCAATTTAATGTTTCCTTTCATTGTTCATATATGGGATAGCATGATAAATATGAGCAGTTTTTAATTATTATTTGATTTTGAAAATTTTCTGTCTCTGTTGCTGTCTCTGTCTCTCTTTAATACAGATCTATTCGATTGGATAGGAGAAAGTGTCTGATGTCATTAATCAATATTCTACTTTGTTATGCCCATCTGTGGAATACCAGTTACTGCTACCCCACGCCAAGCTGTGGGGTATCTGAATTTAGAACATGACGAGAAAGCCACTGTCATACAGTAACATCAGCAACCACTATGGTTTGAATAGATGACCACTATGATACCGTGAAGACGTGTGTATGGGCTGTCATATACATTTGTAGGGGTTGTTTCAAATACTTTGAAATGTTTTGGACTTGCTCATTTTTAACTCTACTGGTCATAGACCAGAAGAGCTTAATGGGATGGCAAGTTGTTTATCATCTGTCATCTGAAAGGAAAGTTGTATTGACACAGGGTTTTCACTAGAAGGCTTCTTATGATGTCTAGTTAGATCTAATGAAAATGGTTCTGCTTGGACATCCAATATGGCCTCCACAGTGGCTGTCTTGAAATCTTGTTATCGCTACTCCTTATCAACAGAAAGTCATATCAGCATGGGGTTTTCACTAGTAGGCTTCTTATGGAGTCTAGTTGGTCTTAAATAAAAATTGTGCCAATGTGTTATTCAATATGGCTGCCACAGTAGCCATTTTGAAAATCTTATTGCTACTCCAAGATGAAAAGTCATACAGTATCAACATTTGGTTATCACCAAGAGTTCTTATGATGTCTAGTTGGTCTAAATGAAAATGGTGCTGAATTGTTATTTTTACTCATCCTAAATGGAAAGTCATATCAACATGGGGTTTTCACCAGAAGACTAATTATGATACCTAGTTGATTCTGAATGAAAATTGTTTTTGATCTGACCTCAAATATGGCTGCTGCAATGAACATATTGAAAATCTTGTCACTAATTCTCTTGAATGGATGGTTGCATCAACATGGGGTTCACACCAAAAGTCTTCTAATGGTGTCTAGTTTGTCCTTAATGAAAATGGTGCCAATCTTAGATACAGTATGGCTGCTCATTGGCCAATTTGAAAATCTTGTTGCTCAAGAATATGAAAGATGGTTTAAACACTCAGCAGTTAAAAAGAAGAAATGCTCTTATCTTGAATTCCTGCGAATTCTTTTTGGACAGTAGAATATCAGTCCATTTGAGGAACTCTTGTTTAATGATGTTTTAGAAACTAAAAAAAAAGTATTAAAAAAAGTCGTTCTAGTGTCAGTTGATATAGTATTTTTACCTATTTGTAATTTATAATGATGTTATCTACATACTTCTGTCAGTTAGAATTAATTACAATGTTTTGTTCGTGCTGAGCTCATTTGAAGTCATATGGACCAAATATATCATGTAATGACCAAAATGGGGACAAACTTTAAGTAATTAGTGTAATGACCAAAATGGGCACAAACTTTAAGTAATTAGTGTAATGACCAAAATGGGCACAAACTTTAAGTAATTAGTATAATGACAAAATGGGCACAAACTTTAAGTAATCAGTGCAAAAATTGATCTCTTTACTTGGTTCTAGTTCTGTCTTTTTTCTTCTTATAATACTCCTTTCTTTGATCAATGATCTTTATAGGAACACTCCCTTGAATTTCATCAATACACATAAACATCTAAACTTTACTAGTACTTTTTGATACATTTCACTATTGATAAATAAGTGCATGTAAAAAATTAGAGCATATGACCTTCACTACTAGTAATTCCAAAAATAAGTATATAGCCAATGCTTATTATCCAGAGTTTACAAAATAAAACACGAGTAATATCAGGGTCAATTCTAGATCTGATAATTTATGGGACCCCCCCCTCAATTTGAAACAAAGGGGGGTGATGGTGGGAACTTTCTAAATATAGGGGAAATTTTAATGAAATAAGCAAGGTTGGGCTTGCAAAACTTATGCAGAACAAATTATGCTGAATTATTTCTGTTGATTTTTCATCATTTTATTTTAGCAGTTAGCATCCTAGAATAGACCCAGAAATCTATGAATTAAATTATTAGTATGCATGTGGTATTTCTGAAACCACTGTCAGGAATATTTTTTCTTCATTTCTTGGAGATTTTTCCCAAAAATGTGCAATCAGTATGAAATTCTTTATTACTGGTAGTTTCAGGGATGTCTCCATTTGTATCACATTTTTGGGGGGCCACATTTTAGTTTTAATCTTGGAGTCTTCCGACTAATGATCAGAGAGGTATTACTTACAATTATCAGTTCTGAGTACACTCTGGCCGTCTATCAGTGTCAGTGAACTGCATAAAGTTAATTTATAAGTTGTAACTAGATATTAAAATGTTTATCTGTAAATGAAGAAGTTACTTTGAATTATAAATATGCATGCATGTGTGTTGAGTTTTTGTGTTCTGCATTTGTTTAATTAATATTGTCAACATCAAATCAGAAATGTTATTATGTTGCTGTGCAGAGAAAACTCAGGTCAGGGATGTACTGTATATACTGGCATATAACTTAGATCCAACTGCAAACAACATAGACCCTGATCTGTTGTTGCATAATGCACCAGCAGATCAGGGTGTATGTTGTGTGTTCTAATGAGTAGTACTAACAAATACCTCAAACCAGATCTGCTGCACTAATTAGTCCTAACAAATTGCCTCAAACCAAATCTGTTGGTACAAATTAGTCCAAACAAATTGCCTTGAACCAGATCCGCTGGCACTAATAGTGTGAACAAATTGCCTCAAACCAGATCTGCTGGCACTAATTAGTGCTAACAAATTGCCTAGAACCAGATCTGCTGGCACTAAATAGTCCTAACAATTTGCCTCAAACCAGATCTGCTGGCACTAATTAGTGCTAACAAATTGCCTAGAACCAGATCTGCTGGCACTAAATAGTCCTAACAATTTGCCTAGAACCAGATCTGCTGGCACTAAATAGTCCTAACAAATTGCCTAGAACCAGATCTGCTGGCACTAATTAGTGCTAACAAATTGCCTAGAACCAGATCTGCTGGCACTAAATAGTCCTAACAATTTGCCTAGAACCATATCTGCTGGCACTAATTAGTCCTAAAAATTTACCTAGAACCAGATCTGCTGGCACTAAATAGTCCTAACAATTTGCCTAGAACCAGATCTGCTGGCACTAAATAGTCCTAACAATTTGCCTAGAATCAGATCTGCTGGCACTAATTAGTGCTAACAAATTGCCTAGAACCAGATCCGCTGGCACTAATAGTGTGAACAAATTGCCTCGAACCAGATCTGCTGGCACTAAATAGTCCTAACAATTTGCCTAGAATCAGATCTGCTGGCACTAATTAGTGCTAACAAATTGCCTCGAACCAGATCTGCTAACACATTATGTGATAGCAGACCTGGGTCTGTGCTGTTTGGAGTTGGATTAGACTTATTTGTGAGTAAATACTGTGTTACCTACAAATGACCCAATGTAAAATTATGTAAAAGTTTTATCAAGGGTGAAATAATAGGGTCAAAAGCCTAGCGATTACAGTTTAATGACCTCATGATATGTACAATACAACTTTTAGTGCTTGAACACCTTAACATATGATGTATTGACAGAATACTGTACTGCAGACTGTGTATTGAATTTTTGTTTATGTGGAGTCAATTATAAGTATTGTCAAAAGGCTGATGTGTTATATAGGTAGGTGGTTTGCACGTAATTGAATTCTGCAGTGAACTTCATTTGCCAAGTAGGAAACTTTTATGTTTTTGTTTTGTTTTGTTCTTGTGCATTATGAACTTTGATGTATGTACAAAGTTAGATCTTGTAGCCAGAAGTTAGTGACTGTCATGCACATTTACTTTGGGAAATAACATTCTAAACTGTTTTTTGGGGAGGTGGGTGGAAGGGGGAAGTGGGGGGGGGGGGTAGATGCATAGCTGGAGTGGTACATATATATTCTCCAGCCCAAGATCCCAATTCTTTACCAAGCTGCCTCAGAGCTGACATCCAAGGAATGTTAAACCCCAATGTGCATACACTGTTCTTTCTCTTATACGTGGCCCATATTGTCAATAATTAGCTATGCACACTCAAATTACATTCATGTATTTTATAGCTTGCCATACTAAATATACTTGTGCAGCATTGCTGTTAAAATATATTTCATTATTATTCAGTGTCAGACTGGGCCAAACAATTGTATCTGCTTGTATATCAGGCAACCTTATCTTCAAGGTCAAGGTCACAGGTCATACATTTTACGTTTCAGTCACATTTACCTTTCTGCTTTTTAACTTAAGAGCTGTTTAAGATAAATGGATGAAGTTTGGAATACTTATATTTTGTCACTAGAAGAAGTGTTACATTGCATGTTTGAGGTCTTATCAAAGGAAAATAATGTAAGTTTTATTTTGTTTCTGCTTGATATCATAAAAGATGTCTGAGATATGAACCATGGTACTCTTATGCTTCTCATTTTGATGTAATTTCATGTATCATGTATCACAGTCAAGGTTTTATCTTCAAAATCAAGATCACTGATAATTTTTTGTACCTCTTTTCTGCGCTTTTCCTCTAATGCCCATAGAGATAGGGCAATGAAATTGTAATGCCCATAGAGATAGGGCAATGAAATTGTAATGCCCATAGAGATAGGGCAATGAAATTTGGTTACATTCCATGTCTGCTCAGTAACTTTACAGCTCTGTCTTAAAGGTCATAGTCAGATTTCATTATTGTGAACTTTTGTGACCTCATAATAGTAGTCTGGGGGGACTAACATTCAGTGAATTTGCTTGTTACCTTTACATTTTTAGAACCTTACTTTTAATCAGCACTATACAACCAGGATTGTGCTGATGTGCTTTTAAACCCAATACATACATACATATTAATTTGTTATTTTATCTTATTACAGGGTGCATACAAATGTTAGAGAGTAATTTGAGGCATTGTAATGTGAAAAGAGAGGAAAGCCTTTGATTTAACTGGTAAGTTTAGGTTATTAACCGAGTATTGAAAAATATTGGGACTAAGGTCATGTAGCACAGGATTTATGACATGGTCAGCATTCCATATTTTTATTGCCATTTTTATTTAACCATAGCCAGAAGTAGTTTATTGAATGTGGGCACATGTTTACCATATAAGGAAGCTGTGATTATTTTTACTTTACTATGGTCAATACCACTGGATATTGACCGGTAGCAACGATGTCAAACTAATGGAACTGTTTATAAAGTATATGGTAAACTATATTACAGTACAGTTTGCCAATGGATACTACAATTATATTGAAAGAAAACAACTGCAAAGGATCTTTTGATTTCTGAACATTTTTAATTAGAGCTGTCACTAATAATCATTTTGGTCAAGCATCTGTCACTTTGATTGAAATGACAAATAAATTGTTTTTTGTCTCCTCTGCAACACGTCACAGAAGGTGAGACATAGCAGTCACAATGTTCTTTTGTCCATCTGTCTAGTCAGCCAGCCAGCTGGCATCAACTTTTTGGTTCAAGTTTTTAAAGGATAATATCTCCTGTTTGCATCAGTGGATCATGACCAGACTTTGCCTTGGTATGTCACAGACCTAATTGTCATGCTCAAGTGACTTTTGTTTTTTCATCCATACCATTTTGTATATTGTTGACTGCACCAGTTTGCTTCTGTTGATAAGAGGATTAGTGTTTACCTTTGATGTATATCTGTGAACAATCTTATCTTGTTCCAGAATGTTCTTATGTATAAAAAAATAACCAATGAACTCCATATGCTTTATATTGAACAATTTTTATAATGCTTTACAAATTAAATATTATCATTAGATTTTCTTAAGAGTTGAAAAGTTACTTTTTATTCATGTGGAGAAACATTATGTAAAGAAATGAAAGATAATATTGTATACATAACCTAGGTATATAAACAATCACCCTGTGTAACGCAAACAGGGGGAACACAATTGCTAAATGCATAGCACAATTGGAAAACATGAGTAAAAGAGAAATGTTGTTCTCTTAAGCGGCGTAGTGCCATCCTAAATTTACTTATCTCTTTTTAGGTAAACTTGATATTACTGACATTTATTCACATTTGTATGCTATTTTTTGGGATATTGGATCTTTTAAATCATGAAATGCCATCACATATTTTCTGTATTCCCAGACTATTTCAGATATTTTTAATGTTGTTATGTCACTTTAAATTCGCTAGATGTTAAATTAGGAAATTTTCTAAAGATTCTAGAGTATGTAATTCTAATATTGATAATCAATTCATTAATATTGATAAGTTTTCCGCATTAATCCTTCTTAGTTCATCTGTGACATAATTTATTCTTGGGCTATGTCGTTTCATTTCCATTAGGTAACATATGATGTAATATCGTTACCCGAGTAAGATAATGTTATAAATAGTTAAGTTTATGCATATTAGTTAGGATAGATATTCAGACTGTTATTTAAAAGAGTTTTTGTTCATATAATATTGTTTCCACATATTCTCGTTGTTGGTCACATATCAGGATTCATTTAGTGTTATCATGTAGTGCATACAGAGAAATGTATAGGCCGGTACGTCCTGTTACTGCATTACTACTTACAAACATACCTGACAAATGTTTCAGTATACTTCTTCATTTATATCCTACTCCATCAGTATTCAACATGTGAGGCATTGATCACGGTGAAAGATTTTCATTTCCTATCAATAAATCTGCCAACGTGCTCGGTATTCCAAGGTGACCTCTGATGGGTAGCATTCTAAACAGAGCATCCTATTACTGCAGCAGTTGAGAAATATGATGATTGTCCTTAGAATGGTATCAAAGTAATAAAAGAAAAAATTTGGGAAATGTTATGAAAGGCAACACATTTAATAAAAATGTTCAAAATTCATAAATTTATTTTATATCTTTGTATGCCTGAGTTGTAGTAGATCCATTAAATAATTATGATTAATTATGATATTCTTATATTATATTACATGACATATTTGTAGTTAACTCCAACCCCCATAAACTTAAATTATATGCCCCAGGTCTAAAAAGCACCTTTATGAATTTTAAGGGATGACAGGGTTCATTAACTGGCCTTTATACTACTGATCTACATGTAAGCACTCACACTGAAACAAAACTCATTAGTTGACAATACACACTCAATGGACCCCCACAAGTTAGATAAAAAAATATTTATCAAAGAGCTTAAGTCATGTGACCTATTCTGCTTGTATTATTTAAAGTGTGAAGCAGATGATTTGTTGACATTGTATTGGCACGATTTTATGAATGAAATGTATGAAAAAGTGACTTGTTCTGGATATGGTCTGAATGGGATTTGCTCACTTACTTAAATGTGTACATGTAGGGAAAATCTAAGATTTTTTTTTTTACCATGAATAGAGTATTTCTTCTAACTGTTAAACTTGATGGCTATGTGAAATTCTTGACCATACGTTTACAATCAGATGTGATGCATTATGACAGTGGTTCTTGGAAATGCTGAAATGTTGTGGTAATAGGCATAACACAATAATAGGACATCATTGTATATAGAAACATCTTAGGTTATAAGTTTTACTTTTGTTGACACAGTAATTTTATCTACTGTACTCCATACCTCTAAATTCCTGATCTATAAGTAGAAAAATAGCAAAATGTTATCAATGTTCATAGACTTACAAAATTTGAAACCTTAATTTCGTCATGTCGCAGCATAAAGCCATTTCTTCTTAATCATTTTGTGTGTGCTGAGGGACATGAAAATAGCGTAATGCTAATTATTTCCCTTGACATACTTTCCAGATAAATATTTTTTTTAGGTATATTATTATTTGACAAGCATACAGTTTGATTTTGTGATGCTAGTTTTACACAGTTGTTTATCTGCATGTGTATTGTAATGGAATTTGAACCAAAAGTTATTAAAAATAATACTGATTTTATGTCTTGAGAATATGAAATTATTTCCTGGTGAACTGTTTTGTATCCGAAGCATTTTGTAAACAGTATGCTATTTTGATTGAGTTAATAAAGTCTGTTAACTGTTTATGTGTCTTGTTGATACATTTCGTTAAGTTTGGAAACATTAAATTGATAAGCTCTGACCCAGTATCATTGATTAAGTTGGGTAGTCGACAATTAGTCATTTAAAAACCAAAGACAAACTCAGTCAGCTAGAGGAAATTTTCTGCGTCACATGGATTGTTATCAGATTTGGTACATATTAGTTGAACAGAGGAATGAGGTAGTTAAACAGTCAGAGGTCAAGGTCAAGTGTTGTTTGATTGTTTGTTACTAAGGTTGCAGTGACATCACATGTGAAATGATGAATCTCTGCATTTTTAATATTAATTGATTATGATTTTTGAGATTGATTTTAATTGAAATTCAGTTCTGCACCATTCTTGCCGTTTCAGACTTTAGATTATTTGTGAAAGCGGCCCTTTTTGGCAAGACATAATGGACAGAATATTTTATTATTGATCACCCACTTTATGAAATATATCCATTATTCACTCATTTCAAGCAAATATCCTCTCTATGTCAATAATGTTCAGTGTCATATTACAATAAAATTAACAGTGAAATAAAAAAAAAATACTGTTAGCAAATAGCAGTAGTGTCATAGTGCTATTTTCAGGCAAGGAATATTGTTTCATAGAACTTGTCTGCATAATGGTAACAAACTTTCTGTCACCATTTTCAGACAAACATAAAGCCTGATGCTGTGTCTATTTTCTCTTTCTGAAGACTGGTGCTTGTCGAATATCCATATTTACTCTTAACTTTTGTACAGACTAAATTTCCATTTGATATCTGTTGAGAGCAGACAATCATGAATCTGAGAAAATATGATGTGTGTTAAGTAGTGAGATATTGAGTTTGAAGAACATTAGATTTTTACATATTAGACATATCATATTTTACATAATTTCTTATTTTTTTTATGCCTATGTTTGCAATAATTTATGAACAAGTTGTTCATCTGGTATTGTAATAGAAGTGATACTGTATTCAGTGTAATATCTGCTAATAAGCGCATCTTTTTGTCCAAAACTTGCACATAACTTTTTAAGCTTATATGTCTTGATCGCAGTGTGGCTTATAAAAGGGAAGCGGCTTCTAAGATCTACATAAAAATATCATGATTTTCATGGAATTTACCATCATGCATGCCTCGTGTCTAGTTACCAATTAACTTGTCAGCATGCATGCCTGGTGTCTGGTTACCAGTTAATTTTGTGGGTTAAATCAATGATAAAAATGAATCTTACATGTGCATTATTCAGTGTGACCTCATTGGGAGAGACAGAATGCTCCTCCAGAGATGAGGGCTCCCAACATTGTCAAAAGGAGCTAACTCTTTTAATACAGTGTATGTACATACACATGATTGTAACGTTGTTAATGACATCATTGACGTACACTTATTATGATGAGATTAACTTCACAAAATTTACTCCAAAAATAATTTCTTAAGCATACAGTGCAGATATTACGTCAAATAATATGTGAAGTTTTTTAAATAATTGATTACACTTAATTACATAAATTTTAACCTGATTTGAATTTCTACAGTGTTCGTTGTTCTATACCTGAAAAGTAAAGAATCATGTGATATCATAAATAAGTAGCTTATTAGTTGAGTCTGACTCCAAACAAAATAGACCCTGATCTGCTGTTGCATAATGCACCAGCAGAGCAGGATCTATGTTGTTGTTCTACTGATTACTCCTAACAAACTGCATAGATTCAGATCTGTCAGTGCATTATGTACCAGCAGATTTGGGTCTATGCAGTTTGCAGTTGGACTCAATTTATAAGCAAGTATATACAGTACCTTTATCTCGTACATCAGTATAAAACAACAATACTATCATTTTGAAAATTTGATGATATGATAACAAAGACAATTTTTTTTGTTTTATCTTTCATTTTTGCCTTTTTTTTTAACTAGCATATATAAATACACATGCATTACCATATGATGGTAGCAACATCATCATCAAATTTTTATTTTAAAAGTTTTCCAAAGTTGTGTAAAGATACCATACATAATCATTTGGTTTACAGCCTAGACTTGACAGCCCTTTTTGTAAGAAATTGATTATTACTAATTTCAGAAGTGGGCAATCTGTAACGAGTGACACCATTCAAAGGTATGGATAATCCATTACATCTGAAGTAATTTATTACATGGGAAAGGTTGATCTAGCTGTTAAGGATGGATGCTGCTACAAATCCCAACATCCACATGCTCGTGAAGACAGTGTTCCTTGGGGCAATAGGATTTGTCTGCATTATAGGAAATTCCATAACTCTCATAACATTGTGTGTGTACCAATCCCTTCGAATACCCATTTACATTATCATAGGTGGCCTGGCGTTGGCAGATATCATTTCTGCTTTGATGAATATTCCAGAAGAGATCATTATACATGCTGACAAGGGTGAGATAAAAGCTGAAAAATGGTGCAAAGTTTATGGATTCTTGTCTAATTCATGCCAATACATCATTGCATTTCATCTTGTTGTCCTTGGTGTGTTTCGTGGGATTCTTTTGACTGACAGAGGTCATCATGGGCCATCCTGTATCCATGCTATCATTACCTCGGTAATTTTATGGAGTGTCTCCCTTGCAGCCAATATTCCCATGATTGATGCATCAAGTCGTGAGCCTGTCTCATATAGATGTGTTTTTAAAGCCAGTGATGCTGCAGAGGAAGAGAAATATCTACTTCTTTCGGGAGCATTTTCATATTTTTTGCCATTAATTTTGATTATAATCATATATGCCTTTACTGTGTACATGAGCAAGAGATTTTTTGAGGATAGCTACTCACGTAGGGAAAGAAGAATGTCAAAAATGATTTCTCGTTTAATTGTAACATTTGCATTATGTAGACTTCCACATGAAATGGTTACACTTTTGTGGTTTTACAAGATGAAAGACAAGGATTTAGAATCAGTGTTAGAAGACCGAGAGAAATTCCAGGTTTGGACACATGTGCGGGAGTATCTCAGCATTTTAGCACTTCTAGATCTGGCTTTACGGCCAATTATATATGCAACACTGTCTCGGGATTTTGGGACAGTGTTTGACAAGATTATCAACTGCACTTACTGCAAAGATGCAGAGGATGAAGATCCACATACAAGAAGGCGAGATCATGTGCAGGAGGTGTATCAAACACCACTCACTTCAACAATAGAGGTTCTGGAAGGGGAGGAGACGGAATGTGTGTAACAGGATTAGATTCTGAATCAACTATGATTCATTTGGATTTCATGGTTTCTTGTGCAAGAAAACAAGGTGATATCACATCAGTGAAGGGTATGATGCAATCCTGTTCTTACCAGATGAGTTCAGCAAAGGAAAAAAGCCAAGGGGTGTAGGAAAGGGTAAATGAACATGCTGACAACAGTAATAGATATATCCTTTTTCAAGCTGCTTTCATGCTGATGACACTCAACATCCAGGGATACAAAGGCTGCCTTACTACTGAAATCAGCATGTGTTCTAATCATATGCAGCTCACACTGGGAGCAATTTTTGCATGCTCTTGAGATGGTTGCACATGGCAGCACCAGTAACAAGCAGAAAAAGTCTTGCAGACTTTGCACTTTCTTACTGAACTTTATTTACAGATTTTAATTTAATATAATTTTTAAAAAAAATCTACTTTAATGTACAATCTTCATTTTTATGCCCTTGCTGCATCATTGGAGGGGGCATATAGTGTCACCTAGGTGTGCCTGTCAATCTGTCACTAGGGAGCATATAGTGTGACTCCTGTCTGTCAATCTGTCACTACTGGGCATATAGTGTCACCTATGTGTGCCTGTCAATCTGTCACTAGGGGGCATATAGTGTGACTCCTGTCTGTCAATCTGTCACTACTGGGCATATAGTGTCACCTATGTGTGCCTGTCAATCTGTCACTACGGGGCATATAGTGTGACTCCTGTCTGTCAGTCTGTCACAGATTTGGTCTCCCCTCAATAACTTTTGAAGTACTTTGTGGACTAAAAGCTAATTTAATGTAAAGCTTTAAAATAGGAAGACGTAGGTCAAGTCCAGTTTTCACCATTTTTCGACAAAACTTGACCGAGGTATTGTCCTTGTATGATTTAAAACTTTCCCTTTGCATATTAAAAGCACCATTTTGGCAGGGGGTTGGTGTTATATGCACATATTTCTAGTGTTTGTATAAATTTGTTGATGGCTGTTCTTTTGGTATGTAACAGGTTTGTTCAGATGGCATTCAGTAGAGACTCGTTCACATGACATTGTACATATGATGAGAGTCAATAGAAACATATATTTTAATTAGTCATTTTTCAAATTAAAATTTGTTTCAGCCTTTCTGAATGTTGCAGTAACAAAATTAATATAACCTATTGCTTAACTTTTGGTTTGAAACTAGTGTACAGCATTTTATACTAAAGAATATTGATGAGGAAAAACGAGACAAAGAATTTCAGATCAAACAGTTTATTTTAACAGTGTTTAATTTTTAATTGGGCTGAATTGTAAATTTTTAGCTTTATAACGGGAAAGTTTTCACCTGTTTACAAGTATATTAAATAGTTTTATATTCATTTGCTTTGACAATTACCTCATTAGTAATACCGTATTTTCTAGATTGTGCAGTCAAGCCTATTGAAAATAAGCCATTCCTTGAGTCATATTGATAGCATTATCTGAAAAATTGTCAGTACTGGTATTATATCTGTATGGTCTCTTCAAGGGACACTAGGTTATAGTGACCTTTTCTCACACTTAAGACAGTCGACATCCATTCACCAAGAGTTCAAATGGTATACTGTAGTTTTAATGCGGTACCAGCTGACACTGTGTATACCATATGTACTCACGTATAATCCGGGTCCAAATGCAAACAACATAGACCTTGATCTGCCATTGCATAATGCGCCGGCAGATCAGGTTAATGTTGTTTGTTCCACTGATTAATTCTTACAAACGGCATAGACCCAGATCTGCTGGCGCATTATGCGACAACAGATTTGGGTCTATGCAATTTGCAGTTGGTATCGGCTTATACGCGAGTATAGACGGTATTTATTTAACTTGGTCAGAATGTTCCTTGTCTCATTGGGAACATGATGAAGGAAATGCACGAATGAATGGGTGATATCGCATAATACCTGACTTCTCTTTGAGAAGCTTGGGGATAACAGTTGCAACATCAGACAAACATTATGATCCTGGACACAGGCAAGATTGGTTCACAACTCTTTTTAATTAAAATAATGGGGTGGTCTCTCAGATACATTGTAGGGTATCACAGATATACAAACCAGGCACTCTTCTCTTCTAAGTCAATGTGTTCCATCCCCTATTTACATGTGTATATTGTGTACCCATATGTAAACATCCAAGACCCAGATATACTGTCCTTTCTGTGCCCATAGATCAGATTATGTGCTTTTCACTTGAAATTAAAAGTTGGACAATCAGCAAAGACACTGATCTGCTGGAACATCATCAGCCTTCTCATTACCTTTTGAAGTTGTGAGGTTAAATTCAAAAGTTCAAGGCTGGGTCATTGCAAACAGTCTAACAAAAAATGTTACAGTGTTGCAAAAGTAGATGACTCCAATGTTACAATTTATGGCAGTAGAAGGTTATTTTTAACCGTGCTGGCATTGTTGCAAGCCACAGGCATCTGCTATGCACCTTTATCGCCCGTGACTGCCTGTGTGGAGATTTCCTTGTTTCTCATGAATATGCATAAACATGCTTAACCAATCACAGTGAGTTCGAGTACATTTTTCTCGCCTTTGTGATCTGACATGACCTTTTACACTGTTTGAATGAGCCAATCAGAGTTTCTCTTCCAAGCACAGTCACTTATTGATCAGTAAAACGGGTACTTCATTGATGTGTAGGAGATTGTTACATTATGTTGTTGATGACGTATTTTGCTTATGCGTACTCATGAAAAACGGCTTGCAACGATGGCCTGCTGACTGCTAATATTAAATTTTATTATATATACTTAAGTGTGAAACATATAAAATTATTATATTAGTGAAATATTTTTTTTTTTTTCCATTCCAGTATTTTCACATATGAAAAAAAATATCCTTATATTTTCACATGTGAAAGTGCAAGATTTCCCATCATGCCATGCTATGCTTGATTGTGTGTGCTTAAAGAAGTTATACTTGCCACAAGAAAAACAAACATTTTCTGTGCTGGAGTAATTAATTGAAACAGCATTACCTTTCAGTCAAGGAAATTTATATTTACCGAAGATATGACTGGCAACCATTTGCTTCCCTATGTCCCCTGTAAACTATTGTCACAAATCAGGGGTGCTGCATGCTCAATCGAACTTGCACTGTGGTAGAATAGGGTAAAAGAATTTATAAAAAAAAGTCAAACATGTAACTTATTGCAACATAATCTGTTTGGTGATATTTTTATCATCAACCAATGAATGTGATTGAAATTAAGGTGAACTTATGAGAGGGTGTGAATTGGTGTGCTGAGGAGTGAGTTCAGTCTTATAATCCTCATTACAGGAGCAAGTTTGATGTAGGATATAATAAAATGAAAATTTTCTTTTCTTGCATAAATACCAGATATATTTGATCTTGCGGTACAAAAATCAATATATTTTAACTCCTAGCTTCGCCACTTATCAAAATATCACATTTTTTGCGTCACACAATGAAATATATCTGGTATTAACATAGGAAAAGAAAATATACTTTATACGCTACTTAATGGGATGGTGGATCTTGGTCTATACTGTATAGTTTGATATTTACTATAGTACACAGGTAAATATGATAATATGAATTGCGATCTGGAATGATTCCATTTTATATTACTCCTGATGAGATTTATATTACTCTTACTTGGATTACATTGTGCACGGTGTACACAAATGATTTGTGTATTGCTGCATGTAGCGTATTTTTAATAAAAATCATAGGTATATACAGATTCAACATAACTTCTACAGTATTTTTGCATAAAAATGTGTGTGCAGCATTGCTGTATGAGGTGTAGTAATGTGGTCATATCCATGTATCAGCATAGGATTTCACCCTGCATTGATGCCCAGGTGTATGTTATGCTTTCCCATTTTCTGGGCTGTACCCAAATTCTACGTCGTGTATGTTATGGGCTGAAACCAGTCACAAAGAAGAGTGAAATTTGTAGAGTAGAGAAATAAATGCGTTCCTTTGACCTACCGTATAAACTTGCATATAAATTGATACCAACTGCAAACTGCATAGACCCAGATCTGCCGTGGCATAATGTGCCAGCAGATCTGCTTCTATGCAGTTTGTAAGGACTAATCAGTAGACAAACAACATAGACCCTGATCTGCGCATTATGTGATAGCAGATCAGGGTCTGTGTTGTTTGCATTTGGACTTGGCTTATACTCGAGTATATACGGTAATATATCATATTCCCTCAGAGCGATAGAAATAATGATGCACACAAAGTGGATTTTCAGCTTTTCTGCTCCACAGTAATTGGTGTATTCTCAGTTGTGTATCAGTCAAAATATGGTTCAGAATCTGTGTTATTTAATTTATTTACCTGCCAAACATCTTAAAGTTGCTTATTCTCCAAAAATGACATATTATGCTTAACAAATAGTAAAAGTAATTATTTCTCAATGGATCTTCAAAGTGGGCTCTCTTGCAAGCCGCTCATGTACATTGACCATCTTACATTCAGCTACGGTAATTGGGAGTGCACACTGGTCCTGAAAAGGATTAAGTACAGCCAAGTTACTGGATAGGTGCTTTTCCTAGTGAAACTTTAAATTGCATCTGAAAATTGCAAAATTTTAAAAATTTTATGTAAGAATAGTGATCATAAATGTTATTTTTTTCTGAAATCAACACTGAATCTCATGGGTGTGTTGAAACCCTCATCCTTCAGGTTTGGGCTTCAGTGATCCCCTAGGGATTCAGTGAATGTTTATACCAGCAAAAACATGTATGATCCTTTATTCCATGTTTGTAAATGCAAAACGATGCTTAATTTGTCATTTAAAAAATCCATCTGTAACATATTGCTATAATATGCATCAATTCATTTGATATAGCTTCAGGCATAATTTTCTCATGATTTATTTTCTTGTTTATTATCCAGTTCCAGATTTGAACAGTTATGATTTCTCAAGACATCAACATTCTCTTTATTTAACTTATAAAAAAAATAAAAGCAGTTTACGGAAACCTTTCTAGGCATTCCTTTTTCAAATTATCTAATTATTATATTTTCCTTTTTTATTTTCTTGCTTCTTTTTATATTTTTTATATCAGGTATTCACTTTGAAAGCAATTATTTGATGTTCTGATACCATGAAATCAGTACTGTTATTATTAATATTATTATTATTATTATTATTATTATTATGATTATTGTTGTTGTAATAATGATGTTGATGTTCTTGTGCTTTTAAAATCAGTTATAGATAAAACATACTGTAATCTGAATATTAATTGTCAAATTTTCCTTTGATATAAACACAATTGTAAAAGGGCGTTATTCAGACAAATTTAGACACAAAAGTATTATTTGGTTCAATATTACAGAGGTTGAAAGTTACATGTCTAAATAATTCAAAATTGATGTGTTTTTTTAGACCTTTGTATTTACAATATAGTAAGTACATGTGTATGTATTTGAATTCCGTTTCCTTGTTTGTTAATCATTTTCCTAGAAAATTTGTAAGCTCTTATAAATTCAGCATACATGTATCAGAGAAAAATGTCTTGATATAAAATCTTATTATGATATTTTATATTAAATTACAGTTAAAATAAAGAGGTGTTCACGTTGTCTACATTAATTAGTGACAGGATTAGAGAACATCAGAATGATAGGGACTGGCTTTTCCTTTGGCACCATCTAAATGGGAGATAACTGGGCCATGAAGACCATTCAGTGAATGCTTTTACTTAATGCATGCATTTAAGAAGTATTTATGCAACAAGTTATTAGGGTCCTTGAATTATTTTGTGCATGTAGGGAATTTTGAAGAATTATTTGTTAATTTTTATTATGAAAACTGTATGAATTACCATTGTAATGTAACATATAGGGCATCATGTATAGAATTAGCTGTAACTTTTTTAAAAGGTAATTAGAAGGTTACCATATATACTCGCGTATAAACGGGGTACAAATGCAAACAACATAGACCCTGATCTGCCATTGCATAATGCACCAGCCGATCTTAGTCTATGTTGTTTGTTCTACTGATTAGTCCTTACAAACTGCATAGACCAGATCTGCCGGTGCATTATGCGATGGCAGATCTGGGTCTATGCAGTTTGCAGTTGATATCGGCTTATATGCGAGTGTATATGGCATGCTTCTGTCATGTAAAGACAACCAAAATTTAACCTTATTACTGAAATAAGGACCTTTAGATTTTTTTAAAATTATTAGGCATGATAGATCATAAGTTATTCTTCACAAAAGAATGAAGCCTCTTGATTTTGGAGTCAAAAGGTCAAGTCAAAGTCATTGTGACTGAAGGAAGAAAAATGGTTTCTGTACAATAACATTAGTTCTACATCACAGACCTGCACCAAACTTTGTGGATGGCTTGCATTTGGGTTAAGGAAGAATCATATTAATATAATGGGCAAACTGTCTAGGTCACTGTAACTGAAAGAAGAAAAATAGTTTCTGTACAAAAATCTCAGCTCTCAGTGTGTGCCTTCATCAGAGTTTAGGGATGACTTTCATGTTGGGTAAGGAAGAAGTCTATTGATTTTGGACATCAAAAGGTCAAAGGTCAAGGTCACTGTTGAAAGAGTTATCGATTTTGAGGTCAAAAGGTCAAAGGTCAGGGTCATTGTCACCTTCGAAAAAAATGGGTTTTGAAAAATAACTTTTGTAAGTTTCTTGACCAAATTATGTGGATGGCTTACACTTGGGACAATAAAGAAATATGTAGATTCTGTGGTCTAAAGCTCAGAGGTTATGGTCATTGTAAGTCTAATAAGAAAATAGTGGTTTCTGCACATTAAGTTTAGTTCAAAACTGCATACCTTGACCAGAGGTCCAGGTCGTTGAGTCTCATTGGTCAATAATCTCCAGTCTCAACCTAGTACCAATATTGGTACTCCTACATTTCTTGGCAGAGTACTAATTTGATCCTGCATGTATACCCATCAATGGAGTAGCCAGGTGTGATTCATACCCAAGTGTTTTTTTCCCCAACCCTTTCACTCACATTCATAACCATGCATACATACAATTACAGAATGAAGTCTCCTTAATTTATTCCAGCTAAAAACAAATGCAAGAGCTTATGTGTCCTCTAAACTGTCAAAGTGTAATATCCTAAAGAATAGACCACCATTTTGAATATGGCATCAGATGGGATGAGTATGACACACGGAGAGACAAAAGTATCATGTCATATAGATGCTCATGTTTTGTAAGAACAGACACAAAATGCTTGGTAACTTGGACTGTAATTTTGTTGTTCCATTAACAACTATAGGATCACTTCATAGCATCAACCTATCAAAATGTCAGTTGCGGCTAGGATATAGATAGAGTTAACCATGTCCTACTGTTGTCTACATAGAGGACAATTAAACACAGAGTGGGCGTATAATGTGCTGTTCACAGTACTCTTGCTTACATATGTACATTTCATTAATTGGATACTCGTTAAGATGGAATTTCTCACATAACATTGCAATACTCTAACAGTGCCATACATTGGCTTGCCATTATTTTCATTGTAATGAAACCTTGTTTTGTCATCTGACATCAGTATTATTGCATTATGAGAAACACATGTATGTACCCCAAACTTGCATATTTTTTGTATAATCCAAATTAATTCATCCAAATTTGTGTTTATCCATGTTTGTTAATGTCATCCAAGGAATTTGGATGAATAAGGTTTCATTGTAATTTTGCATGAATACTCCAGTGATAACACAAATTATTTTCCATTTTAGTTTAGATTTTTGTCAGATTTTAAAGATGGCTTCCGCTGTTTGTACATTAATAAGTTCTTATATGAGACAGTTTTTAGCTTACATGACTGTAAGACCAAGTGAGATTATAGTATTAACCTGCGTCTGTCATGCATCATCCATTGTGCATCATGCAAAGTGTGTATATATATTGTGTATATATATCTTCAGCAATTACTTGGTACCACTCTGGAGCAAGATCCATGCATATTAATGAGGTGATCTTGCATCTGATTGGTTAACCTTGTTACCACCCGATTTCTGAACTGATTTTGATCAAACATGGAATATATGCTTAATTCATTAAGATCATAGATGAATTTAATAATGATTGAGATCCACACATGTTGATTAGGTGATCCTGCATTTGATTGGACAAGCTTCTTAACCTTTTGGAGGTTGTATTTCTGATCAGATTTTGATCAAACTTGGAATATATGCATATATCATGAACATCTTAGATAAGTTTGATAATGAGCAAGATCCACACATACTGATTCGGTGATCTTGCAGCTCATTGACTGAGCTTGTTACCCATCTGGAAACCACATTTCGTATCTGATTTTGATCAAACTTAAAATATGGGCTTATATCATAAAGATCTTGGATGGGTTCAATAAAGAGTGAGAACCATGCATATCAATGACATAATCTTGTATCTGATTGGCTGAGTTTGTGACCACTATGGAGGTCATATTTCTGATCTGATTTTGATCAAGCTTATAATATATGCTTATATCATCAAGATCTTGTTCAATTTCAATAATGAACAATATCCATATATCTGATTGGTTGAGCTCATTACCACTCTAGCCATGATTTTGATCTGATTTTGATCAAAATTGGAATAAGGGCTAGCTCATCAAGATCTTGGGAATTATCAAAATTTGAATTAGGGCTAGCTCATCAAGATCTTGGGAATTATCTAAATCTGAAAAGGGCTAGCTCATCAAGATCTTGGGAATTATCAAAATCTGAAAAGGGCTAGCTCATCAAGATCTTGGGAATTATCAAATTCGGAATAAGGGCTAGCTCATCAAGATTTTGGGAAATATCAAATTCGGAATAAGGGCTAGCTCATCAAGATCTTGGGAATTATCAAAAGTTACCAGGATCCAGACATGTGAATGAGGTGAGCATCTGATTGGCTGAGCCTGTTGCCACTCAACCAGATCATATTTTTGATCTGATTTTGATCAAACTTCAAATATAGGCTATATTAATGAAATACCTTGCATATGATTGGCTGAGCTTGCTACTTCTCTAGATCTAGGGACTATATTTCTGATTCATAAAGCTTGGTAAATTGGTTTATATCAAAATCATGGATGACTTTGATTGTCAGCAAGACACTGTGCATGTTAATTATACCATTATCTTTAAAACAAATTTTTATCATGATATAGTAAATAGCTAAAATCAACATGATATAAAGTTTGGGAGATAGTTTACCTAGGTTATGTTTTCACAATACTACATAAGCCTGCATAGTGAAATGGTCAGCTGTTAAGTTATGTAAGCCATTTTGGTGATATCAGGCCCACATAAACCTCTTGTTTAATCTAGCCAAGGCACATAGATAAGTAAATAATTTTTGACAAAATTAAACAATACTACATGGGAAGGACTGCAAGTAAACTGCAAATACAGACAAATCAGAACTGGCTGGTAAATATTGAGTCAGGGATTTCGATTTGTCTACAAATAGAAATGTGTACAATTATTTGATACTGTTTGCAAATTTTAAAAATGTTTAATGCATTGTAGTTAAAATATACAATTTTATTTTATTTTAAATCCAGAATGTACCTTTGGAGAATTTGAAACTTAGACAGTTTTATAAAAAATAGTTTAAGTAATGTTTTTAAGAATAAAAATTAGATAGAATATTAAATTTTGTGTGTTGACATTTAAATTCAGATAGGAAAATTTTTAAAAATGTACCAGTGTTAATGACCACCAGTCCACAGTGACTGCTTGCTTTTAGTCTAGTCATCTTTTGTTATATAATTCACCATATTCAGTGACCACATGTCTAATTTGTCCAGTGACTGTGACATACATGTAATGGTCCCATTTTTGTGTGATTTGTATTATGTGTAGCAAGGAGCATGTTTCCTTGTGGCATTTGTCCACGCTTTCTTGTAAAGAAAAAAAGAAAAGCAACCAAAGGTAACAAATATGAACCCATTTGCAATAGAGTACTTACAATTTAAGTGCTCATTTACATGTATCACTAGTTTTCACAATTTTCTAGAGAAAATGTGCAAAACTTAATATTTTTTTGGATGATCGGTTTTTACAAGGGCTGTTAATCACTTTTTTAGTACTTACATTTTTGTAAGTATCTGTCGTACCTTATAACAGCTTTTAAGTCCTACTGACTAAAAAAGAGATAACTCTGCTCTCTTAATTTTGTATTGCTTCAGTATTTATAAATAACAACACCAGTAGTATTTTTTTGTTCGTGATTTAGAAGTACATATAATTATGAAATGCATTTTCATATTGACCATAGAGGTGTGTTTGTGCACAGAAGGCTAAATTTTGGTATGAAATTATAAAGTAAATTAATTTGAAATTTGACAGCATTTAATAATTTGTGTTGATTTGCAATAAACTACAGTTACATGCATTTGGCAGATATCTTTTTGTAGCCCAAATAAAATGACCACCTTTGTATAAAATGCATTTTAATCTATGTATTTACTTGGTCCTTGTATACAGGTTTTGTTGTACATGAAATGTTTGTAGTCGGGGATTTGTTGTTTGCTTTAATGGTATATACATGTATAAGAATTTACTTACAATTAATTGTTGCTTGTATAGTACATGAAGCCAAAATATCCATTGTAATGTTAATTGTAATCAGAATTTTCTTCGTAATGCTCAAGATTTTACGAATGTGTATTTGTTTATTGTGTTGATTATCATCATACAAACTTTTTAAATTGTAGAATAATGTATTCAGTTTCTTTAATCATTTGTTCACAAACATAGAGCATTTGAATGTATTGTCTTGGATATTTCTGAGATTTTTTTTTTTTTCATTGACTGCAATGTATTGAATATTTGTCAATGAAAAACCAAATGTCCTGCACATCTGAGGAATTAAGGGGTAACCACTTTAGCACCATGAAAGTTAAACTGTTTCATAATTACCAAATCATTTAAATTTTGTGACATTTGAACATGAAAGCTGGTTTAACTGTCACAGTAATTTATCTGTTATGTACTGTCAATTCATGTATTTTTGTGGGTATCAATTTTCGTGGTTTAGCAAAAAATGGACATTTTCATCAGTGCTAAATTCATGGATTGAAGATGGGGTCCTATTATTTCCACAGGATGTTCTTTGTTCATTGGGTCTTAGGATTCATGGTTTTTGTAGTAACCACAGAATGCACGAAAATTTGTACCCTTCAACAAATAGTTCATTGTAAATGTTGAAAGGTACAGAGTTACTATCTCTGATGTTTTTTTTTTACAGTGGTAATTACATTATTGACCACATTTGAGAAACACATTACCATATATACTTATAAGTCAAGTCCAACTGAGTCCAACTCCAAGCAACATAGAACCTGATCTGCTGTTGCATAATGCACAAGAAGATCAGGGTCTATGTTTATTTTACTGATTACTCCTAACAAACTGTATTATGCAACGGCTGATCTGGGTCTGTGATGTTTGTAGTTGGGCTCGACTTATAAGCTTGTATATACAGTACATGTAGTATGTTTTGTGTACCAAAGAATACTGCTCAAGATTTTAAATTCAGGCATCTTTTAACAGATTTACCTCATATTTCTGATTGTTGTTGTTCATACATATTTTGCATCCAAATCACATTGCTGTAGTTAAGACAGCTGTTCTTATGTATTTGATAAATAACATACGTTTGTCACTGTACATTATCACATTTATCTGTATTAATATATTATAATAGGTAGTTGTGCATAACATCATTTAGACATAGCTTAGAATTCTTTGTCTTAAGTATAGGAGTAGATATAAATCCCTAACAAAGCAGTTGTAACATTAGAAAGGTCACCCCTCAGTCCATTTTTCTTATAATGCCAGTTCCATGTAGCACAAACAGTAACAATTAAATTATGAGAATACATCCAAACTGATATGCATGGATATTATTGTCATTTTGCAGTTTTAACTTCAATGTTACAAACTTTTGTAATAAAATGTACCATATATACTCGCATATAACTCGATACCAACTGCAAACTGCATAGACCCAGATCTGCCATCACATAATGCGCCAGCAGATCTGGGTTTATGCAGTTTGTAATGACTAATCAGTAGAACAAACAACATAGACCCTGATCTGCCAGTGCATTATGCGATGGCAGATCAGGGTCTATGTTGTTTGCATTTGGACCTGGCTTATATGCGAGTATATGCGGTACCTTAAGCTGTCACAGAAGTCAGCAGTGTCATCTAACTACACTGTCCATGCAGTTTAAGCTACCTAGCTATAAGAAAGTCTTGTACATAACAGACACTCATTTTGAACCCCATAATCATCTATCCATGGGTAAAATACCGTATATATTTGTCTATAAGTAGAGTTCTACTGTATGTGGCTAACGTATATTTATATTATGAAAAAAAAGCAGTCTGTTGAGTCTGTGTAAAGCTGAATCTCATTTTTGCCAGAAACAAATTATTGACTTTGAGTAATAGATAGTTACTTGAAGTGCAGGTACAACCATTGCAAAAATATTATTTCTTACTTACTTTTTAAAACAAATTCTATGTATATCAGTCATCTCTGATGCAAACCATTGTCATCAAGAAATGTTCATTGAACATGTTGTAATGTTATAAGTATATTCTCATACTTCAAGTCAGACTTGGATCAAATTTCTGATGATTGGTCCATGCTTGTATTATACATTAGCAAGTCATATATCATCATTTTAAGTGGGTCTGAGTTTAAGCAACAGAATGCTTTTATAACCTAGGAGGCCTGATTTTCAGATATTATTTGGTTCTAATTTTTGGATGAAATTTCAATGAATCTTCAATGCATCATATTGAGGTGATAGATAAACAGAAGCATGGTGATCCAGATTGGACGGTATTTAAGAAATCATGGTGATCCAGATTGGACTGTATTTAAGAAAGCATGGTGATCCAGATTGGACTGTAGTTGAGAAAGCATGGTGATCCAGATTGGACTGTAGTTAAGAAAGCATGGTGATCCAGATTGGACTGTAATTAAGAAAGCATGGTGATCCAGATTGGACTGTAGTTAAGAAAGCATGGTAATCCAGATTGGAATGTAGTTAAGAAAGCATGGTGATCCTGATTGGACTGTAGTTAAGAAAGCATGGTGATCCAGATTGGACTGTAGTTAAGAAAATCCTTATCACTGCTGATCAGTTTTAAACATCAAGTTGTCTAGGTTACTGCTTTTTGGTGCATCAGTGGTCATACCTAATTAATGGTACTCATTTCATTTTCAGTTAATGTTGGGAGTTTTATAAAATGCCAAAAAATAGGTCAAATAGAGAGAAGGGTGTTAACTAGAATTGCAATGAAATCTTCTATGTCACTTTTGACATTCTTGTTGCCAGTTTTGACATTCTTGTTGGCAGTTTTGACATTCTTCTATGTCACTTTTGACATTCTTGTTGCCACTTTTGACATTCTTGTTGGCAGTTTGACATTTGATCTATGTTACTTTTGACATTCTTGTTGGCAGTTTTGACATATTCATTTTATGAAATTCTTTTCTTTTTAATAGTACTCTTGGACAGTTATGTGTATTGTGTAAGCCAGGAGCATTATTATTATTATTTACAATTCTAACATGTTTGCATGTGAAGGCATATATATCATCAATTTGTGAAGTACAAAGTATTGTATTGATGTTTGCTGCTTACAAATATAATTCCTTCCTCATGTATATGTCTTTTTTTGCAGATGTATCAAGTGATCATGGTGCTTGTGTTGTTTGATGACAGTTAGTGTTTGCATTGCTTTTGTCAATATTTTTCTTGAATTTTAGTCTGTTTCAGTCCGTTTTATCTATAATATTTTTTTCTTTTGAAGGTGTTGCAGCAGATGAGTTTTCAAAACATCATGAAAAAGGTTTCAAATTTAATTGTAATATCCTTGCCACTTTAAAGTAATAATTTAATAGATTTTTATAAATTAATTGACACCTTTTGATAATACATGTATCTATAATTACAAAATTTTTTTATATAAATTTACAAATTAATTATGAGTATAGATACATTTATCAGGGTTCAAATAGATTTCAGAAATTAATCAAACTGATAAAAATTAAGATCAACTTATAATGAGAAGATCTGACAGGCATCAATAAAGGTTCATGTTTTGGTGATCTTTGGAATTTCTGGTCCACTTATTTTTAGTAACCAATCAGATAAAGCATTGCATTTTGTGTTAGGGAGAGTTATGATTAGAAAAACTCTATGTTCCAAATGATGTTTTTCACTTTCATAATGTGAAAGTTGAAAATAATTGATCAGTTGAAAAGTCAACAGAATGTAACCTTGTATTGGTATCCGTCAGATCTCCATTATGTTGGAGATCTCAGTTTTAATCTGCTTGGTAAATTAATTTACCTCAAGTAATTTCCTATGCAGTGATTAGTTTTTTCTGTCAATAGACAATTGCTCAAAACATTTACATCACTTCCATTATCATGTTTACTTGTGTGTAATGCACACCTGCAAACATTGTCAACCCTGTTGTGACAGTTGCATAATGTACCTGCAGATCATGAACAGTACTGTTTGCATTAAGCCATTTGTAGAATGAACAGGATGGACTCTTATCCGTTGGTGCATTTTGTTATGATAGATCTGGGTCTATGTTATTCATGTTTGGGTGCATCAAACTGCTTTCCAGATGATGCATAAACAACGCCACTGCCTGCACCAACTGTTTGATCCTGATTTCAGCCTAGTTTGACATACCATTTGTGTTTTTAGCCTTGAATTTGTTCTGAAAAAAATCTTTAAGTTGACTATGACAGCACTAGATTTGCTATTTTAAGCATTAAATTTTCGATACTATCCATTACTTTTGGATAATTATTTCAAAAGCAAGGTAAAATCAAGAAACAGCATTTCTGCAAATTTCTAGCAGATTTCAGCTCTAGTGGCAGTGGCATTATCCAAGCTGTAAGGGGAGTTAACCCATTGTGAGGAGTATGTTGAGTGCATGTTACACAGGGATAATAAGTTACCAATCAATTAGACAGTTTGTAAGCCCAAGTTTCAAGGTGCTAATCAGGGTAAAGGTACTTTTAGAAAATTGCTCATTGTATAGAATTTTTTGAAAATATATAGCAGTAATAGAGCAACATGACATTAGAAATACGATAGAATTTGAAAAATTGAAGTGCTGTGGGCCGAATTTTTAGTTTGAGTTTTTTGTTGGTTCAAGATTTTCTGAGGTTATAGACAAGAATACTTTACACTGGGACTCAGCAGGTCATCCATGTTATGGCAAGTGTTTGAGACATTGATGTTTGATTTGTTGAAGTTTATCTGTAGATGCATTTATGCTTTTGTAATAAATTTCCTCATTTAAATTTCTAATGATGTTCAGTTGGGAAAAGCATAAAGAACAATGAAAACCTCACCTGATTTTGCAGTGATCAAGCTTATTTATTTATATATTTAATTATTTATTTATTAATTTGGACAGTGAATGAATAATTTTTTTTAGTTTTTTGCTGAGTTGCAAAATTTTATCAATATTTAAACCTGAACTTCCCCACATTGGGCCTTTGTATGTGATAGATTGAGAGCCAGTTATTATTAATGACTGCATACACTTTTGTACTACAGAAATACTCCTTCCTGATCCTGAATCATTATTGGATGTGATTATTTCCTCCATTTTTTTTTTATTTCATTTTTTTTTTAATTATCTATATTTCGGTGTAATCTTTAACTTGGAGAATGTTGCCATGTAAAAAAAAAAAAATTCAATATTTATGTGCTGACATTTCATTGGGAATTTATAGGTTATTTATAGACATTTCATTGGGAATTTATAGGGTATTTTATAGGATGGCTTGTATTGCACATCGCCTACACATTCAATTAGCCTAGAATTCAAAATGATAGCATAGGTTATAAATCTGTTTTTACTACAAATGTACAGTACAGAAAAGTCACAGCTGCATCCCAGCAAGAATTAGGGTAGACGGTTGAGATTTTCTTATTCATCCTACATGTATTAATATTAATTAGTTTTATACTATTATCAGTATTTATTTTATTTGTGGGTAACGAGCACTTATATATAAGCAGATATTTTTAAAAAAATTGATGTCATCTTTACTCAGTATTTGGTGCTATCCATATTAAATTTTAAATGTTTAATTTTAAATTCCAGACTCAAATTCAACTTAAATATAAGATTTGGGGACCTGTTGGTGGAGAGTTGGGGCACAAAAGGATAATACGCTTCTTTGCAAATAGATTTTTGAAAAACAGTTTTTGTCTGTTTAGGTCAAGGAAAGTAGGACTGTCCTACAACTCCCGTTACATTGCACATAGGTCAAGGAAGTTAGGACTGTCCTGCAATTCCCATTACATTGCACATAGGTCAAGGAAGATAGGACTGTCCTGTTATATTGCACATATTCTAGCATACAGTTTAACATTCACAAGCAATGGGGAGGAGTAATTTGTTTGTTAGACTTGATTAATTTAGAAACTCTGTTTCAATTAGAAGGCATTTCTTTCCACACATGACTTTCAGAAAAAAATGCCCATAAACCTGAAAAGACACTGTCTCTCAATACTGACCATGTAAAGATACTTTTCTAAATAAATATATACATAGAAATGGTGAGAGTCACGTTTCATGCATGAGCATATCTCTAGTTTACAAAATATTCATTAAATGGAATAACAATCATTGGCATATTGACATAAATACCAGCAATGTCACTATAAACAATTGGGTAACTGTCTTACCTTGCATGTATGACATCTGGTGGCCAGGCAAAGGGAGATAAGACTTTACAGTTAATATGGTATCCACAAAGTACATGTAGTATACCGTATATACTCATGTATTTTCCGATTCCAACTGCAAACTGCATAGACCCAGATCTGCCATCGCATAATGCTCCAGATCTGGGTCTATGCAGTTTGTAAGGATCAATCAGTAGAACAAACAACATAGACCCTGATCTACCAGTGCATTTTGCGACAGCAGATCAGGGTCTATGTTGTTTGCATTTGGACCCAGATTATACGCGAGTATAGATGGTATTATAAATGAATGTTCTGATTGTAGATATTAATAAAGTAAAAGAAGAAATAAGTGGTATCTTCATATATTAAGGATATAATTTCCTCATTATCAGTGTGTATATGAAGCAAACCTGTCTGAAATATTGATTATGAAATGAAAATCAAGTTTGTTTTTCTCCAATACAAGTAATGAAATGCATAAAGTCCTTCATGTGATGTTATTTTATGTTTATATATTTACTAGATTTGTCTTAAAGCATCTAGTCTCCTTACCCCATTTCACAAACTACAATCATGTTGAGCAGTGGAAATTTCAAATATTTAGAATAACATTTTGTAAAGAAATTTTTGTATAAAAAATAATTAATTTTTTTTCCAAATAACATTCATCAATATCATGGCATTAATTATTTAAGCATATTATTGTGGTGTGCGTGCAGGTTGATATTATGAGCCTCGTACAATATATCGCTTGTTTAAAGATTTTGTATGACATATATCATTGTTATTGAGTTTTATCAGTATTAAAGTATATGCTGACAATATACTGGTGTTATGTGATTTTTTGTTTTTATTTTGGGTTCGTAGTCATTGAACTAACCACATTACCACTATGACCCTACCCTTTACCGGTCACTGCCATCTCACCTCTGTCCGTGTGGGTTCGAGTCCGTGGCTCGGCCAATGTGGTTATGTGAGAAAGCTTGCCAGTAGCTTCCCATGGGTAGGTGGTTCTTCCCTGGATTTTCCCAGGTTCTTCCTCCACCAGATATACTGGCCGCCATGTATAGCCTATCGTGTGCTGAAAAATGGCGTTAAACCCATAAAACCAAACCAAACTATAACCCTACATACTTAAGTAGATTCTAAAGACTATCACAAGTGCAAATGAGATATTCCGAATGGTGTAATTTGTATAACCAAAGATTACTTGAAATACTGTATATGCTCGCTTACAAGTCGGGTACAGCTTTAAGCTGCATAAACCTAGATCTGCCAATGCATAATGTGCTTCCAGATCTGGATCTATGCAGTTTGTTAGGAGTAATCAGAAGAACAAACAATATAGACCCTGATCTGCTGGGGAATTATGCAATGGCAGATCAGGGTACATGCTGTTTCCATTTGGACCCAAATTACAAGCAATTAATATATGGTAAGTATATGCTACAATATTAAGCCACAACTAATCTTGATTTGGTTGTGTCCGCCTGTTGATTCTGAGAAGCTTGTTAACAAGATTGCACAAAAGCCACTAAACGGTGACAAATTAAATTGTGCCCACATATTTTTATCCATATGTAGATGACATGATTAGATTTTCATGCCATTACAGCAATTTTTTCAATTCTTGACACATTTTTATACATTTTTGGGCAGATTATTTTGATAAAAACTTTGTTAGTACAATTAAGCAATAACCACTTGGGATCGACAAATGAAATTTGGTTGGCATATTTTTATTTTATGTTGATGAACTGATTAAATTTTCAGGTCATTGCAGAAATGTTTTTTTCTTCTTTCTTTTAACAAATTTCTGAACTATTGGGATATTTTTGACAACAACCTTGTTAGTATGTTTAAGCATAAAACACTTGAGATATACAAGTGAAATTTGATAGACATATTTATGTGCATATGTAGATGACCGGATTAAATTTTCATGCCATTATAGCATTTATTCAAATCTGTATAAACTTTAAAAAGTTTGGATGTAGACCTTTTGGACTTCAATGGGGGCATTTGCGCTTTACAAATACAATTCTAGTTTGACTGTTGAAAATATCAATAAGCTTGTACAGTGGATTGCATTATTAAGAAAATCATAAGTTTATGAATTTCCAGATATGCAAAAAGTAATTACTTTGGTCTGAAGTGTGATATATATTTTTCTTTCTTTTTAATAATATGTTTTAACAGTTATTCTCGATTCTAGCAGTTTGTAATCAATGGGTTCTACTGCACTTTAAATTATCCGTCAGCTATCCTATCTGATGTGCAGATTAGTTTGATCTTTGGGAAAGCCAGATGCCTGATTGGCTGAGCTTGTACCGCTCTGGAGTCTCTATTTCTGTCCCAGTTTTGATCAGACTTGTATCATTAAGATCTCAGATAAGCACAATAACTTTGGTGTCCACTATCTACATTTACCAAACTTTGTGGATGAATTGTACTTTGGGTAAGAAAGAACCTTAAACATTTTGAGATCAAAGGTTAAGGTCACTGTGACTGAAAGGATAAAATTGTTTGTACACAATAGAATTAATTCTACATCACATACCTAGACCAAACTTTGAGGATTGCTTGCACAGTCTGAAAGCAGCCTATTGATAGTGGGTTTAAAAGGTCAAAGACCATGATAACTGACTGAATTAATAAAAATGGTTTCATCTTGATAACAGTTCACATAACATACCTGGACCAGACTTTGTGGATGGCTTGACATGAGGTAAGGAAGAACCCTATTGATTTGGGGGTTAAAAGGTCAAAAGTCATTTGCACAAAAATTTCAGTTAATTACATAGAGGACTAGTAAACATGGGGCGGGCATCTAAAGTGGTGTTCACAGTACTGTTGTTTTTTGCTTTTTGAATACCTGTTCTCTCTCTCTCTCTCACAATTAAAGCAAGGGAAGTGACCTGTGATATTGACTATCAAGAATCACAGGTTTGGGGTTAGAGAGATTGTTTTCCCTGCAAAAATGATGCAAAACAGATATAACAAATACAAATTTTGGAATACAAGATGCATAAATTTCAGTAGGACAATAAACAAATAGCAAAATAATAAATCTTGGGCAATATTATGAATAGTTTGTAATTTATCACTGTAGAAAAATTATAAAATAAAAATATTATTAAAGAAACAACTATTGCAGGCTAGCATAAACAATATTCAGATGTTGTAATTAAGAATCAGAATTTCTTTACACGATTATAGAGATTTGTTTGCAAGGAATTATTTTTTAGCTCTACTGGCAATTGACCAGAAGAGCTTATGGGATGGTCTGTTGTCCGTCATCCTTCCGTCGCCTGTTGTCTGTCGTCCATTAGCACAAGTTTGTTATTGCTACTACTCCTAAACTACATTGAGGATTGCCTTGGAACTTTATACAAACATTCATCCCATGGTCTATGTGGTCCTAAATGAAAATGGTGCTGCTCAGAAATCCATCTTGAAAAACTTGTTATCTCTACTTCTCCTGAATGGATGTTCATATCAACATGTGGTTTTCACTAAAAGACTTCGTATGATGTCTAGTTGGTCCGAAATGAAATGGTGCTGATCGGACTTCCAATATGGCCACCATTGCAGCCATCTTGAAAATCTTATTGTCGCATATGAACATGGGGTTTTCACTAAAAGACTTCTTATGATATCTTGTTGGACCTAAATGCAAATGGTACAGATCTGACATCCGATATGGCCGCCATCTCAAAAATCATTTTATCACAACTCTACTTGAACAGAAAGTCATATTAATGTGGGGTTTTCACCAGAAGACTTCTTATGATGTCCAGTTAATCTTAAATGAAAATGTTGCCAATGTGACATCCAGCATGGCCGCAACAGCAGCCATCTAGAAAATCGTTTTTGCCACTGCTGAATGGAAAGTCGTATCTTGAAAATATTGTTATCTCTACTCCTCAAAATGGATGTCTATATCAACATGGGGTTTTCACGAATATACTTCTTATGATACCTAGTTGGTCCTAAATGAAAATGGTGACAGTCGTACATCCAATATGGCAGTCACGAAGACAGTCTTCAAAATCTTGTCACCTCTCCCCCTAAATTGATGATCATTATGACACGAGGCTTTTCACCAAATGACTTCTAATGATGTTCACTTCGTCCTAAATAAAAATGGTGCCAAGATGACATCCAATATGTGTACCACAGCAGCTGATTTGAAAATCTTGTTATTGCTGAAGAATATCAGAGATGGTTTCAACACTCAACAGTTAAAAGGAAGAAATGGTCTTATCTTGAATTCCTGGAAATTCCTTTCGCCCAGTAGAGCATCACTCTCTTTGAGGGACTCTTGTTAGCACCTGGCTATAAGGCCAAGTGAATTTATATCATGGGTCTGCTTCCATCATGCATTGTCTGTCAACAATTTTTATTTTAAACAAAAACCACTATACCAGTTTTGATCAAATTTGACATGGCTCTTCAGATTTGTACAAATGATGCTGATCTGTCATCAAGTGTAGCTGATGTTACCAAAAATAGTACAAACCCTTTCAATTACTTCTTCTCAAAACCCGCTTAACAGAATTTTATCAAATTTGACAGAAAGAATTCTAGCCGGAAGACATTTTAATTTTATACAAATAAGGCTGACTTACTAGCCAATATGGTTGCCATTACTAAAAATAGGAAAATCCCTATAAACGACTTTTCTAAAACTGCTGAATAGAATATTTGCCTTGACTTCACAGAAACCATAGAGGCATGAAAACCTTTCAAACTTTTACAAAAGATACCAACGCCATCAAACATGGCCACTGTTACTAAAAAATAAAATAAATCTTTAAATGACTTCGAATCAAAACCTGCTCAACAGAATTTGACCAAATTTGACAGAAAACATTATGGATTTGAGGGCTTTCAAGTTTAGACAAATGATGCTAAACCACCATTAGATATGGTCACCTTTATTAAGTATAAAAAATGCTAAAGTTGCAGTTTGCTAGTAAAGCAAGGAGAGTATAATCTATGATAAAGAATATTGACCTATTTGGAAAGCGGGGATAACCACGCATACTCATGAGCATAACACATAATATGAAATCCGAGCATTTTATGATGACACATACCCCATGTGAATTAGTGTTATTTTGTAACATATAATGTAAATTTTATCTTGGGAATGAAATTGTTGTATTGTGTATGTAAGACACTTTATTCTCATTGAATGAGAATGAGCAACTATGTAAAACGCCTTCAAGCAGGTTTAGCCCAACCAATCCAGGTACTGTTTGTGAATCTCTGATGCACACCAATAACATCTCATTGCCCAACTAACCAAAGCCATTAAATACCTTATAATGGTATTGCCATATTTAAATGTCTGAAATCTTTGTTGTTTTTATGTTATTACATGCACTGTATGTGCATTATATTATTGCAATTCATATATTAATTGCCATGAATCACAAATTAGTTTAAATGCATATTTAGTATTTGTAACTTTTATTTAAATAAAACAAACAAAAAGAAAAAAACAAAAAAAAACCCTAATAAAAACAAACAAAAACCAAATATGCTTTTCTTCTAAAACACTTCCAAATTTAAATGCCGTTATTAATCCAAATATTTGACACTCAAATTTTCCGTATGCCGACCCTAGAAATTTTCTATCCATCTAAAAAGAATTTTAAAAAACCCCAACAAACAAACAATTTCCAGATAAATGTTGCGACCAGATTGCATTACATTTTGTTCATTGTTAACAGTATTATACATCACAACCATCAAGATGTTTACTATTTCTCCCAATATTTTTTGGGGCCTACTGGACATAGAGTAGAAAGCACGATTCAGAAATGGCTACCTTTGCGTGCTGTTTGCTAATCATGGTCAGTTCAAATTGACAGCAAGTTATATAAAATGCAAATTACATGTATTTAAGTAGTACATATATATTGCATATTTAACCATCATGTTGTTGAGTAACACTAATAAGGTCTATTCTCAAATGAATAAAATTAGGTCATGCAACTGTGGTTCACTTTTGGTAAATGATATAGCAGAAATTAGTAAAAAGAAATCTTATTCCGACCGACCAACCCAATTTTTTGCCCCCTGCATTTTTGAACAAAAGCGGAGGACATATTATTTGTGCTTCCATCCATCCATCCATTACACTTTCCCTTCTGTTCTGTAACTTTAAAGCAGTTTGAGATGAAGGAATGAAACTTGGTATAATTATATATCATCATTCAAAGGTGTGTTACATGCCACATTGGGGTCCTATCCTCAAGATCAAGGTCACATGTTAATAGTTTAGGTTTCAGTCACATTTTTCCCTCGTTTTCTAACGTAACATCTGTTGAAGATATATGGCATACATGCCATAACACGACGTGTCACGCGAAAAACACGATTTTGGACTCCCAAACCCCCGGACACGGTCGTGTTTCGAAAAACACGAGTTTCAGCAATCTTGGCGAGAAAGAAAAAAAAAAAATTCAAAAATATTTCTTGAGCACCATGATATATGCCCGTGATTGGTATGTATAATCAGTAAACAGTCCTGCTCAGAGCTCATGTAAAACTAGTCTCGGGGCAGTTTATACAGCTGTTTTAGAGGCAATTAAAAGGTAAGGCGGTCAGAGATAAACAGCTACCTTTCAGAGATTTACTTAATTGGCTCACAATAGCTAGGGTGATGTGTCGTGTCAAATCCTTTGAGCACTGCTGACACATCACCCATTAGGCTAATTTGCATAGGTAAAGTACACTAAGTGGAACAACCCAATTTGTCTGAAGCCAAGTACATCAAAGATATGCGTGTAGAGGAACTCATGTTATTACACATCACTGACTGCATTGAATGAAAATGTTGAAGCCATCGTTATTAAAGTTTGTAATCAGCGGCAACGTTTCTTTGAAGTCGGATTTTGACTCCATATATAAAATGCAAAACATGATTATTTCGGTAGGTTGAACAACAGCACCATTTAATCTCTAATACAGTTTTGCACCTAGGATCCGAAGGTCAGGGGACACTGTGTCCCTCGCCCTCCAGATTTGGGGGGACACACAACATTTAAAGGGACAAAGGAAAATTGTAGTACATAATGCACTAGAAGTGCTAAAAAAAAAAAGAGGTAATCTTATTTGTTTCGACAGTTTTGCCACCTTAACTTTCTCATATTTTATTTGGACATTTATATTAATGCAGTAAACGTTTTGTCGTGTGATCAAGTAACTCATGAAAACATTAACATGTTTGAATATCTGGTTAACTTGAAATGAACTGCACCATGGAATTTTCCGTTCCGGATCTTGCTCTCGTTTAACTTTAGTGTTCACTCATTGTCTACTAGCTTTTATTATAATAAATAACTATGTTTTCTTAATTACTTTATTTTACAAGTATATCTGCATAAATTATAACCTTTTTTCATTAATTCAGCCTGAGAACAAATTAAATCTGAACTGCGTCGGTCAAAGACTTTAGCAACTCGGCCGACTACCACAAACCTTGAATGTTTTATTGCCAGATACATTGTTTTGAATGGATATTCATTACCATCATGCAGCTTTTATCACTTTTAGCGACTTTGGCCATTGTTACCGCTAACATAGAGGTGGATGCACATCCGCGAAGGAAAAGTGTAGGCATATTTGTAGTCCGAGTTTCCTCTGACCCTTCACACCCCATTTTTGATATTTGGACACACCCCAACATAAATGTCCAAATATAAAAAATGGGGTGTGAAGGGTCAGAGGAAACTCGGACTAGCATATTTGTAAACACAAACGACACTTGTTTTTACCTTAAGACCAACTACTTACTATTGAAAGCAGCAAAGACTGCATGTAATTAAAACTACATTCCACTGTCCAATGGATTTTAAAGACAGTAACTTGGTGTATTTTTGTATTTAATGATTTTGAGGTTGTGACCATGTACATATGTGTGTGATGTTATTTGACAATGCTAAATCTACCATTATTTTGTTTGTAAGTATATTAAATGCTTCAGAGAAAAAAGATGGTATATTCTTGTATTCAGATTTGAATTTCCAGTAATTTGCTATATGCTGATTTGAAAAGATAGCTAATTCTCATTTGGATGACATTGCTTTTGGGGGTCACATGCATCGACCCCCCCCCCCCCCCCTTGGGACCTCAAAACACACTTTTTGAGTCTCAAAATCCCCCCAACACTGTCTGGGAATATGGAAAGTATGGTATGGATGAAGCTTGATATAATTATTTACTGTCACTAACAGATCTGTTGCATACACGTTTGAGGTTTTATCTTAAGCCTTAAGACCAAGGTCACCGCTCAATATTTTAATATTTCTTTTGTTTTCTGCTTTATATAATAAAAGCTGTTTAAAGTACAGGGATGAACCATGGTACACTTATGCATTTCAGTTTTTAGGGCTCCTCATGTATCACAGTTCAGGTTTTATCTCCATGGTCATCTATCAATTTTTTTTACCCCTATTCTGCACATTTGCTCTTATGAACTTTAAAATAGCGCAATGAAATTCGGTTACTTTTGATGTCTTCCCAGTAGCTTTACAGCTGTCTTAAGGGTCATAGTTAGATTTCATTATTTGACCTCATCATGGTAGGCAGAGGGAAAAAAAGATTCACTGAATTTGCTTGTTCTAGCATGAAACCAGAAACACACATTATTTTTTAGGCATAACAGTCATTGTGGCAGGTAAGTGCTAAAAACTTTTCTTTTCACTCCATATTTTCAATACATGTATGAATTTACTTTCACAAGCTTGTATATGTCAGTTACGCAAGTGGGCCTCGTGTTTCTAATATTGATTTTTCTCCAATTGGAACATATTTATTGTAAAAGCCATGTCTTTAGGTTTATAAAAAAATGTTACAAACTTATTTCTAAAAGCTTCCATATATGAACATTTTAAATATTTTTAACAAGTTTGATATATTTGTTGAAATAGTCTGACAGTTGCTAGTATTGCCATGTTAAAGTGCCTGAAACATTTGTCATTCATATGGTATCACATGTATTGTGTATTGTGCATTATTTTAGGGCATTTAATATAGTCAATGCCATTGCTCGCACAAGATTTCAAAACTACATTTTTATGGAAGCCACAGGGTAGCTATGGAAACTACCCAAAACACAACTTGAGAAGAGCATGTTCAAAGAATATAGAGAGGAATTACCACCATGATTGTATCTACATATTTTCTTTGAATATACAATGGATATTCTGATTTATATTATTCCATGCTTGCATTTTCATTGTATGCAGGAAGTACATTCTGAGTTGCATCTTAATCTCTGCCAATATTTCTTTCAAAATTTGATGTGTGTGATATTGGATTACAGCAATTACCAATTTTTTTAAAGTTAATTAGGTTCCTCTAAAACACTTATGCAATCATGAGACACAAGGAGTACATCCACTTCCTCACAAGTCCAGACCTTTCAAGCTCAAAAAGATGTTCACCATATCTTTTGTCTTGTGCTAAAAGGCCATCTGCTTGCCTGGGCAACAGTCAGACTAGAGTGGACTCCCCTTACATAGAGGGATTTGCCCACAATTCTGGATAGCCTCAGTTACAACTGGAATGGATGTGAATGCTCTTCCAGAATGTAACTGTGGGGAGGGCTTGATGGTGTGTCTGTATAATACTTACATATTATCGAAGAAACATATTATACTTCAAAACATGGTATAATTTTCAAATACATTACATATCACAATATATTAGGAGAATAGGTAAGAAGTAGGGGGAGTTACATCCCCTTACTCTGGAGTTAGCCATGTCTCCAGTCTCCCAATGTATGTGAAACAGCTTCGAGTTTCATGTGAGATATGGGCTGGGCTAGAGTTAGCACATGGTCTTATGCATGGATGTGGTTTAGAGAAAAATGTGTCACTACCATAAATCCAGTGGTTGTAGAGTAAATTGTGTTGTTACAAAGCTGCTGAATGACCTAGGTAGATAGCCTGTTGTTCTGCTGATATCGGCATCAGCAGGTCAAACCGAGTCGTTAGGGATGAGAGGTTTCTGAGGTAAAATCCTGAGAATGTTGTCCCTGACTTCCATCTCATGGTGTGTTTGATGTCAGTTTGGGATCAGTTGCACTGAATGTTATGCTAGCGGTGACTGCCTTAACCATGTGAGCTTGTATGTGTAAGAAATTCACCTGGTCTTAGGTTGGTTCCTTCTTTACTGAGTGGATAAGCCACCATATCCAGGCATCAGAGCCTATTATCGTCCCTTCCTTGGGTGGTAAGAACAAGCGATACTTACCTCTTCTGCTTGGCTCAGTTCCCATCAGAATCTTGATGGGGTCCTGAAGATGACCCTGGGATGAAGGATTCAGAGCTGACAGTGGTTTTAAGACAGAGGACTGATTCTCCATTAGTGGGAGCCTGTTCTTGGCAATGAAAGAAACAGGCATCATGAGAGAAACTGAACCATTCTGACAATAGTTCTAGTTCATTTGAGGCTGTGCTAACTTGAAACTAGTCCGTTGGTGGTCTTGGCTGCAGCCACCAGACTTACCTGATTAAATTATTTTCTCTGAGATGCTTGATCACGAAGATAGAAGCTTGAGAAGGTTGACTGTGCGTACCAGCCAACTGCATATGTTATGTCTCGAATAGCCACGTTCCATTCGAACGCGAGGTTTGCAGAGATAGCTCCGATTTCATTAGCTGACATTTTCATGGGGCATACTTGAGATCACGGAATACTTCGAGCATATTACCCACTTTAGATTAACGTAGTGCTTGAGCGCCCTGACCGGGTTCTGTATCACTGCCTCCCTTGACTCATCGATGGAGGAAAGGAGACGGATGATCACTCTTTGATTGTCCATTGACGGCAGCCTGTTCTTCGCTATGAAGTCTGGTTGCGTCTTGAGGACCACGGAACCATCAGATCTAAACTGTTGATAGTTCGGGTCCACCGAATGGGCATGTAACTCGCTGACCCTGAATTTTCTGAATTTTCAAACTAGAGTTATCAAGAATCACATTTTGTATGACAGCGGCTTCACAGAGGTGCAGGCTACAGGCTCGAACTGATTTGAATTGAACCATGACAGTACCAACGACAATTGCCATTGGGCTAGCAGGGCCATTTGCTAAGGGCGCATGAAAAGGCGGCTGAGGAGAATCAAACCCGCTAGCGTGTTGAGTAGTCCGAGGGGTTGATACAACTCTCTCGCCCAGATCCACTCACTGTTAAAAATCGACTATGCGACCTCAATAATCTATGCCGCGCGCAATTGAGGGAGGCAAACAAGATTCAGTTTTTGTAAAAAAAAAATCCAAGCCCAGATGGACAAAATGCCGGGATGGAGTGAGATCTGACTTGTCCCAATTGATCGGAAACCCTAACTGACTCAAAAGGGAAAGAAGACCGATTTCTGCCTTTGACCAAAGATAAACCAGAGGTCGACCGGAAGAGAGAGAGACAAAGTTGGTGATCTTGGTGAAAGTCCATAGGCTGATATTGAGGCGGAACGGGAGAGCGAAATTGGTAAATGATTCTTTGGAAACCAAACCAAAGGAATTGGCGCGAGGATGTTTGTATAGGGACGCGAAAATGTATGCGTCGGTTAAGTATAAACCGACCGCAAATTCGTCCCTTTTTACCGAAGTCTGACTGATCTTGCCGTCTCCATTTTGAACCTCAACTCAGCTATGTACTTGTTGAGCCGGCTGAAGTCTATTACTCGTCTGAGATTGCCGTTGGAGTAAAACCCAGGAGTGTTCGGCTCTCGAACTATCTCCACCGCTCGCTTGTCGATTATAGACCAGATCTCCTTCTGTACATTTCATGCCTTCTCCAGATCGGACCGCAAGTCCATTATGGAAGGGGTAGTCGAAAAGGGAGGGGGTTGGATAAATGAAACCCGAAACAACTTGAATCTCCCATTCATTCTCCGGAAACAGATCGATCAAAAACGAAGGAGTCTGGCGCCCACAGAAAGGCTGTTTTGCGGGCGTTTGGGGTTGGAAGTCAACGTCGGCTGTTAAGAGGCTTGGGGAAAGAGAAACCTTGTTTCCTTTCCCCTTTGTTAAATTCCCTCCGGAATTGGGATTTTTGTTGCTGTCTGAAACTGGATTGAGAACGAAATTGTCTTTGGGCTTTTTGGGCATCTTATCCTTTTGCTAGCGACCGTCTCTTCGCTGCGGCTGAGACTGGTTCGGAATGAAAGTAGGTGCAGGCAGCAAGGCGAGTTGAAGAGGCAGTTTTTGTGATGCCTGCTTAGGTAGTTCCTCAATTTTTCTGCCAAACAGCAATGGCGTGCCAAAACGTGCCGACCGCAGAGCCAAGGCATGATACGGCTTTAGGGCGGACGCGCGCAGGCAGGCGTCTCGTCTCACAAGATACAGGTTACTCGAAGCCGTCAGTGCGTTAGCCATGGTGTGATGCGCGGCCATATTAATTACCTTGGCAATGCGTTCTATGGATTGCCACGCATGATCGCTACTTGCTTTTTAGGCCAGTCGAAAAATAACTAGCGAAGCTAAATATAGCATCGAGGAAGTATTAGTGGTTTGCACTAACTTGGAGGGGGCGTGCAAGACATTTTGGTCCACCTTATAAAGACAGAGGGTTGGTCATACTGACCGCAGCGATGCAGTGTTGCTTCTACCATTTTTCAAAATCCCCCCCCCCCTTTTCCAAAAGCGAGCTAATTTTTAATTCAATCGTACAAATTTGGCCCCTCTTACTTGGGAAATATAGGTCACACAGAAGAACATATTTCAAGTGGATGTAGCATCCACAAAACAGGCAAGCAAAAGGTTATTGTGTGATTTATTGTATCTAGGCAATTTCTTTCAGCTTGTATGCAAGATCCACGATTTTAAAAAATATTTACCAATTGCAAACGTGTTCATTTTTGATGGTGTTCATGTATGTCAAACATGATTGCAACACAGTACTAATATAAATACCCTACATTCTTGGTCGAGGCTACGACATAGTAGCTAGGGTGTAATCAAGTGCACAGGTAGAAAAGACACAGAGGAAAAATTATTGATTTAAAAAAAAAAATAAACAAAAAATTAAAACAAAAATCTCAGAAAAACAAGAAAAACGTTTTGAAAGAACTTTATAAACGGCTCAGACTTGTATGGACTAAAGCAATACCAATACGGAACAAAAGCGCAAAAGAAGCAATATTTAGTCATGCCAGTAATTACCTGCTCGAAATCCTTTTTCATGGTTTCTGCCCGTACAGCTGCCACATGACCGGCTGAATTTATGTGCCTGTATATTGTACTGTTCCTATAGTTTGTGCATCCTACAGTAAAAGTGCTTGTTTTTCTCTGTTTCTCACAGTTTAGACAGCATCCCCATCTGTGACCTTTCTAATCACAACCATTTTCCGTGCCAGTTCGACTGGAAGTTATGCTCTAATTTTGTATTTATTGCTGGCACTTGCTTCGTCGGGGTGCTATGTTTGAATCATTTGATTCCGTTTTAAGCAACGATTCGCTTTTGCTGTCTCTTCTTTTAAAGTACTGCAGCAAAATTGTTTTTATTATTCCACGCGAACTTGCGCGTTCCTCCTGTCAGCGCACGTCAAAGCAGCCTTAGGTTGGCTACCCATATACAATACGAAACGGTGCAAATGTAAAATCTTTCACTATTTCATTTCCATCTAGGCAATGAGCTTACATAAAAGCAGGATTTGTATCTTTTAATGTCAGGCATGAACATAAAGTGGAGAACGTGAGAACAGAATTCTGTTCAAGATCATAATCTATAAAGGTCAACTTGTCATGGACAAAAAAATATACAGAAATGAAATCTCTTTTACAACGTTCCAATCATACCGTGCACGTGACTGGAAGAAAAACATTTTCTTTCTGAACATTTTTCAGCATATAGGAGTGTCATATGGGCATAAGTTTGTTTGGAGAAAGGTTTAACTAGTTTCAAGTTCGAAATGATGCAAAATTTATCTCTGAAAGGACCCGACGAGCCGATTATTTTGGTAGATAATTATTACTAGAAAGGGGGGAGGGGTGTTCTTGTTGAAAGACTTTTATTACCTGAAAGGGGTGGGGTGTTCTTGTTGATAGACTTCACTATCTGATATGAGGGCAAATATATCTGCTTACATACCCCATTTTGTCCAAACTCGTTCTCTTTTTTTTTTTAATAAAAAAAAATTAAATAAAATCCCGCATCCAAATACAGAATTATCGCCAGCGTCAATCGAGCGGTGGGACTTTTGGCGCATTGGTTCGTTCAGTTTGGGTCAGCTTGTCATAAACCGCAGATTCCCGTAAACCCGCGCCTTGAAGCAACACTAGACAATGTTTTTGTTCAAGGACGGCAGCTCAGTGCTTAAGGTCGGTGAATGTGTGCGATACCAGTGTGGAGAGGTCGATGATGGTAGCTGACTTTCCGAAAAGTCAGTTTTGGAATTGTCTGGCTCCCGTATTTTATCAGTCAGGCGGTCAGAGATTTCTTTAAACTTCGTTGACTGTGGAAGAAGACGGATGGATGGCTGTTCATCTTCGTCTTTCAAATCGACGGGGCTTGGCATTCGGAAATGGGCATAACTCTGTAGATTTCCTCCACGGTCGCTTTAAAACTGTATTCCATACGCTCCATTGTAGGATCGGCATACGGTATATCGTCAAGGTTATCCCCGCACTCACTGTGGGGGTTGTCCTCATCAGACATTGTCAACATCAGAATAGAACATCCTGGGGGCAGGGACAAGGCCCTGCCACCGTACCTGTGTATTGGTTGATATCTCCCCAAAGGATAAATTGTAAAGATTTGAGACGGCGGTTGCATCGGCGACCGGGCAAGCGCCACGGTTTGTGTTGCCGGTATGGAATGCCACTAATTGTGTTGGCCAGTCATCTCTGCTATCGCCTGGACGGACGGTTTGGTAACCGCCTGGTTGGTCCGTGCGGCAAAACGGACGGTTCGGCTAACCGGATCCACGTGTAGCTTCCTCATACCAAGGTGCGGCCGGCCGGTATACGGCACGGCTCGCCGAAGTGAGGGATTCCCGGTAACTGAATGTAAAGTACGGCCGGACGGGCCCGGAACGGCGTTATACGGCCTAGACTGATGGCCAAACGTATCGTCCACGTCCGAAAAATACCCCATGTACCCCTACTTACAGGCGCTAGGGCTAAGCTTAAGCATGCTGGGGGTTGGGACTCATGACCACTGGGCAGCATATATAAAGCGAGGACAGTCTCCCGTAAGCTCCAATTCGTCATTAAAGAAATAAGAGTGACAAGTTCACCAGAGGCCAGCAACTTTGTTGTCGCCTCTAGGACTAGTCGCTGCATCTGCGACTTCAACAATACCTGTTGAGAAATTGTGGGTGGCAAGTCCGCAACCTCTTTCTCTTCCATCTGTTGCTGACCCAATGCAATGATCGCTGTGGGCATTGTACGCATCACTCTAGGTGGGGGAGGTTCTGTGAGACATATTGGATACGATGCATCTCCCATCAGCGAAAGCAACAAACTGGTAAGCAACCGTAGCCATCTAATGGTGGCAAGGTGATGTAAGGGGAAGGGTTGGGAACAGTTTCTTCCCGTCGTTTATATGGAATAATTCATTGGAAGCAACGTGGCTGGAAGGGAAGTCACCAAAAGCACAAATTTGTTAGAAATTGTCGTAAGAAACATTTCTGCATTGTTTGATTAAAAACGACTTAGTAGTTTTGGAGGTGATGTCAAAAATACATTTTCCACATCACTTTGATAGAACATGCCATATGCAACATTCCTATAAAGTTTGATTAAAACTAAATCAGCAGTTTTGAAGATGTAAAAAATGTGGTAAATGCTGATGGACACAACACAAGACGGACACAGGGCCATACTATAAAAAAATCCCCCAGTTCCAGTAAAAAATGCAAACATTACAACACAACAATTTAAGCAAGAAGTTTATATTTATTGTTTCTTTTATATGTTAAGGTTATTTACAATTTCTATACATATATACAATAACTGCAGCATTCTTAATTTGTAGAATTAGGCAGTTGTACATTTTAAAACTCAGTCTTGACATAAACACATAAAGGTAAGTATTATTAAGCTACATATTACACAAACACATAGCTAAACAGAAAATGTAAAGTTCTTGGTTTAGGGGTTATAAAATTATTTCCATGGTAAGGACCACTGCTTACATGATATTAGAGTAAAATTTATCTTTCTAAAAAGACACTTGAAATTATCTCTATCCATTTCTGTCACTTACTTTTAATATGTAAATTATATATGAATTTAGTGTGGAAGCTGATTTTACAAGAATTATATTGGCCCAAGAGTTTATGATGAACATAACTGAAAAAACATACATATGTCTGGTTTGACATTCCATTAAAATTATATGCTGTGAATATGCTGAATTCATAATGTGATGCTAAAATATTGTGATTTGTCTATACATGTAACATGCATATGAACCAGTGTTGCACACTGAGTGCAGGCATGCAGGTTTCACACAATTTTTTGTCCAATGTTCCCCAAATTCGGACCCTGTGCACCACTTGGCATGCTTTTTCTTCTATTAGTGTTCAGGGGAAAAAAAATCTCAAAATCCCCTTGGTGCACGTCCATTACGAAAGTACATGTAAATTAACTGAGAAACTTGTACATACTGAATTCCATGTTCTATGTCACTTGTCCGTTCACATCAGCATGGCTGAATATGAATGGTATAGGAGTGGCCTATTTACGATGTTATCCTTTTTAAGAAATATTTTAATCAGCTGATGCAAGCATGGTTTCCCTATGTCAGTACTGCCTAGAGAGACTGTGATAATTGATCAAAAACTGGTATCCTACCATTATTTGGAGAATAAAATTTGTCTGCATAGGAGCAGAAACAAACAACCAGTCTATCCTTAAATACATGTACTAGCTTAGAGGGATATGTGTAATTCATGAATACTTGCCAGTTACCTGAGTGTTTGATGTGACTTCTATTGCAATAATGTAAGCGTCCACAGAGTAAGGTGGTCATGCAGACGACTATAATACCACGATGGTAAAACCACCTAAACAGATGAGGTTCTCTCATTTCTTTAATATTACAAGTGAATCAAGGGAAGATGTTATCAGTGAGCAATCAAATGAGAAATCCAATTATAGTTCCAAAGACAGAGCTAACCCTGAATCTGATGTTAAAAAAGACCAATCAAAACCCTGTTACTACCAGAGAGAGTAGGAGGCAAAATTTCCTTGGCTTAAAATAAACAAGTCTGGTAACATGCAATGTAAAGTTTGTACTGATTCAAAATTGAAAAATTTTCAAACCCTTTTGTGAGAGAGCAGGGATGCAGTAACATGAGATCATCAATTCTTACTCATCATGAAGCAAGCGCTGATCACAGATGCGCTGAACGTACTCTGAAAATGCAGTCAGATATGCAGCTGGTTGTCAATCATGTGTTAAATGACAGAGAGAAGACTGTGATCAAGGCAACGAGAATAGTATATTATATGGCAAAGGAGGAAATACCTATCAGAAAATATGAGTCTATTTTCAATTTGATGGAATGTAATGGTTGTGATTTGCAAGCTCTGAATGTGTCATCACAGGAAATACAGATCCTGTTGGACAGCTGTGGTTTTTGATTGCTCTAAGCCAAGCTGTTGATAATGAAGTTGACCAAAAAATTTCTAAAAGTAATTTCTTGTATGTGTCATGTGATGAAACCACAGATATATTTCGACTAGCTAAGTGATGGCGTTTGTAAGAACTGTTAAGCCTTGCACACTTGAAACTGGCAACTACTTTCTTGGGGACTATGACATACAGGACAAGACTGCTTCTGGTATCACTGAGAAATTAAAGGAGTGCCTAAGATAAAGAAATACTGACTTGTCTAAGGTAATGTCCTTGGGGACAGATGGTGCCTCTACTATAATGGTAAAGCATAATGGTGCTGGGTCACAGTTAAAACAGAAAAATCCTTTCATAATCAAATTTCACTGTGCTGCTCATAAGCTGGCTTTAAGGCCCCAACAGGCAGCAGATAAAGTCAACCTAATAAAGAAATACAAAGAAACTTTGACCTCTCTTTATTCCTATTTTAAATCCTCATCTTTGAGAACAGAGAGACTTAGACAGATACAGGAGGTTTTAGATTCCCATCAAATGAAGGTGAAGGAGATATATGACGTTAGATGGTTTGCATCTTTTTATGGCCTGAAAACTGTATACTAGTGTTGGGAAGCCATTGCTCAGACTCTTAGTTCTGTAGCTGCCGAAGATACAAAGGCAAATGGCTTGCTAAAGGCAATCACACAGTATACATTTGTGGCTATGACACATTTCCTGATGGATATTATTTCTGTTATAACATCCTTGAGCATGAAATGTCAGAGAGAAGATCTCTACCTACTACCATCAGTCCAAGTGTAAGACTTGCTATGCATGAACTTTATGTACTGACTAAGACTGGGAGCTGTTTGAAGATTCTAAATGATAACATCAAACAAGTTGATGGGGAATATTTCAATAAGGACATAGAAATAACCAGAAGACAAGGCTAGGGAGCTCAGTTTGACACTGCAAGTTCTCAGAATTTGTTACAAACCTGAAGGAAAATCTTGAAACAAGATTTCCTACAGAGACCCTCTCCCTTGCATCAGCAAGGGAAGAATTATCAATGAGAGACATCTCATTTTGTTTTACACAGAACGATTTAGTTTCACATGGCAATGACAAAATTTAGATGATTCTTGATCACTATGGTAATGTGAAAACAGTAGGACAATTTCAATATCAGCCAGTGCTGAATGCCAAATTGGCACTGGAGGAATGGAAGTATGTGAAAGAAGTTAGAGGTTGTTAACTATCCCAAGTACAGTTTTCCAGCCCTATGGAAAATGCCTGCAGTCAATCACACTTCAAACTTACAAAATCTGTTGAAGTTAATAAAAGCTTGTTCTTGTCTTTCCTCTCCAAACAGCTACATGTGAACGTGGATTTAGCACACAAAATGGCACAAAGACAGTGAAATGAAATAGATTATCAGAAGATAGATTGAAGTGTTTGATTAATATCTGTCTAAATGGACCAAGAGTTGAGGATTATGACTTCTTACCTGCTCTTAGGCTGTGGAGAGCAGAGAAAGACAGAAAATTGTTTCAATAACTGAATAGATGATAGATCTACTGTATATACTCGCGTATAAGCTGATACCAACTGCAAACTGCATAAACCCAGATCTGCAGTTGCATAATGCACCGGCAGATCTGGGTCTATGCAGTTTGTAAGGACTAATCAGTAGAACAAACAACACAGACCCTGATCTGCTGGCGCATTATGCGACGGCAGATCAGGGTCTATGTTGTTTGCATAGGGACCTGGATTATACGTGAGTATATTCAGTACATGTAAACTTAAGGAAAGATCTGTATGCTACAAAAATTAAATGTGCATTTTTAGCTTTTTATTACAAAGTTCAAGATCTCTTGCGGTATTTTTCTTTGTCTCTGAGAAATTTTGTGTCCCCTTAATTGTGGGTCAGGGGGACACAGTGTCCGTTGCCCATAGAATGTTAGGTGGAACACTAACGATAACACCTCGTGATGTCACAAATGACATCATTACATCATATAAGGCAAAAGTGGAATGAGAGGTATCCAAATGTATTTCGAAGTAATTTCACTACAGTATTCTGCAGTTTTATCAAATAAAATCAGTATACTACGTCAAATAAAATAAAATCAGTATACTATGCCAAATAAAATCAGTATACTATGCCAAATAAAATCAGTATACTATGTCAAATAAAATAAAATCAGTATACTACGTCAAATAAAATAAAATCAGTATACTATGTCAAATAAAATCAGTATACTATATCAACAATAAATAGAATCTTACATTTGTGCTAATTTGAAATAAAATTTAATGAAGCTCCATGAATACTAGTAGTTTCAAAATGTATGCGACTCATTTCATAAATTTTATTTGAAATGAGCAATCATGTAAGCGCCTCTGTTTACAGTAGAGCTGAAATGAATACCAAATTTTCTCATTTGAATATTCATTGTTGTTAATAAAGCTTTCAAATCTGCCTCTTTTTGTGTACTTTGGTATTTATTCCCATCCCAAGTTGCATTGAAAACACTGTGAACTCAGTCATCCAAATCTAATTAAATGACATTTTAGGGGTCTTGAGTACATATTTTGTTACTAAGACTCATCAAATGAATGTAGGCATTATTTTTCCTGTTTATCTTCAAACGCAGTGTAACCAAAACTGTTCACTTAGAGTTAACATGGACCAATGGTAAACAAAGGCAGAAACTCTAAATTACTTGTTCTGTTAAATGCAGGGATTATCTCAAGAAATGGTATACATTATTCACAATGAAATTCGCACACGTCAACTTTCAATGCAACTTGATCCGAGTGCAAAAATATGAAGACAATTCAAGTACACAGTTGATAACTTGATTGATTTTTTAATTGGTTTTCTAAATTATGCCCTTTTATTTCATTTACAGTAATCATGTGCAGAAAACACCAGAATGAAATTTGGATATGTTCATTAATACATAATAGCCTTGTTGACTTTGATATGATCCCTTTTCTGTGCCATGGTTTTTATCAACTTGCCATACTAAACATTATGTTTTCAAGAGTGTCTGAATGACAATGAATAAAAATTATGATGTGAGCAATGTCATTATTCAGGATACTGACCTTATGATTACAATGTGAGTTGGTGTTTGAATTTCAGGTGATTTAGCAGGTTTAAAGATGTTCTCTTGCAAACTAATTCAGTATTGCATATTTTACATTTTGCCTTGTTTGTTTCTTTTACAAGATGCTGCCAAACAGTGCTGCATTGATCCATGGTCAGCAGCGTCAACTGTTGAGCTTGGTTTTTGGTGTTGCTACTCACTAGGTAAACAAACAAATATTCAAATACCCGTTTTTGAATATCTGCAAAAAAATATTCTGATTCAAATGTTCGGTTATTCGTTTCAGCTGCAATTTACAATACATTACAAAACTGTTTTCCAGGGTTTGTCACAGATTATGACCCAAATGTACAAAACTAAATTTAAGCATTGTTCTTTTCAAATCCAGACCTGATGAATATCCACCGGTGCCCCCATTATTAGATTGCTTTGTTTTGCTACAAAACATAATTTGTGGCATTATTTTTTAATTTCTAAAACCATAAAGATGCTCTAGAAAAAGAAGCATTTATTTGTGGTACAGTATAATACATAAAATAAAATTGGCCGTCTTATACTGTAGTTTCACTAATTTTCATGGGGTACCAATTTTCGTGGATTTCATTGTTGCCCCGAACCACGAATTTGAAAAATTAGCCACACATGATAAAGAAGCCCCACTTGCCCAATTTCTTACTGTGTTTTATTCCTAGAGATCAACAAAGCTTATAAATCATCATTTCTATAATCTGGTAATAAAATATTAGCCGTTACATATGTTTGTTTTAATTTAACCTGTTAAAATAAAGAATTATAATGTATATTATATTGTTTCAATGCACATGTATACATATATGGTATCTGATAGCTGTAATTTTCACTTACTGCCTTAAATTGATATGTTGTGAAAATAAGTAAGGACAGAGAGAAAAGAGAAAAAGCATAAGGTATTCAAACACTAGTATTACTGAAAATGACAGAAAGAATAATAAATGATATTAGTATATGAAACTTAGATTTAATACTTATTCTGATTGATTCTTTATTCAAGTAAAAGTGTTGTCAAAATTTTGTAATCCTCATGAAAGTGTGTCTCATTTTATCCATGCATTCTTAATCCCAATGAACAATATGGTTGTAAAATATTAAAACTATAGCATGAAGTACAATTACTAATGAAACACTATGTATATACACTAATTACTGCAGAGTACTGAAGCTCACACTTAATTGATTTTGGACAAAACCACAGAATCAACATTGTGTCAATCAAAGTCTGCTGGTACATACAAATGTTTGTTGGGTAAATCCTGAAATTGTTGAATTAAACAAGTCCAGCATTCTCAAAGTCACGGATAATTAGGTCTGATCTTTCACACATTTTTGCATGAGCCACAATTATCCATTCAGCATGAATTGACTTGATTGATAAAGTTTTGAGTAAAAAGTCTAGTGGTTGAAGTTGGTTCATACATTAGGCAGGCTCAAACAAAGGAGTGATTCCATTGTTTTTCAATTTACTTAGCATCTTCGCACTTTGATGGGGTCTGAACACATCAAATGTTGACACTGCTTGCTAACTGCATTGAGCACGTGGCAGCTGGTCACGTGTTTGGTTCACATATGGAATGGTGACATTATCCGAACTGAAGGGGATCCAAGTTGAATTTTACCACTCTTGAACCACTGTGTTAACGCCATGGTCATCAGAAAGTAATTATTGGACAGTGTTTAAAGAAACATATCATACACATGTACTTTAATCACCGATTAGGCTGAGTGTTGTTGGCTGCGTCGGCTCCCTTTGATGTTGCGTGTAAGTGATTGATCTTGACAGGTGTTTGATTTGTGCTCATACGGATGGTAGGATTGTTTTAATCATTGAAACAATTGCCATTTGTTGTCAGCATAGTTTTGTTCTTTTGTATTCTTTATTTGGGGTATTTGTAGAAGTTAATCCACTAAATTAAATATCTACAAATATTCAACCTTTGGCAGGCAAAACCATGAATTTAAGTACCAACAAAAATGTCTTTTTTTTTACAAAACCACGAAAACTGAGACACACGAAAATAAATGATAATACATTAATTTGGATTTATGCACCAAATGTAGTAAGTCTGTATTACCAATTTCAAAAAAGACTTTTTTCTTGTATATTACAAAATCTTACCAAAGGTTACCAATTGGGAGATACAACAACAGTGAAACCCCATTACAGCATGCTTCATCATAACACAATTTTTTTTATATAACATGACTGTGGTGTGACTTCCAAAATTTTACAATAATTTCACAAATTTATTGAAGTACTGCAAAGTTTTAGTACCAAAATAAACGAGTTTGATTTTTGAATTTGGCAAGTGTTGTATTCTTGTAAAAAAAAATGTCTTATCACTCCATCTTTCTTTATATGAATAAATTTGTGAAAAGTTTTTATTTGTGAATGTTAGTTTCAATTGTGCCAATAGCCAATCACTGCACTTTGATCTTAGCTTATTTTGAAAGACATCAGCTCTTTGAAAAAGCTGACAATTGTTAATCTATTTATTACTGAATGATCAAGAATAAAGCTATCGAGTCTTCCTTGTTTTTGTCATCAATGCATTCTGTGTACAATAATTGCCTAGTCCATGGTAAAATTTAGCCAACAGATGCTTGCTCAGTCAACCGGCATACACAACAAAGCACGAAACAATGTGGTGGTCAAATAAAACGTTTCTGACCTGAATTTATAAATCAATTAATTTACCTACCTAAGTGATTGCTAATCATCAGTGTCAATCCCACAGCTAAAGGTTGTTGAAATTATTGGGCACTGCTTTATAAAAACATAAAAAATGAAGCCACAATCATGCACACATGGCTTAGCCATGTTGTCAGACAATCATCATGCAATTAATTGACCAGTGAATCATATAGTCCATTCCAGAAAAATAGGACTCAATTTGTTCATTAACAATTATTCATGATGTAGTCAAAAGAATAACATACAGTATTCAGATTCATATGAAATCTAGCAGAGAAAATTCTAGTGGGTTGAATTTATACAGACACCGCTTAATGACCTCGACATGTACATGTGCATACATACTGAACTGTAAATGTTCTTATCTTTCCTTATGTTATTTTTTATCATTTGTTTTGGTATTGAATTTAGACACGTTATGATCTATGCTGAAATGACTAAAAGGTATGCTTCTTCGTGTATATTTTTAATGGAATTATTATGAATACACTGTTATGGAAACAATGATATTGGACAGTGAGTACATGTATTGACACTTTAGCTATTCATCTTATACATGTATATACCAATGCATGGTACTTTGCTTAAAATTAATTATCAAATATGCAATCACTGTATTTTTACAATTTAAATTTAATACATATTGGTTTAAGATGATAAGTGTGCCATTGAAGCATGAGCTTTGCATCTATGCTTATTACCTCCTTCCATCATTTGTTGAGCCTAGGGGATGTGCATGCATTCATTTTCTTTAGTTAACTGACTATTGCATGACACATTACATGGCTATAGCTGGGTTTCACTGTAAGAACACAAATTCGTTTATGACATCTGCAGTAAAAAAAAAAAAAATTGGCGGAAAAAAGTCTGCTACTAAAATAACTATGAACTGACACTTTTTGTGTTTGTTTGCTGGACCAAACATAAAACAGTGATTGAAATTTCCTAAAGTGCAAGTATAGCACTTCTGAATAGAAACATCTTACATACTGTAACATTTATTAAACAAGAATATCTACATTTATTTTATTTGTACTATATAGTGCTTTTATAGCACTATACAAGTTAAATAAATTGGTTAACTAATTGAAATGAATTGGCATCACAGATACAGAACAAATGCAAGATGTGTGTCTAGTTTTGTCACTTTTTTTCCAATGTTCTTCTTTCCAAGTGATTAAATATTGACAAACGTCGCCCTAATATTTAAAACCATTAGGAAAAAATAAAACAAGCTGGACATGACCTGCATGTTGAGCCCTCCCAGAGGTATATTCCAAATCCAAGGTTAATCTAGGGTGTGGACGGATGTACTGACATGCACACTGAGACTTTAAAGTAATCGGCATGTCTAGCTTCTGCCAAGGCGGGCTCAACAATGGGTCAAAGTGACCTACTTCCGGCAGAATGGTATTAAACTCACCCAAGACATTAAAGGCGGTACTGCTGCAAATATCTTTTGTACTGACAAATAGTGAAACTCATTTTGCTAAAGTAAAATCTCAAAACCATTCAAGATTGTTTGTCTCCAATACTGGCTACTTTAACTATAGCTGAATGGCATGTTTGTCTCTAACACTGGCTATCTGAACTATAGCTCAATGACACTCGTTTTTTGCAGCAAAACTTAACAATATCAACTATTTACAAAATAATAATAAAAATATCACAGAGCAAAGAAGTTGGCAGAACTTTTAACCCAAGGTTAAAGTCACAGGAAGGCCTCACATTTTTTAATCATATTGACCTCTACAATTGTGCAAACCTGAAATAATAATGACCTAATGCCAAAGATGATCAGTATTGCAATATGCACCACACTGACTACTATAGTGTACCTCATCATGGTCATTTCTGAATCTTTATCGATCTCAAATAAAATATTAATTGTTGTTCCAAAATATAATACTAATGTAGTTTTACCAAAATCTATTAAATCTTGATTGTTGAGTGATCTGCACATCAGTTGTCATCACAAAACTTACAGACAAAAATGTAGTGATCAGTATGAACTTTTATAATGGCAACAAAACACTAAACTGAGTCAAGAAAAGCAGATGTATGCTCTAACCATTACCAGTGCAAGGGGTAGTACAATTTTTTTCCAATACATGGTACCTCAACACTGATTTTGTCAAAGGTATTTCTGGGGTGGTTATATAATGATCTTGCAAGGAATACTGATTGACAAGTAGTGAAATAAATTGAATAATTTAAAGGTATGTGTAATCAAATTCTCAAAAAACTGACTCATTAGTTGAAACACTCGGTACCACACACCTACATGATCTGTTAGATCTATAATTTAGAGCAGTTAATTGGTGACTTGAAGCTCAATCTCTCGTATTTCAAATACCGTCTATACTCGCGTGTAAGTCAAGTCCAAATGCAAACAACATAGACCCTGATCTGCCATCGCATAATGCGCTGGCAGATCAGTGTCTATGTTGTTTGTTCTATTGATTAGTCCTTACAAACTGCATAAACCCAGATATGACAGCGTATTATGCGGCAGCAGATCTGGGTCTATGCAGTTTGCAGTTGGTAGGGGATTATACGCGAGTACATACGGTAGGTATAACAAAAATTTCTGACAACTAATGACCCATCTAAGAAACAGAATTAATGTTGTATACTAGTGAAGGTATCATTTTGCATTCAGCAGTTGTTCTTCATTCCATTTTTCTGTAAATGATACAGCAGAATTTAAATTTTATGCTGACATCTTTCTGTATGTAATGTTTGAGTCAGTATTAAGTGTAGACAGAAAATTGTGTTTAAAAATGCCTAGGTTTTAAATGTCATTACTAAATATGCACATTGTATTTCAATTATGCAAGTACACATATGTCACTTTAGTTCATAGAGAAGACCTCAAGAATAGTCTTGCTCTAATAAGGAGACCTTCTACATGTTAACAAACTATAATAATAATAATAATAATAATAATATTATTATTATTAATATTTTTATTATTTTTACTATTTAACTACTCTTAATTCAGACAATATCTACTTCAATAAACAACTTGTGATCATAATATTATCACAGACATAACAATGAAATGATCATCAGACTCTAGAATTATCATCCAATATAGAATTTAAATTGATCTAGGTTATACATTTCTTTCACTTACAGACCTGGCCATGCCAAGGCAAGGGCTAGTTCTTAAGCAATTACTACATATTTGCTATTTTTGTGGGGTATCAATTTTCGAATATTTCATGATTGCTACAAGATCCAATGAACAATGACCCTTCTATAGAAATGAAAGAACTCCTATTTCAGTCCATGAATTTAGGTACTGATGCAAATGTCATTTTTCACTAAACCACAAAAATAAATAAAATCACAGTATACTGTATGACTAAGGTTACACAAGACATAGTCCTGAATGAGCCTACTAGCATGTCTTGCATGAATAACCCAGAAAACTGTATGACTAAGGTTACACAAGGCATAGTCATGAATAAGTAGGCATGTCTTGCATGAACAACCCAGAATACTTAAAGATATATAATTTAAAATAATTCTGGATTCCACCTATAATTTGTTTCAAAAACATTATATACAATTTATTTTTATAAGTTTGAAAAACACTGAACTCTGCATCAAAACCTTGCAAGACCATTACAAAATTATCATATGGACTTGCACTTAATACTGACTCAACAAAAGCTCAAACCAATGAACATCTTCCTCATACCCCAAACTATCTTTGAACTACTATTTCTACATAAAACTAGTTACATATAATTTTTAACATTAACCATGCTATGAATACACAAAACTACATGTGTTTTGTTCTTAGTCGGCAGAAAGAACGAGCTTGAAATGGCACAAGGGTACATTGAAGCCCTCATGCCCAGACATATTCATAAGCCATATCAAATGAGTCCCCCCCCCAATGACTTAGAACCAAACATGAATGCAGTTATGTACTCGATATATACTCACTCAATTATGCTTCTAAATAATGTTAGCTTTACAGTGTGAAGGAAATTCAAAATGAATTAAGATTTATAAAAGTTGGACTCCATGCATCCAAGAATATCAGTGAACAGATATAAAAAAAATAGTTCCAATCTGGATATGTGATACACAAATATGGACTGAACATCTGTATCAAAGACCAGATCAACCATGTAAAAATGTAAGATTAAATGCGTATGTAATAAACAGGAAGTGGTGATGACACTGTTTAATTAAATGTTATTGTTTTAATGTAACTTTTCTACAGACTTGTAATTGCTCAAGCAGAACCTTCATAATGTCTTCCCATTTTAACTTATATTTTCACTGAATTTTACTATCTCTCACCCATGAAGATTCTATCAACACTGATACCGTTGTATATCTATTTCATTCCAATTAAATAATTTGCATGATAATGATTCAGAAAACATCAACTCTCTGAATCAACAAGTTTATAACCATCACTGGCTGAAAACACAAGTGAAGATTCCTTATTTCTTATTTTCAACCATCCTCATTTCTTTGCACTAGTCTCCCAGTACTTAACAGCATCTTCATGAACATGAATGTATATGAATCTCTGAATAATTCTCTCCCAAGTGTTGTCACACATTGCCCAGTTTTTTCTGTGCTATTGATTCTCGAATCTGTCTGTCAAGCTCTGCAATGATCCGATCCTGCGTGGAATACACCCCTGTCCTGAGTAGTGTGTCACGTTCCTCAATAAGACGTGTTATGTGCTCATCTAGGCTGTCCTGGTCTTGATTATTCTGCAGCTTCCCCTTCACCCCTCGTGGACTGTTCTCCTGAGATTTAAACCTGTCCTCCTCCAACTGCTTAAGCCTGGAAACAGTAAAAGCTAATAACCGACAAAAACCTGAATCTTTGTTAAAACCTCTCTACAATCAGGGCTAAAAATAACATTAAAGAACTGTTTAACAGTCGATGGTTTTTACTAAATATATACACTGGCCCACCCTTATAATGTGTAATTTTCAACAATGCTAAGTAGTTCAAAATGGTTAATTACTAAGAACGTTTTCCCCCAAGTCATTCAATGATCACATGTTCTGCATGCACTATGCTGTTCACACGACTTCCTTAGAATGATATGTGCAATCTTACTGTGCAGTATAAACTGTTTGTTTTCCTGGTTTCCTGAATCAGTTTAATTTATGTGTGGGGTGAGCAGATTGTTAGTGCCTAGTGAACAGAAAAAAACAAAAAAGTTTTTCCTTTTTTTTCTTTTAATGGATTTAGGTAATTAGTCTCAGTTTCATGAATTTCCACATCTATCAAACGCCAAATATGGACCACTACTGATTATGGTGGGAATTTTACCGACATATAGTGGCCGCTTTTTAAGGCAGAACTCTTTTCCAGTGCATTTTCTCTAAGGCCAGAAGCCAAGTGAATCACCAGTTTAACTCTAAGTTGGTCCTAGCTACTTTTTTGCCAAAAATACAATAAATTACATGATTGTTATCCTGAACAGAACATTTAATAAACTGTTGTTAATTACTGCTGTTGCATGAAGCCATCATCGTTGAAATTATTGCTATACGTATTTATGTATCAACATGTTTATGTTTACAACTGTGTCATGGTCACATGGCAAAATCAGTCAGTTACATGCTTGACCAACTGTGCTGGTGTTATCTCCCTTCACACTCCATATGTGGTCATGCAATGCAAGACTACTGAATAACCCATGTGAGTTATGGGACCTTAGTTAACATCTAAACTAACTAAGAAACTAACTTTGTCAAACTGGCAGATTCGGAAACAATCAGATGAGATTTCACATTAATGATGTCTGAAAAAATTTAATAAGTTTAAAGTTTTAATAAACAGGTACTTTTGAAGAAATGACAATCTATGAATCCAATATGGTAAGATATTTTCCTGTGGTCTGAAGTTTCAATAAATAGGTAAATCTGGGGAATGACAATTGAGGAACCCAATAAGGTAAGATATTTATTGTGGTAATTCAAATCCATCAAGCATAAGGGGGAGTAACATTTCTTTAGGACAAAAAGAATTGATCCAAGCTTGCACTTTTCTTACTTATGCTGAACACTTATTTATTATGGTTTTTTATGTTGGTGGGGTAAGTGACACTGCCTGACTGGACTTGCACTGTAGGGGACACTTTTGTGACATATGGTGCTTTTGTAGCACCATACAAGTTAAATAAAGTGGCTAACTAACTAATTAAAAGAAACTGGCATGACGGATATAAAACAAATGCAAGATGTGTGTGAAAGTATGGACATGTCTTCATTTATTTTATAAAAAGAATACACTGGGCCATTCCATTTAAAAGTGTAACCCCCTGTGGATGGCTAAAAATAAAGTTGTATTTTTTGTTAACCACCCCCCACTCCCAATTTCTATTTTGGCCTATTTACCTTCTACTTCAATTCATATGGGAATGCCGTTTTCTGGACAAAGGCATTCATCACAACTTTAAAGGATGTATATACACAACCTGAATTATACTATATTAAGTAAAATTGCTCCCTGGATGTAAAAGTGCCACCCTGGGAGAAGATTGAAAGTTAGAACCCTCTGCACACATTTTCCTCATATAATATAGTTAGCAGCAATTTAAAAAAGTTACCACAAAAGCCTTACTTTCCTGCGATAAATTCTCCTCTGACTCCTAGATCCTTAAGCACTCTTTTTCAGAATTATATGATATTTAAATACTAATGACAAATGCCAGAGATGTTTCAAATGATGACAGAACATTAACGATGCATTGTGAGATGAGTGCACCAGATAGAATGGGACTTATTTCGAAACACTTTCAGTTCTGATTCTTGAATTCTGCATCATAAAAATTCAACAACCAGTCTACATTTGGTAGGTAATTATAAAGTACTTTTACTAATAAACCATGATAAATTTTTTCAAGAAATCTATTACAAATGTCAAAATGCATATGTTTCATGAATTGTTTTGAATGATTCCCATTTGCAAAGAAAATTCAAAGAACCACCAAATGTGAATATCTCCTATAATACAGCAGATTATCTGAAAGTTTCCATATCTTAGCATGTGGCTAGTGTGCAACAGGAATACCACCTGCCTATTTTTGTCGCACCTGAAAATAAAATCAGGCAGAACACGCCCATCATATTCAGAACAATTTGTAGGTAATATAGCTCTATCATACAGGCTGCTATGGTAAAATTCCTTTTTTGGAAGGCACCGTTACTTCCAGCAAACATTTTACATCAATCTAATTAAGATCACTGTGCTGAGCATTAGGTGAACCCTGCATAGCCAATCACAGATAAAGAGACATCAGAATCTCCCTATGATGCAAATGGCATCTTACACGCTCAGGAGCTTGATGTTAAATAGTTGATACAACAATTTTCCATAAGATCTTTCATCATCCTACTTTTCATTCTGGATTGTATGGCACAATCTGGAATAAAAAAATAGATGATTAAAATCTTATGGAAAATTGTTGTGTGACTAGATTATCCGATGTGAAGCTCCTGAGGCATGGAGTCTAGGCAATTACCAAGTTTAGAAGGGTTACATTTACCTCAAGGCCTCAGTAAGTATGAAAAACTATTTACTAAACAAAAATTGACAAAACAAGACCAAATAATATGTACAACTATGACAATGATTGCCGATGTGAAGCTACAGTTGGAGTCAAATCTTGTTATATCCTGCTAACCTGGGACTCTTGCTTGAGGAAAAAGCACATCTGAATTTCGCTATTTATCATTTTAGATATTAGAAAGAAACATTAAATATTTTTTATTAACTTTAAACACTTTAAATATGCATATATCAATCAATGCACAGAGTTTTTCCCATATACCCATATAGAGATACTGTCAACTGGTAAACATGGTGTTCTGTTTATAACACACTGTACCATATACCGGTATCAACAAAAATGAATATACTGAACTGTACAACTTGTAACCTTTCAATGTATTATTACTTGCCATTTCAGATTCTCATTATGTTCACTTTAATTATCATCATCAGAATATTTTCATTAACAGCTGAATGAAAAACCTAATACTTTTACATTCTGTGAAATTGTAACAATCTACTTTTACAAAATTATAAGATCTTTTGTTACATTGTTGCATCTGGGACTAACATATAAGGTATTTATGTGTTATACCCAAGCTGAATTGATTCAGCGAGTACTTTTGAATTTGAGGCTACTACCCTAAAAATATAATCAGAAGGGGCCGATACTTGAGGCTGATAATAATTATCCAAATCATGAGTATCAGAGTTTCTTCTGCTGCTCATCCGACTGAAGACCATTTGAGCTTATTGCAGTGGTTGCATTAATGCAAAATTTAGTGTCCTAGACATAAAATAATCAATCCAGATGGAAAAATATCCTGCCTAATGTCCATACAATGCAAAAATTGGGAGTGGTATGGAACAAGATGGAAAGTTGTGTCCAAGTTTGCCATCGTAGTTTTCTATAGTTTTCCATGTCATACAAAATGATTACAAATGACTAATACCAAAATCATATTTAAAATCTTATTTAGTTGTTTGTATACAAAATATTCATAGTCCTTTCAAAGTGCAAATATATCCAATGTTGATATAGATTTTTTCCCCTTTAAGGTTGTGTGCACACACACACACACACACACACACACACACACACACACACACACACACTTCATGTGTAAATAATCCCACAGCTTTTGATGAATTGCCTGAAACTTGGCTGACTTTATAGACATGTGGTCAATATATGTATATCTTCCCATTATAACACTGATTTATTTGTTCAGAGTTATGCCCCTTTATCTGGTGCTAAATGTTGACACTATATATGATAATTCTTGTGTGTGCATCTACTCTTACTGCTTCTGATGAATTATCTGAAACTTGGCTTACATTACTAACATGAGGTTAAACATACACATATATTGTTCTGTCATTCTTTAATGCATTTTTCCAGAGTTATAACCATTTGTGGTGTTAAATTTTTGATGAAGTGTCTGAACCTTGGCAGACATTACTCACATGAGGTCAACATAAGCATATCATTCTTTCATCATGCTCTGATGCATTTTATCCTTGCAGTACAACAGCAGGAAGATATTGTTTTTGTTGCTCTATGCCTAAATGTCAGCTTGTATGTCTGTCCTAAATCTGTTTTAGCATGATTGCACAAAACTATTATCTTATGAAATTTATCACACTTCATTGTAAGTAGATGATCTGATTTGATTTCTAGGCCATTATGGCAATTTTTAAATTTTCTAAAAAAGACTTATGTTATGTCTGAACAAAAAAAAAATTTAAAACTTATTTTTTGAACTATTTGGAATTGCATATATTGATGTTACAGTAATTTTTTCAATTTTGGTACATTTGTTAACTTCTGGGACTTGTTTGCCAAATTAAGCAAAAAACCACTTCAGGTAGACAAATTAATCTGATAGGCATATTTGGCATTCATATGTTGATGACCTCATTAGATTTTTGCGATATTTTACAGCAATTATTCAATTTTTACTTCACATTTTTGAATTATATGGACTTTTACATTTTAGATGAAAAGCTTCTTAGCACAATCAAGCAGAAACCTCTCAAGGTAGACAAATTAAATTTTGTATGCATGTTTGTATGTATATGTAGATGATCAGATTTTAATGCCATTATTGCAACAATTCAAATGTTCCAAAATTTCTGAGTCTTTGGACTTTTATTTTTTTGTCTATCTTTTTAGGAAAAAAAATTCTATTTAGTATTCTGAGTACTTTGATTCATTCATAGTTGTGTGTGTGTAAAGACACAAACTTATGTGTGTGTAGACGCAAACTATTACTGCATGGGATATCCTAGATGATGTTTAACATATAATAAAAGAGATACAAATAAATAAAGACATCATACTTCATCTCTCATTTACAGTCTGTATAATTTCATGCAATGACAAGATAACTGCATGCACATGTACAGCTTCTTGAATGCACATTAAACTATGCCAGAAATTTATCCTAAATATTATAAATCTTTCTGGAAAATGCAGAGAGAATACAGAGAGCAAGTTCTGTGTATGTACAACACATATGCCCCCACTACAGACATGCATACCAAAAGGTCCAAAATATTAAACAAATTTAGAAAAAAGTTGAAATATTGCTATAATTGCAAGAAAATTGATTTAGATCATCTATATATGCATACAAACATGCATACCATATTTCATTTGTCTACCACTAGTGCCTAATTGTACTAACAAGGTTTTGTAAAAAAAAAAGTCCAATAAGTTAAAAATGTGTACAAAATTGAAAAATTGATGTAATGGCCTGAGAATCTAACCAGGTCATCTACATCTGAATAAAAATAATGCCTATAAAATTTCTCATTAGTCTACCATATATACTTGCTTATAAGTCAAGCCCAGCTGCAAACTGCACAGACTCAGATCTGCTGTCACATAATGTGCTGGCAGATCTGGGTCTATGCAGTTTGTTAGGAGTAATCAGTAGAACAAACAACACAGATCCTGATCTGCTGGAGAATTAAGTGACAGCAGATCAGGGTCTATGTTGTTTGCAGTTGGTCTCAACATATATGCAAGTATAGATGCTACCTCAAGTGGTTTTCACTTAACAATGCTAACAATTTGTTAGTCACAAAATTCCAAGCCCAAAATGTTTTTAAAAAATGTGCAAAACAATGAAAAACTGCTGTCTTAACCTGAAAATCTAATTATGTGACATCTACATATATTGAGAAATATACTAGCCAAATTTCATTTGTCTACGATCAGTGGATTTTGTGTAATCTTGCTAGCAAGTTTCTCAGGACATATGGATAGATGGACATACTGGTCCAATCAAAATACCCCCACTGTAGCAGTGGGGCATAAAAATGACCAATAAAAGATGGGCACATAGTATAAATTCTAAGCTTTCCTGCCCTTCTGATGTATTGGATACTTCTTCTCTGGGATTCTCAGTCCCCTGGTATTGATCTTTATTTGATGGCCTACTTACTTATTTATTTCATTTTTTATAACCTCCAGTTCCTTCTTCTCCGATTTAACAACCTCCTTTTCTTCAGCAGCCATGTAACGGAGTCGCATTTGATCGAGCTCCTGTTGCTGCCGTTGTAGGTGTGCCTTGGCCTGTGCTTGTTCACGCTGTTTGAGTCGTGCTAGCTCCTTTAGTGCACGACCCCACTGCTGCTTGTAATGGATCTTAGATTTTGTCACTGCATCAAGTTTCCTCTCCAGTTCAACCTTAATGTTAAATTAAATTTGATAAAAAAAAGAATAGTTGTGCTGTTACATGTACATATGATTTTTATAGCTAGGTGGATCGTCTTTACATTTTCTGAGTAAGCCTGAGAATTCAATTAATCACTTTTTAAGCATTAGGCCTCAAGTTTATAAGCCCCCCTCTTTTAAGCATGAATTCAAACTCAAGATTCCAAATCCAGAATGGAAACTCTGAAATGCTAGAGTCAATTCATTCTTTGAAATAAGACAGAATACTTTAATTTATTCTTGAAAAATTCAGTGCTGACACTCATTGCATAAGAAATAAATGTAGAGTTAAAAGTTGAATATCTGAGTACGAATTCATGAAAAAAGTGTAATAACCTCCAATCAAGATTAAAGATTATTTTTGCATTCAGCTGTTATCATTACATTATTCTGTAGTAATACATTAAACTTTGCTTTTGCAGGGGAGACAAGCAATTTGTGGCAATCTTGTCGTATTAAGTTCTAGTTTGCTATAGATGAATTTAATAATGTATCCTTTTCATGCCCAGCATTTCTGAATTTGCATCTTAAACATCTTTTGTATTTTCATATATCACAGCACACCAATATTATCACACACCTGTGTCAGTGAGTAAGAAATGTTAGTTGGGTTTTGAATTCATTCTTAATGCTTTAGTCAATTTAATGAGATTAATGGAAAAAAGATGTCATCATTAAAAAAAAAAAATTTGGAGTTAAATATATTTCTGCAATAATACTTACCTTATCATAATATCTTAGTAGTATGACCACTATTCTAGAAATCCAGCCCTCCCAAGTTAACTTCTAGCTATAAAAAAAGCCACAAGTTTTCTGCCCACATAGGTGGAAGTCAGACTAGAGCGATCTCCCTTTGGATACAGGGATTGGTGCCAAATCCAGTCCATATTTCACTTACTACTGGAGCTAAATGCAAGCTCTGCCAGTAGGATGTAACTGCATGGAGGTTTGGTGGGTGTATTCGTATAATGTTCGGGTAAGTATTACTGAAGAAACATATTTTACTCCAAAAATTGGTTTCTTCTTAAAATACATTACCTAATCATAATACCTTAGAAGAATAGGTAAAATGTGGAGATAGTTACATCCCCTAACCCCCCAGAAGGCCCATCTCCAGTCTCCCATGGTATGCAAGGCAGCTTCCAACTCAAGAGAAATATACTGGCTGGAGTAGTGACACAGCTGACCAGGAAAACTTTTCCCCCTGCAAATCCAGCAGAAGTTGATGAGCAGTGTCACTGAGAAGCTGCCAAATGACCTGGGAAGGTAGCCTGTTGCACTGTTGCAATAGGTTCCACGAGGTCAAACTGAGCCCTTTGGGATGAAAGAGGTAACAGCTAGAGAAAGTTGTCTTTGCCCTCCATCCCATGGCTCAAATGCTATACTTGTGATGACTGCCCTAAACTCATGAGCCCAAAATGCATGGTGACTTCATCTGATCTAGAGCCCAAAATGCATGGTGACTTCATCTGATCTAGGGTTAGTTCACTATATGTTGAGTGAATAACCCACCATATCCAGGACAGTAGAGCCTAAACTGAGATTCAAACACTTCCATCTTTAAAGGCATAAATAAATTAGCTCTCCCTCTTTGCAGTGGCTCAGTTTGTTTCAGTACCACTTCAAAGCCCTCACTGAGTACTGTGGATAACCCGGAGGCAAAGGGTCTAACAAGAAAAGAGGTTTCACCACAAAAAACTGATTGCCCATGGGGCTGTCACGAGTGAAAATGAAACATCATGATGGAACTGTAGATAGTTTGGATCAACCAACAAAGCATGTATATCTCTGATTCTGCCTGCTGCAGCTACAGCAACAAGGAAGCAGGTTTTATAGAAGAGCCAGTAATAATACTCTATATAGTGGTTAAAATGGGGTCTTATTCAACAATGTCAGAATCCATGGTAGATTCCATCTGTGACACAAAGCCAAGGCCTCTGGTCATGGTAGGTCAAAGTTCACCAGAAGGTAAGAGAGGTCTTTGTTTTGTCCTACAGCCTTCCTTCATGATTCTGAAATACATCTTAGATTGTGGAATGGTAACCTTTTATAATGATGGGTGCTAACTTCATTACCTAGAAAAGCCACAGGAAAAATTTAGCTAACTGGGGTAACAATGCTTCAAGCAAAGTGATGCATTCCTGTTCAAACCACTGTCAGAAAAATCGTCACTTCCTCTCGTACAGTGAACCTAGGACAAAGAGATCTGCTGCTGCATTGAGGAGACCCAGCAGTTGGAGAAAATTTCCTGTTCTGGAAAGATCGCTGAGGTCTATAATGTGAGTTTTGTCTCCTTGGAGACCTACTCACAGACTTCCTCCACCTGACCATTGAAGAGCAGATTTGACAACAATGGCTGTGATCTGAGTGTGACCTTGTGATGTTCTTTGAGGAAAGTGGAAATGGAGAGCCACACATCTCTTGTTTATTAACTGCAGCTGTCATGGCATTGGCATGTGTGTGTTGTGTTCAGCACATGCACCATTCACAAAACTGATTCCCAAGCATGGCCAGCGGGCATAAGATTGGATGAAGCTAGGCTAGTTTCTACTTGCTGCAAGACTGGCATAGATACCAACAACATTCCAGACAAAATATAGATTGTCAATGAAGTGTTTCTGGTCCATCTGTACTGAAGAAGATTTTGACATCCCCAGGCTTGCTACATCTGTCGATGGCTGGGATTTCTGTATGAAACTCAGGTGTGTGTGTCTTCTAGTACACTTTGTTAAAATTGGATGGCAGTTGTTGTTGTTAAGAGAAAGGTCTGTTGACAATCTGGTCTTGTAATTGCCTCTCTAAGCAGTGCAGTAAGTCTGCCACTCTACCAGACTATGATAAACCGCTTGAACGAGGACTATCTTTCTCCGGCAAGAGATCAACTGATTGTGGGACTTTATACACCTCTGGAGCAGGTGGAGATGGGCAAATTCAGGCAGTAGCAGGCAAAACCTTACTTAACTGTTGAATGGAAGGCTGTGTCTACTCTAGTCATCTTTAGAGCAATTAAAGGCAATGGAGCTTGTGAGCATAATTTGTTGTAGCGAAGAGTGTGGTGACGCAGACACCTCCTGTGATAATTAAGACCATGTCGGCAAAGCTCGCCAAGACCATACTTTAAGTCCATTCAGATTGTAGTATTGGAACCTGTCTATTGTCTATGGTTTGGGCATGGTTTTGGTCCAGACATGGTGTTGGGCACATGAGACTGATATGTGGCCATAGCCTGTACCATAATAAAAAGTCATGATGGGCCATCCTGTAGCCATTTGACATTGGTTGGTAATGGCATTGGGTTGAGCTGGATCCATGAAAGTATCAGGTCTGCTTGTATCCATCATAGGTATGGACCACTTCATGGCTATAGACTGCCCCGGGTCTGTAATAGAAACTGGATACTGTGGCACTAAACTGGCTATAGAGTAACACTGGTCCCTTGTAGAACTATACTGGGTGGGTTCTTCCCTTAGAGTTACAGAATTCTGCTGCCGAGATGAGACATGTGACATTGGATCACTGAGAGCAGTCCCTTCAGGCATCAATATATGTTTGATTGGATTCAGTATTGACCATGATGGCAGAGTCTGGTCCTGGTGGAACAGGGCCATCATTTTCTTCTATTATGTGCCAGGTTCATGCAGCCAGGACGGGTTGGTGGATCTTGGATCCCCGTAACCGGTCCCTGCCTGCATTAGATGAAGCTGTATCTGAGCTGGTGATGATCATTGTTGACCTGCTTCAAACGGATAAAAAGTGTACAAGAGCTGTTGAACCTATTCAGTATTAGATTAATGATACTGCTAAAACATCTTTTGCTTGGGTTGACGAGGTGAAGGCACAGCTGGGGCTGTATGTGATGCCTTGGTTTGCCTACTTTTCTTTTCTGCTGGAGCACAGACACATGGTTCATACAGATATTTTATCAGGAAATTCAAGCACTTTTCAAGGACAAAAAGTTTAGTTTTAAGCACTATAATTAACTGTGTGTAAACTTATGAAGAATGTTGATTATGGTATGCACTGTCCACAAAATATAAAAATTAAGTATTTCATTCCAAAACAAGAACAAAGAAATATTTGTTGTTTAACTATGCCTAGGTTAAAGACATTGTAGCTCAAGTGGCTTTGAGGCATTGGGGCAGAGAGTTTGAAAGTTATCACACTTTTTGATGTTTAAGTCAAATATATTCTAAATCCATTCCTACTGTTGATATTTCATTTCCCTATGCTTTTAACATTTGCCATGAGGCTTCAAAGTTCTTTTATTCATTGATCTAGCTGAGGTTAATGTAGCTCTATATGTTCCTAGTTATACTGATGGTGGGGACTTTAGAGCTAAGGTCAAATGCATATACATTTTCAGCAGAATTGCCAGATCCCAGCGATTTTGCACTTGGAGCTAGTCCTATGGTATTTCTTCATTGATTTTAACTCAACAAAAAAAATAATACTGTATCCTACAAGAAATTTTCTATTGTATCGAGATATTTTACGTGCAACTGGGCTAGAAACGTCCTCTTTTGAGACTGATTTTCAATTATCATGATCGGTATGTAAGTCAACAGAAATGTTCCTACCATCAGTACATCATAAGCTGAATGCATCTACCACTGATTGAAAGTCTTTCGAGAAACACAACACGTAGTTTATATACAGCAGGTGTAGTGCTTATGGCAATATTTTTGAAAATATGCTTCCCATCGCAAAGCACTAGACTGACTTTTTATCTGCCTTAATGGCCCAGTCAATACAGCATCCTTCATTTACATCATATGGTGCTTTCCATCCCAAATGAGCCTGAGTACTAATAAGCATATAAGTAACCCAACTGAAGTCTTAATGAATATGTAAGCGACCCAATACTGAATTAAAACTTCAGGATGATCGTCGTTTTAGCTTTTTTTTAAAGATCTTTTATTTTCCCTGTTGATATTTATATCAGTAAACTAATGTTCTCCAATAAAATATATTTGTTTCGAAATCCCAGCACTTTTCTAAGATTTCTGAGCATTTTCAAGCACTGGAGTCTACCATAAATTCAAGCACTTTTCAAGGTAACCACCAAAATTCAAGCACTTTTCAAGGTAACCATAAAAATTCAAGCACTTTTCAAGGTAACCACCAAAATTCAAGCACTTTTCAAGACTGTGCTAACCCTGAGTTAACTTTTGGCTTTATTATAGCTAAGAGTTAACTCAAGAGGGCTGGATTTGTGAAGTAGTGGTCATACTTCTAAGGTATTATGATCAGGTAATGTATTTAAGAGAAAACATAAATGATATATATAAAAAAGTGTTTGTAAAAGACATATCCCCCACTCTCTGCCTTTCACACCCATCCCCAAATCTGTGTCTTGAAGGTCAAGTCCCTGGAGGGTAAAAATAGATTCTGGGTCCAAAGCCAGCTGCATATCTCAATTGGTCTTTTCATGTCCAATAAATTTATATATAGTTATAGTGCATGGATCTCAATACCGTATATACTTGCATATAATCCGGGTCCAAATGCAAACAACATAGACATTGATTTGCCATTGCATAATGTGCTGGCAGATTGATTAGTCCCTACAAACTGCACAGACCCAGATCTGCTGGTGCATTATGCAATGGCAGATTTGTGTCTATGCAGTTTGCAGTTCGTATAGGATTATACACGAATACATATGGTAGTTTCTAATGTTTGACCCAGGGGTTATAACTGTATGCCTCTAGGTATGACCGAGGGGTCCCATTTAAACCACACCCGACATGTACTGAAACTGTTGTATACATCCAAAGACCACTCCCAATCATATCCAAAACTTTGAAGTCTCTGATGGCGCAGTAGGAGTTGGGTAACATTACACACACATATATATCTGAACAAGAGGTTTAAATAATGCCTGTCTTGTGTAGTCATTAAGTTTATCATCTGCTAAAAATATCTGTCATTTAAAAGAAAGAAAACCCTGCAGATTACAGTCTAATTTCTTCAATACAATGGTGGCCATATTTTATGGCGGATTGGCATCATTTATAAAAAAAACTCAAAGGTCTTCATGCCAGGATGCTTTCTGTGGAGTTTTAATCAAATTCTATTCAGTGGTTTTGGAAAAGAAGCTGTTTAAAGATTTTAATATTTTTAGTAACAGTGGCCATTTTTGAAAGCAGATCTGCATCATTTGTATAATTTATAAGTCCTTGATGGCAGGATACTCTGTGCCAAATTTAGTCAAAATTGGTCCAGTGGTTTTTGAAAAGTTTAAAATAGCAATTGTTCATAGTGGCATGACAAATGACACACATGACACATGCTGAGCAGAATAATTAAGGAAACAGAATTACATAATAATTGCATCGAATAAACATGAGCACACTATGGCAAATGTCCGACATGCTGAGTAAGCAACCATTCATTTTTGCTTGTCAATTGGATATGTCCAGCAAAAATAGTCATTTTAGAATCTCTGATGTATTTGTGTGTGTGTGTGTGTGTGTGTGGTGTGTGTGCATGTAAAAGACCAACAAAAAAAAAATGAACAGGCAAAAAATATGTGCTTTTTCTGATGATTATTTTGTTTCTTATTAGGATCAATAATTTATTTATTTACATTATCTTTTTGTCAAGTCTTTTTTCCTTGCTTTCTTTCCTCTTATTATTTATCATCATTATGTAAAATGTGAATCTGGTTAATAAACCATAATATACAGACTTAGAACTGTATTCAGATGAATTTCACTGTGGGTAAGCACATATAAAAACTTGGGTCCCTTGAAGGCACTGACGCTCTACTGGCTGAAAAGAATTTCCAGGAATTAAAGATAAAACCATTTCTTCCTTTTAACTGCGGAGTGTTGAAACTATCTTTGATAGTCTTCAGCTATAACAAGATTTTCAAATCAGCTGCTGTGGTGGACATACTAGATGTCACCATTGCACCATTTTCATTTAATACCACCAAGGCATCATAAGAAGTCTTCTGGTTCAAACCCCATGTAGATATGACTTTTTGTTTTGGAGGAGCAACAATAACAAGATGTTCAAGATGGATGCCATGGTGGCCATATTCAATATCAGATTGGCACCATTTCTGTTTAATACCAACTAGACATCACAAGAAGTGTTTTGGTGAAAGCACAATACTGATATGACCAGTCATGTAGGAGAAGTAGTGCTAACAAGATTTTCAAGATGGCCATTGTGGCAGTCATATTAGAAGTTGGATCGGCACCATTTCATTTATAATGACCTTGACATCATAAGAAGTCTTTCAGTGAAAATCCCATGCTGATATAACCATTCATTCGGGAGAAATAGTGATAACAAGATTTTCAAGATGGCCACTGTGGCAGGCATATTGAATGTCTGAATGGCACCATTAGGACCAACTAGACAGCATAAGAAGTTGTTTAGTAAAACCCCCATGTTGATATGACCATCCATTCAGGAGGTGTAGTGATAACAATATTTTCAAGATGGCCACTGTTGTGGCCATATTGAACATTAGATCGACACCATGTTCATTTTGGACCAATTATACATCATAAAAAAATCTTCTGGTGAAAACCTCATGGGAATATTACTTTTCATTAAGGAGGATTAGCAATAGCAAGATTTTCAAGATGGCCACTGTGGCAGAAATATCGGATATCAGATTAGCACCATTTTCATTTAGGACCAATGAGACTTCATAAGGAGTCTTTGGTGAAAATCCTGTCAATATGACTTTCCACTGAGGAGGAGTAGCAATAAGAAGATTTTCAAGATGACTGTTGTGGTGACCATATTGGACAGCAGATCAGTCTAATTTTCATTTTGGACCAACTAGACATCATAAAAAGTCTTTTAGTGACAACCTCATGTTGATATGACCATCCATTCAGGAGAATTAGCAATAACAAGATTTTTTTCAAGATGACTACTGTGACAGCCATACTGGATGTCCAAGCAGTACCATTTTCATTTAGTACCAACTAGACCATGCGATGAATGTGTGTGTAAAGCGCAATCCTCCAAGTAGTTTAGGAGGAGTAGCAATAACAAACTTGTGCTAATGGACAACAGACCAGCAGAGCTAACAAAAAAATATGACCTTCACAAATTTAAAATAAGCATATATGCTTACTATCCTGATTGTACAGCAGCTGGATAAATGGAAGTCAGATTAATGGGACTACAATGTAAGTCCTACCTTCTCTAGTGTCAGGAGATTAATCTCAGACTGTAGTCTCACTTCAGGCTTTGAATTCTGGTCCCCTTTATACACCATGAAATCCCTTTCTAACTTGTGGTACTTCTTCTCTGCCTCATTTAACTGAAACAAACAGCAACATGTGCAGCTGAAGATTTTTTTTTTTAATTGATGATATCAGAAAACATGGAGGAAAATGCAAATATACCAAAAGCAATAAAAACAGATTAGCTCTTCCAAATGTAATCAAAAGATTTCTTCTGGATTACTTGTGGAGCAATATCAGTGTAAATTTGATTTGTGTTTGTAAAACATATATGCCCCAACTGCAAACTAAGCAGTTAAAAAAATTACAAAAGTTTAGATACATTTGAAAAATTCCTATAATGGCTTGAAACTCTAATCATATTAACACAGAATGCATGCCAAATTTCATATATGAATCAAATTGGTCTAGCTAAAATGTGCTTGCAAGTTTTTGGGTAAAGTCCAAAACTAAAATAATGATAAAAAAAATTGCAGTAATGAACTAAAAATCTCATCAGGTAATCTACCTATACATACAAATATCCTAGCCAAATTTAATTTGTCTATATCTATTGGTTTTTGCGCAATCATGCTAGCAAGGTTTTTGTGAAAAAGTTCAAGTCCTAAAGGTTAAAACGTGTAAAAATTGCTGTAATGGAGTGAAAATCTAATCATACATATGAACAAAAAAAAAGGCCTACCACATTTCAACTGCCTACCTCAAGTTGTTTTTGCCTAATTGTACTAACAAGGTTTTGTAACAAAAAGTCTACATCCAAAAAGTCCACAAATGTGTAAAAAATTCAAAAAAATTTTGTAGTGGCCTGAAAATGTGATCATGTTATTTACATATGTATACAGATATACAAGTAAAATTTCACTTGTGAAAGTTTATTGATTTGTGCACAATCTTGGCAATAAACTTCTCAGGACAGACTGATGTACAGATGGACCAGACCAAATTATGACACTCATCTGCAGTCAGTGGGGGCATGAAAATTACACTGTAACAAGTTATTAAAGAACTGGCTCCTAATAACTGAATGAAATTTTGATTATTGTGACATTATTGTGTAAGTAGAGAATATACTGATTCTAAAAGGTAAGATGAACATAACTATCTCGTTTGTAATATACAGAATGCTGACTCCTTATACAGACATGAAGTAAGTATACATGTATGTATGTAATTGGTAATATTATGTATGGGGATCCATGTTGTTTTATTTTCAAGACATGAAGTAAGCTTACATCTATGTAATTGGTAATACAGTGAAACCCCGCTATAACGCGATATTTGGGGTCCATAAAATTTGATCGCGGAAAAAGCGGGTTCGCATTATTGCGGGGTTTTACTATTTTTTACTTTATTCAGAGAACAACATACACACATCTAATGTATAGCATGAATAGGGTATCAACACCGTTTACTATCTGATACCAATCCATCTTTGTTTTCCCACATGACAACCCTTTGATTGAGCCATGAGTTTGATACTTGTTCAGTGCCAAGTAACAGAGAGTGGTTATTTGAACTCCTGTGATCTTGCCGCCCAAGCTCAGTCTCTACATAAGCACCCACATATGACAATCTTTGATCTTGCTGCCCAAGCTCAGTCTCTACATAAGCACCCACATATGACAATCTTTGATCAACCACTACATTGTCTGGTGCTTGGTTGTGTATGCAGTTAAAGAAGAAACATAAATCGACTAATGTTTGCGCAATGATTGTATACAGGATGAATTGAAGACCAGTGCACGTGTTGGCGGCTTACGTTTTTTTATGTTTATTAAATCGTGAGAATCTTTTATCAACCACCACATTGTCTGATGCTTGGTTGTGTATGCAGTTAAAGAAGAAAAACATGTCAGCTATTGTTTGAGTAATGATTGTATACAGAATGAATTGAAGACAAACACAAAGAAGACTTACTGGCTTTACTCATGGATCAGTAATAAGTAACATTTCCGATCATGTTTATTTTGGCATAACTATTCAAGAAATTGGTGAAATTGTTAAATTTCAGAAGCCACGCTATGATCGAATTCATACATGATCTCTTCCCCAAAATGATAATAAACTTTCTATACACTATTTCTCATACTTAAAAAAATATTTTTTTCCCATGTACGAGAAAAATAGATGTACATATAAAATTTCAGGAACCATGCCACAAACGTATTATACTTGAATTCATACGCGATCTCTTCCCCCAAAATGATACTGTAATATACACATTTTATACACTATTTCTCATACTTTGAAAAAAAAAAAATTTCATGTGCGAATGAATATATGAAATTTGGGGAGCCACGCCACGATCAAGTTATATCCGAATTTGCGTTATAGCAGAGCGCGTTATAGCTAGGTTTCACTCTATTATGTATGGGGATCCATACATGTATATATGTATGTAATTGGTAATATTATGTATGGGGATCCATGTTTTTTTTTTCAAGACATGAAATAAGCATACATCTATGTATATAATTGGTGATATTATGTATGGGGATCCATACACATATGTATGTATATAATTGGTAATATTATGTATGGGGATCCATATATGTATGTATCTATGTATGTATGTAATTGGTAATATTATGTATGGGGATCCATACATCTATTTAAGTATGTAATTGGTAATATTGTGTATGTAATTGGTAATATCATGTATGGGGATCCATACATCTATTTAAGTATGTAATTGGTAATATTATGTATGTAATTAGTAATATTATGTAATTGGTAATATTATGTATGTAATTGGTAATATGTATGTAATTGGTAATAATATGCATGTAATTGGTAATATTATGTATGTAATTGGTAATATATTGCATGTAATTGGTAATATTATGTATGTAATTGGTAATATGTATGTAATTGGTAATAATATGCATGTAATTGGTAATATTATGTATGTAATTGGTAATATATTGCATTAATTGGTAATATTATGTATGTAATTGGTAATATATTGCATGTAATTGGTAATATTATGTATGTAATTGGTAATATATTGTATGTAATTGGTAATATTATGTATGTAATTGGTAATATTATGTATGTAATTGGTAATATATTGCATTAATTGGTAATATTATGTATGTAATTGGTAATATATTGTATGTAATTGGTAATATTATGTATGTAATTGGTAATATTATGTATGTAATTGGTAATATTATGTATGTAATTGGTAATAATATGCATGTAATTGGTAATATTATGTATGTAATTGGTAATATTATGTATGTAATTGGTAATAATATGCATGTAATTGGTAATATTATGTATGTAATTGGTAATATTATGTATGTAATTGGTAATATTATGTATGTAATTGGTAATATTATGTATGTAATTGGTAATAATATGCATGTAATTGGTAATATTATGTAATTGGTAATATTATGTATGTAATTGGTAATATTATGTATGTAATTGGTAATATTATGTATGTAATTGGTAATAATATGCATGTAATTGGTAATATTATGTATGTAATTGGTAATATTATGTATGTAATTGGTAATATTATGTATGTAATTGGTAATATTATGTATGTAATTGGTAATAATATGCATGTAATTGGTAATATTATGTATGTAATTGGTAATATTATGTATGTAATTGGTAATATTATGTATGTAATTGGTAATATTATGTATGTAATTGGTAATATTATGTATGTAATTGGTAATAATATGCATGTAATTGGTAATATTATGTATGTAATTGGTAATATATTGCATTAATTGGTAATATTATGTATGTAATTGGTAATATATTGCATGTAATTGGTAATATTATGTATGTAATTGGTAATATATTGTATGTAATTGGTAATATTATGTATGTAATTGGTAATATTATGTATGTAATTGGTAATATATTGCATTAATTGGTAATATTATGTATGTAATTGGTAATATATTGTATGTAATTGGTAATATTATGTATGTAATTGGTAATATTATGTATGTAATTGGTAATAATATGCATGTAATTGGTAATATTATGTATGTAATTGGTAATATTATGTATGTAATTGGTAATAATATGCATGTAATTGGTAATATTATGTATCTAATTGGTAATATATTGCATGTAATTGGTAATATATTGCATGTAATTGGTAATATTATGTATGTAATTGGTAATATATTGCATTAATTGGTAATATTATGTATGTAATTGGTAATATATTGCATTAATTGGTAATATTATGTATGTAATTGGTAATATATTGCATTAATTGGTAATATTATGTATGTAATTGGTAATATATTGCATTAATTGGTAATATTATGTATGTAATTGGTAATATATTGCATGTAATTGGTAATATTATGTATGTAATTGGTAATATTATGTATGTAATTGGTAATATATTGTATGTAATTGGTAATATTATGTATGTAATTGGTAATATTATGTGTGTAATTGGTAATATTATGTATGTAATTGGTAATATTATGTATCTAATTGGTAATATATTGCATGTAATTGGTAATATATTGCATGTAATTGGTAATATTATGTAATTGGTAATATTATGTATGGGGATCCATGTTGTTTTATTTTCAAGACTTTTACCATCCAGTCAAAATTTAACCTTGCAGACATTAAGGAAGCTAAACAATTCATGCCAACAAAATTGCAAAAATTAAAGATGCCAAATTTCCATAAATTCATAAAAATTTAATAACAATGAAATTTCCCCATATGGAGGTACAAGTTATGATGTGAACCATTCTATTGCTTCAAGTAGACAAGTCTAGTGACTAATTATAGGTCCTTGTAAACGAGCTTCTAATAATTTTAAAATGTTGAATAGACGAAACTATACATAACGATTTTTAAGATAAAGTTTCCTGCCAAACAAACCAACTGATTACCAATCTGGTGTACTACTGTATTTGCAGTTTAGAAATAAAATGACCCCGCACATCACTAATTATCAGCTGACATATCTGCATTTTGGTGAAAGATTTATTTTATTCAATCACAATAAATAAAGCCATTTACTGTCATTGAATGACTGTCTTTTGCCAATGTTTGAAAAGTCACATTTCAGTGCACCATATTGGCTCATACTAAGATTCCAATCTAGACTGGGTGCTAATAATAACATGGTTAAGAGGGAAAAATGCTGATCTAGGATAGGATGGTACAATAAAAAATGCATTGTGTAAATCTTGCTAATGAAATTAGGGTTTTTCATCTTTGAAAAACTGGACTTGCCTGTGACTGAACTCTTGCCATCAGGCACTTGTATGACAGGAAAATGGACTAGTCCTGGGTATTGGGCTATCCAATTTATACAGCTCTGACAAGTTAACCTGTGTTATGCAACACTGTGCAATTACCATACCAAGCACCAGCTGGTGGCCCTGCCATTTGTCATTGGTAACTACACAAGGAGGTGCTAAATAAGGTTGACTGACATGGAGGATCTATTAATTGCTTTATTTTTATACTTACTTCTTCTTTGTATCTGGCTATAATATTCTCTAATTCCTTTGCTTTATTTCTGCAAAAAAAAAAAAAAGAATTTCTCTTTAAAGTGTAAAAGGAACTGTGCAACAATGACAACAACAAAAACTGCCAATGGTGGTATGGCCAGACTGCAAAACTTGCTTTTGTCTAAATGATGTAGTACTTCATATGATGCATCCTATGCATTAATTTACATCACTCTGCTGTAATAGTGTCAAAGAAACTGTGCTAAAAGCAAAGGATAATGCAGATCACTGGAGCTTGAAATAAAAGTCACAGTAACTTAGTTTTGACTGAAGAGTGTATAATTTTTTATGATGCATCTACATACCAAGTTACATGATTCTGCAGGCATCAGTGTCTGTGAAACTGAGTTAAATAAAATGGCCAGTGCAGATCAGTGGAGTGTCAGACATAGGTCTCATTGACCAAGTTTTGACTTAAGTATGTAGTACTCCTTCTGATACATCTTTATCACAAGTTACATGACTGCAAGCAATGGTGTCAGAGAAACTTAACACAAACACTAACCAAAGGAAACTGAACTTAACTCGAATGATAAGCACATATCATTGAAGCATGAAATGTAGGTCCCACTTATCTAGTTCTCACTGAAGCATTCATATACCAAGCCATGTGCCTCTACAAGCTATAATGTCTGAAAAAATTACCTAAATGCAAACCCTAACTACAGTGTTGACTCAGACAGACATCTACAATCCATTGATGGAGCTGGAATTGTTTTGCAATCCAGCCAAAAGATTTATTTACATGATTATCCATGTTTATGACTTTTTTTCATATAAATTTGCGTTAGATGGATTAGAAACCAGTGAAATTTTTGGTAGGACTAAGAAAGGAACTGGACAAAGATATATTTGGAAAGTACAATTTAAATTTTCTTCTTGGTTACAGCCATAAAGTGGAATGAAAAAACTGGTGGTATATCATTAGCAACAGAAATTTTGCACTAGGAATATGATTTTTGTCAGTAGCTTTATCTAAGCCTTGCAGATAAAGCCTGTGACGAGTGTCACCTCTGTGGCATACACTTTTAGCATTTTGGCCATCCATATCATTTATTGAGATATTACATGTCAGGGCTGAGCAAATTTATTTTTCATCCAAGTGGTTTCAGAAAATTCACTTGTCCCACCTACCTTTTCACTTGTTCCAAATTTAAATCACTTGTCAAGATTTGACGAGATGTTTGCACTTTAGTCCATAGAAAGAACAAACAAAATAATGTGCAATATATTTATTTCTTAAAAGAATTTAATTTCTCAAAACATTGGTTGATATTATACATTTTGTTACATCAGAGGTTTTTTGTTTTCCAATGTCCAGGTATCTTATATGCACTATTTCTTGCTACAATACTGTAGCATCAGTATTTCGATCAGCAAGAATGGAAAGGAATTTACTGGAATTCAGGCTTCCAATAACGGCACAGGCCTTGTGAGGTCCAAAACTGTCATGAGACTTAAATGGTTTAATCCTGAATTTGTCAGTTCCGTTGACAAATACACTGGTTGAATTTCCGACCTGTGCCAGTTTGGGATATTGTTTGCAATAACTGCAAAACATTTTTGCTTCTGAGTCAATGCATTCACGCCAGGAATAACTATCAACCCAATGTGGCTGAAAATTTTTCAGTCTCTTAGAAGTGTCATATTTGACATTTTTTGTTGCTACATAGCTCTGGCTTATGTCTCTTTGTAGAAATATTTACCTCACACTCAATGGCAGTCTTACGTTTTACCCCTCCACTTTCACATTAATTTTCCTTCTCTCTCAGTCTTCCTTATTACCTTCTTGAAAAAATAATTAAGTAAACTTATTTTATCCACATAGTAAATATCACCTTGCTTGACAACTGCTTTTAAAGTGATTATAAAATACATTTTGTCCTTTAAATATGAACAGAGACAACTCTTTTATTAGCATAATTGTTTTGCTTCAAACACAATATTGGACGTGGAAGTTAATCCTCTGCATAATCAATTAAAAATTAAAGAATCATCACTGCCATTTAATCAGTTCATAAAGGGAACTGACTCTAATGTTGGTATAGTGCTTTTCATTAATTTAATTGGATTGATTCGCAAGATTAAAATCATAGCGTGAGTCGTTCGTGAGGATCTGGTTTAAGTAAACACAATACACGGAAGCCGTTTAAAACACTGCTAATTAATCATACCGACTTTGTTTTGATTGGTCAATAATTTAGTAGCTTAGCCCAAAATGCAGTCAAGAGGTAATATAACGTGCTCACATGCAAGAGTTATCAATGACCACCTGTAGTTATGATACTAGATGTAAATAAATACATGGAGAGGGGTAGAATCAAGCATTCAGTATGCCTGGAGGGCATGAACGGCCAGATAAAGGTAGATAAAGTGATTATGGCATGAAAATATGCACTTGCCCAACATTTTTTTAAAATGGTCAAAAAGCACTTGTCCCGGACTAGCGACTTGGAAAAATTTTACTTGCCTGACTTCGAAAATGAATAGTCCGGGGCATCGGGCTATGGGATTTGCTCAACCCTGCATGTCCATTTGTGTACTCTGTACAAACCCTGATAGCAATCCACATATGCAAACAGTAGATGGAGCAATTACAAAAACTTGATAGAGACCAATATACATACTCGCTGAGTAGAAATCCAAGTTATGTCACTTTAAATAAGGCAAGACATGATTAAGGGCAAAAAGAAAGGGGGTGGGGGGTTCAATGGGTTTTCATCTGAATTTATTAAGAAGAAGTCCAAGAGGACCTGATATCACCTGTGTAACTGACATTATGTAAGTTTGCAAATGAAAATTCGTACATGTATGAAAATGTGGAGTGGTAAGAAAAGTTTGGAGCACTTACTTACCTTACTGTCTATTAGGCACCAAAAAAACATAATATACACATTTACGGTTTTATGCCAAAGGAAAATAGGGTTGGTTGGTTGAAATAAGATTTTCTATTTACTAATTTTTCCCTCTCCATTTACTGAAAGTGAACCACGGTTGCATGACGTAATTTTATTCCTTTGAGAAAAGACCATCTTAGTGTTACTCAACAATATGATGTTATATGACAGTTAAATATGCAGTCTCTATATAATTTCTTATTAAATAAAAATGTGCAGTAGGCACTAAAAAATATTGGGAGAAATAGTAACATGTCTTAATGAGTGTGATTTCTAACAATATTACCTATGAACAAAATGAAGAGCAATCTGGACACAACATTCAGAACATCTGGAATTTCTTGGTTGGCTTTTTAAATTCTTTTTTATGGACAGAAAATTGGAGGCTCTGGTTATTAAATTTGAAAGTTTCATGAAAAAGTTTATTGAGTTATTTCTTTGCATTTTTAAAAAAATGAAAAGGATATATTTAAAATTAATTTGTGATTAATGGAATTTAGTATCTGAATAAAATAATGCTCATACATGTAATAATATAAAAAAAACCCAAATATTTCAGACATTTTAATATGGCAATACCATTTTTACGTTTATAGTGAAGTCATTTAAAGTTTGTCCTAATTTTACTAATAGCAGTCATATTTTATGGTGGATCAGCATCATGTGAACAAATTTTAAAAAGCTTAATGTGCAGATTCTTTCTTTCAAATATGAGAAGAAGTCATTTAAAGCTTTTTCTATTTCTAGCAATGGCAGTCAAATTTGATGGCAGATTGTCATCATTTGGACAAATCTGAAAGAGGTTCATTCCAGGATGCATTCTATCAAATTTGGTTTGATTCTGGTGAGCAATTCTTGAGAAGTAGTTGTTTAAAGGTGTTTCTAGTTTTAGCAATGGCAGCCATATTTGAAGGCAGATCAGCATCATCTGAAGAAATTTTGAAGAGTTGCATGCCAGGATGCTTTCTGTCAAATTTGGTCAAATTCTGTTCAGTAGTTCTTAAGAGAAAGCCATTTAAATTTTATTTCAATATCTAGTAATGGCACCCAAATAATATGCCAGATCAGCATCATTTGAACAAATCTGAACAAGGTTTATGCAAGGATGCTTTTTGTCTGATTTGGTCAAATTCTTGTGTGTTTTTTAGAAGAACTGTAAACAGCAATTGTGAATAGATGATCCATGATGGATGATACACAACAGATGAAGGACCATAAGTTCACTTGGCCTTATGGCCAGGTGAGGTAAAAATTACAAATGCACAAGACAGATATGAATAATTTAGTCTCATAATAAAGTAAATGTAAACATGTACACCACATACTAACATTCTAGTTTTCTGCATGCAATTACCTTCAATGAGAAAAAAAAAAAAAAAAGATGCAAGAAATGTGTTCAATGAACATGAATGCCCTGCCAACTTTTTCCAAATGACCCTGCAGTCAACAATGCATGAGACAATGACCCTAAATACAGAACTTAGCAAAGTAACTGCTGTGTAAAATTAAGGTCACAGTCACCTGCTTTTGTTAAGATGGTGTTGTAGAAACCAAGATGCATTTACGTAACAAGTTGCATGACCCTGGGGCTAACAATGCCTTAGAAACTGACCTAAATGCAATAATCAAAGTCACTGTAGCATAAAATTAAGGTAACAATGACCGACTTTCAGTACAATGGTGCTGTACTCACCAAGATACATCTATATACCAAGTTGCATGACTCCAGGACTAATGATGCGTGAGAAACTGACCTATACATAAACTTAACCAAAGTCAATGAAGCACACAATTTATGTCAGAGTGACCTACTTTTGGTATAATGGTGTTTTATTCACCTAGACACATATACATACCAATTTGCATGACTCAGAGACTAATAATGTGTGCTAAACTGATCTAAATGCAAAACTTATTCGAAGTCACTGAAGCATAAACTATTAAGTCACAGTGACTAACTTTTGGTATAATCTTGTTGTACTCACCAAGATGCACCTACATCACAAGTTGCATGACTGGGGGGCTAACAATGAATGAGAAACTGACTAATATGCAAAACTTAACAAAGGTGTGATGGACAGACAGATGGATAAGGGTAATACTATGCTACTTCGTGGTGAGGCATTAAAATATTTAAATGTAATGGTTGTTAAAATATCATCTATGTATGGACACTGGACACAAAACAGATGATTTCAAGAATGCCTTTACTCACCCTATACATACGACCATTTTTTTTTTTTACAGTGATATCTGGATGTATATCTATAAATCTCTTGTGCCTGTATCATCCTACCTTTCAAGTTCCACCTGATGGTCACAGTCATCTTTCATTCTCCTAGAGGCTTCCTTCATCTCCTGAAGTTTTCTGTCATGTTCCCTCTGCAGTTCTGTCCTTAGTCTCATTACCTGTAATGTAGTGAACATTTCCTAAGTAATCTAAGACATTAAGTTCTGGGAAACATTAACAGCAAATAGTCTCATGACTTTATAGTAATTTGATCCAGAAGTAATTTGGGAGAAACATAATTTACTAACAAGCTTACTTCCTATATCAAATTCACCAATTACATTAATGTTAGGAGAATAGGTAATAGGAGGAGGATATGTATGAGCATTCAACCTCTACCATAGTTACCCTTCAAAGGCAATATGGTTGGAGTACCTACATGAAAGATAAACTGTTCCTCTAATGAGAAGGTAGCACAACTGATGGTCATGTGATATGTGACATCAGTATACTGGTAATGAATGATGTTTTCTTACCAAGAAAAGATCCGGACAAAACCAGTTTAAGTTATAAACCCATGCCCACAGGAAGTTTGTGCTTTTGCTAACTTTGTTTGTTGGTCATCAGGACCGCAGTCACAGGACCCACCAGGTTCAGTTCCCTTCTCTGCAACACTAGCTCTCAAAGACAGATGTTCAAGAAGGTTGGCTGCACATGCTAGCCAACAGCTTCAATGATGTCATGGATCAAAATGTTGCATTTTGCTGAGATCTCACCAGCTGCAATTTCCATGAAACTAATCTGGTCCTGTAAGATGTCAGAGTATGCTGCATGTATCACCCCCTTAAGCCAAGATGCCAAGGCTTGAGGGATTATCATGTTTCTTGGCCTTTACCAGAAGAAAGAGGCATTTTCAGGTCCTACAACTGTTTTCCACGCATTTCATTTCCATGCATGCCTGACAGCAAATACCAGATCTTACATCATAATCTCTCATGACATATCGATCAAGGATAGTGAGCGAAGGACCATCATTTGATTGCCTGAAGATGGTAACCTGTTTTTGGCTCTGAAGCCTAGCTGCATCATTAGGACAACGAAACCATAGGATCTGAACTAGAGATAGTTGAGGTTCATTGCAGTTAAGGCCATAAAAAAAAGAACAACCAAGATATCAGCTTCAGCGAGGCACTTAGTTATGATACGTATCTCAGATCCCATGATGTCTGAACGTATCTGCAATCTTCAAGCAGATGCCCCTAATAATAATAGGTATCAACGTTTTCTCCTCAAACAGCCAAAGAGAAAAGTTACCAAGTTGAGGTGTGCAAGGGTACAATGTTGAGACCCTTGCACCAGTCCCTCCAGACACACCACTTTCCCTCATATTTGAAGGGCCAAATTCCTTTTCTCACAAGAACAAACTGTGCAGTAGGAGCGTGTCAGGGATGGGATGGAAAACCTGTGACCAAAGCTGCTTGAGCAGGGTGGAGATGCAGGAATTTTCCTGGGAACATCTATCATTAGATCATGTAGATTGTTCACCAAAGATCTGTCCAATCTGAGAGGGGCTATCAGAACCTATTTGTAGGTATGGACTCTAATTTTTTAAATATTATTCTCCATATTAGAACAGTTGGAGGGAAGGCACAGCCCCAAAACCCATCACAAATGACTGATAGAGCATCCACAGCCCAGGCATCTGGATCTGGGACTGCAAGACTAAGGTAAGCAGTTTGTAGTTCCACCTTGTTGCAAAGAGGTCTATTACTGGACAACCCCAAAGTGCACGAATCCACTGAAAGATTGACAGATGAACAGACAACTTGGTGCGAAGAGTCTAACCTCTTCTCAAAAATGAATCAACTAGGACACTAAGCCTACTGGCAATGTGCTTGATCTGGAACATGATCTTGAGCTGGAAGCACCAGCTCAGAAAGTCTCAGCCTGGGATGTAAAGGTTGGTGATTTAGTGCCTGACACTCCCCCCCTCCCCCGTTTAAGGAGATAGCTTACCACCAGCAATCGAGTTGTCCAACATTATGAGACTCACCCATCTGCAAAGTTGATCCTTCCAAAAATGAAAGGAGTCTACTATAGCCTTCATTTCTAGAAGGCTGATGTGAAGAGCACTCTCCTCTGGTTGCCAATTGCCAATGACTGTGCTGAAACAGGTGGGGTCCCATACCATATAAGCTGATGTTCCGTGCTGACTGTAATTGGGACTTTCTCAGAGGAATTCCTGCCATAAGCCATTGTTTGTCTCATCACTGATTCAAGAACTGTCTTTTCTCAGTCGATATCATAATTGACTGGAAAAGGGGCACCACTGAGCCAGTAGGGCCATCTGCCAAGGGCGCATGAAATGGCAGCCAAGAAGTCCACTGCCACAATGAGCAAGCCAGGGTGTTTTAAAACCTCTCTAATGGAAATCCACTCACTGGTGGAAATCGACAATGAGAGCTTGATAATCCATGTTATGAGCATGGCAGAGAGATAAATGAGGTTGAGATAATCAAGAATTTTTTGACCAAATGGAGAAAGTCTGACTTCTCCCAATTCACTAAATAACTCAGCTGACAGAGAAGGTTGTTCCTACCCTTCACCAAAGATGAACTTACCATGTGTTTTTTATGGCTGTTGTCCAAGTACGCTTCAGTTGCTGCTGATGAGGCTGATCTGAAACGGGTGATGACACAGTTGATCGTCTTTGTGTACACCCATTGACTGAGGCTGAGACCAAATGAGAGTGCATGAAACATATATAGTTCCTTGGAACACACAAACTCATCCCTTTTGACTGAAAGCCTAACAGAATATGCCATCTCCATTCTGAACTTCAGTATGGCTATGTAATTGTTGAGCCAACAGCAGTCTATCACTGGTCTGAGCTTCCTGCAGGCTTTGAGTACTAGAAAAAACCTGGAATAAAACCCCAAAGAATACGGCTTGTGAACTCTCTCTACCACCCACCTGGCAAGTAAAGTGCAAATCTCCTTCTTTAAAACTTCTGCCTTCTCTGGATTGGTTGGAGCCTCCATCATCCAAGGGGATGATGAAAGCAGAGGGGGGCAAGATAAACAAAATCCAAAGATGTAGCCAACATTCTGGAGTAGTTGGTAAGTAAAGCTGGTGAGGCAACTCTTGTGCTGCCTGCTTCCGTACATCTTCAATATGGTCACTGAACAGCAATGGCATACACAAAGGGCAGTGAGCATAAAACCAACGATTGATGAAACTTAAGTGAAGACAAGTGGAAAAAGGTGTCTCATCTCAACCTGGTATTGTGAGCAGTAGACTCCCATGCATGCTCACTGCCCGATTTTTCAGCAAGGCAAAAAAGTAGGTTTTTAAAAGTAAATTATGTTTCTTTGACAATACTTGACCCATTATATTAACATTAGGATTACTCTCTGCTACCTCCAAATCCAGCCCTATGTGAAAGACGAAAAAATGTGTTTCCATCTATATATCATGTAGACGAACAGATGCAACTCTTACAGGTTAACTCCCCTTGTTCCCACCAGGTGGCCACCGGAAATCTGGATGTAATCAGTTTAAACTTAATCAAAACCTTTAACAGGATGCTTGTATTGCAGGGAAGGGTGTGAGGGAATTTTAGTAATGTGATTGGGTAAGTATTATTGGAGAAATATAATTTACTAACAAATTTACTTTCTCTGTTGAATACATTACCCAATCACATTAACATTAAGAGAATAGGTATCAGGTGGAGAAAATGCTTGAGTATCCAACCTCTACCTGTGTCACTCTGTAGGAGCATGATGATTGCTCTACTGAAAAGATGAACTTCTCCTAATATTAGTTTAGCACAACCGATGACAATGTGTTTGTACACGTGCAAGGTAAATCCCTGTGGGATCCCACACTTGGTTACTGTCTAACATTCAGAAAGTTTCCCGGGTGAATCCAGTGAAATTTGCAAGGTCATATGCCTGGGGCCAAAGTTGTGCTTTAATGAATATGGCATGGTAACTGTCTGGGCAGCTAGCAGTGGCCTGACAAGATTTAGCCCTCTCCTTTGCGAGGCCATGTCATGCAAACAGAAGCTACAGAAAGTAGACTGTGTGTGCCAGCCAGCTGACTTCACTATGTCTCAAATTGAGACATTCCGTTTGAAGGTCAGGCTTGTAAAAATCACTTATATTTTGTGAGCTGAAATCTTCATTAGTTGTACTTGATCCTGAGAGAGTTCAGAGTACGCTGATTTAATAACTCCCTTTTGCCAAGCAGCAAGCATATGTCTTACTTTCATGTTTTAAGTGGTAGGAATAACCTTTTATGTCTCCTGCAGATATTCTCCATGAGCCTCATATCCTGCAGCTTTGCTTTTCTCAATGGCTCACTTGACGAGAGAGAGAGCGAATAGTTATTAGTTGGTTGTCCAGTAATGGCAACCTGTTCTTAGAAATGACACCAGGTTGCATCATTAGAACGAATGAGTAATCGGAACGGAACTGCATGTAGTTCGGATCCATGGACAGTGCATGTAGCTCACTCACCCTGCATGCTGAAGCTAGCACTATCATGAAGCAAGTCTTATATGATAACTAATTCAGCAAGTTGGAAGATAGGGGCTCAAATTTAAACAAGTTGAGCCATGTCAAGACACAAGAAAGGTTCCAATTTGGGAACAAGGTGATCAAGTGTGGTCTGGATATGTCAAAATTGGACAGCAAGTCAGAAAGATCCTTGTTGTAGCCAATATCGTCTCTTCCATGATGTCTGAACATGGGATCTTGGAACAGTATACCTTGATTGTAATTGGGGCTAATTTCTTGTCCTCAAAGAGAAACAGAAAGAAGTTAGTCAGTTGGGGAATGCAGGCTGAGAGTGGTGTGATGTTATTAACGTCACACCAGTCATTGAAAACCTGCCATTTCCCCTTGTATGCCTTCAAAGTGGAGGGCTGCTTAATGAGCCAAAGCTCTATTTCCTTGCTGTCTCCATCTTGAATTTTGGGGCAGTAATAAACTGATTCAGCCTGCTTAGGTCTATCACAGGTCTCAATCTGCCATTGGATTTCGTAACTAGAAAGATTCTGGAGTAGAAACCAGAAGAATGCAGTTTTCAGACTACCACCACTTTATGAGCCAAAGCTCTATTTCCTTCTGTATAAAAACGCCTTCATGGGATCACTTCTTGGTCACAAAGGGGGATGATGAAGTGGAAGGGGCTGGATGAACGCGATCTGGAGACCCTCCAAAACAACTTGGATAACCGAATTGTTTTCAGGGAATAGGTTGATAAAAGTCTGACAAGAAAAGAGTCTGGCACCCACAGGTGGGTTGCCAGGGGGCAGGAGGAATGGCAAGTCACTGAAAGTTGGCAGGAGGCCTGGGGGACGTGAAACCTTGTTGTCTTTTCCCCTCTTTGCAGAAGTTAGGGGCATACAGCTGCCTATAACTTGCTTGGTCACAACAATTTCTAAGAATTACCACTGCAATATTTCTGGTGTCAGTTGACCGTTCTCTGGAATATTTCCTGATGGAGTTGTGCAGAGATAGGGGCATGCACTGATAGCTGAAGGGGCAACTCTTGTGCCGCTTGCTTTCTCACATCCTCAATTCGTCCCCAGAACAGAAGGGAAGAACTGAAAGGGAGGGAGCATAGGGTTGCCGCATGATCTGGTTTGATAGAAGAAGACTGCAGAAGTGTATCCATTCTAATCAAATCCATGTTACAAGAGATTGTTAGGGAGTTTGCCCTTTCATGGTGAGCAGCCCTATTGACTACCTTGGAGATACAGCTTACTGAATCCTAGGCATGGTCACTTCCAGCCTTTTCCACAAGATGAAAGATCGCAGGTATGCCAGATCAAGTAGGGAGGAAGTCTACACAATGTTCCTGACCAACTCTGATGTGGCATCAAACACCTGTCTGTCCATTTTATAACAGAGTGGAGCAGACATACTGTAGGCAGTAATATCTTTGTCTTAGCCAGGTACGTTTGAATAATACATATTATCAGTAAGGAATTTGTACCAGTACAGTGAGAAAGTTACAGGCCACTGACTCACCAAAAAGAAGGCTCTTGAGTTACCAGGGTCATGATTTTTATCCAAGAGATGCTCTGCAATCTTTGATGACTGTGGCAAGATTCTGAATGAGGGATGATCTTGACTTTGCACGTGGGACTAATTGTGGGCGGAGGAGGGCATTCCAATGGAATCCTGCAAATTTCTTCCATCACTACCTTACAACTTAATTCCATCCGTTCCATGGTCGGATGATGGGTGAGTTTCTCCTCCTTCTGTACACTCCTAGTCCAGGGGTATAACATTCCATACAGCAATGATGACGTAGTATCGTCAGCATGCATAAACATTCTCCCTGCCAGATATGCTTTCAGCAGCAGTCAAATCATGTCCAGTACAGAACACGGTGCAGCTGCGGAATGCCAGTCCAGTGCAGCTGGTTGGGCTGGGTCATATGGCTTCAAATGTGGTACCAGTTTGCCATGTATCATAGATATGGTCGGTAAGGCCGATTGGCTGGCCAGCCGACTGGTGCTGGGCATAGGATGATGAGGCTGTAGGGACTGTTGAGAGATGTGGTCGGCTAGCCAATCCGAGATGACAGATGCATTATCACCAAAACTGTACATTGATTGTCCAGACATCTTGATTGGATGGTCAGCAGTTTGGATGGCTAATGAAGGACGATATATGACTTGCAGGTGGTCCAGCCAGTGAAGTTGTAATCCCACACGCCCAGCTTTAAAATTTCCAAATCCATGCAGCGGCAGGAATAGGAAATTATATCCAGTGGGCTGCAAATATATGATTTTGTCCAAGAATTTCAATCTCAGACAATTTTAAGTGTGCTCGTTTTTCATGGCCCTTCAGTTTAAAGACGGTGGACCAGACATCTTCTGTCCACAATGTACACACACTACATATATGTGAAGAAGAGCACTTTGTGCAAGACAAACATGTCATGTAGTTGTCCTCCACAATTTTAAATCATCTACACTTCTTGCACTTGATTGACATCTCGGTAATGAAAGAGAGAAGAGAAAACAAACAAGTGCATACAACAAAATATACAATTGTTCAAATAAAGGCAAACTCGCATTACCGAGATGACCTAAGGAGTGTAAAATTGAAATTTAACAGTGCACTACGATTTTGTTGGTGAAAATTGCATGATACCTATCAAAATCACATGGACAATAACGAACAGTAAAATATTGCAAAAATACATATAAATTCACCAGGAATCTTGCAAATGTTGCATGCCACACAATCTATAACAATGTTTTGACTTACTATACCACTGAAAATAAATGGTGGATGGTCAAAATTAAGTACAAGTTTCAATGGATTCTAGGAGGAACTGTTGGCAGTTGAAAGTTAAAGTTTAAAATGGTTACATCCAGGATAACAATGACAACCAAGCAGGAACATGGTAAGTTAACCTGTAAGAGTTGCTTCCCTTCATCTATATGATCTATAGATGGAAAGATGGTTTTTCATCTTTCAGGTACTGCTGGATTCGGAGGTAGCAGAGTAATCCTCATGTTAATGTGATTGGATAATGTATTTGAAGAAATTCACTAATGTCACCAGATCAAGAATAGCTGACATGGGAACCAGGTTCCACACCAACTTAGAAGTTGCATGAAAAACATGACAATCCGCCTTATTCAGCTGCTGGGTTGACATATTAACCACTGCGATGTTCTTACCCAAATGCAGCACCTCATCATTGTACAAGTCCGAGAGTGTGGTGTGTGGTAGCAGCGAAAGGAGAATGATGCTTGTAACTGGCTCTTGGAGTCAGCAGGCACTCAGAGGGAGACAAGATTTTATAAATCTTCTTAATTGCCACTTTAATGCTAACCTCTGTATGCTGCATGGTGTTGTCACAGGCAACCAATTTACCCAGGTCGTTGGTACATTCACTGCTGGGGTTGTCCTCATCAGACATCACTTCCATCTCTGCATAAAATTATTCTCTGCAGCATGAACAAAGTAGTGCCACTGTCCCTGTGCATAACACAATACCTATCCACATGAACACTGGACCCATCAATTGGACTAGTGGTCTGACAACCAACATTGCTTGATGGCGGCTCGAAAAAGGGCTGGACAGGCTGCATGAGAAACAGCTGGACAGACTGAGTGGCAAAATGAATGGACCAGTTCAATGGGTCCCTGTAAGATTCTGCATATAAAGGTACAATCGTCCAGTGTGCAGCATGAGTGATCGATGCAACCAACCTCTGGTCACTAGTTGAAACGAACTACCGCTTGGGTGGCTGGTCCACAACTATAGTGGCAGCATACAGCACAGATGGCTGACAAAAATGCCAGCGAGGTTGGTGTTATACCCCATGAACCTGGGCTTACTGGCACTAAAGCCAGGTTTGGATATGTGGGAGGAATTATATTCACTGGGCTGCCAAAAATTGGGAGTACAATCTGCCATATCTCCTGACCTGTATAGGAAAGACGTGACAAATGGAGGGATCGAAACTTCCCCAGAGCCAGCAACTGTGATGTCATTTCCTGTACCTTGGTTGAGTGCGGCATGAGCATTTCTGATCCACACCGATTCTCCACATCAAGCTGGCTGGATGTAACTGTCACTTTGGGCATGGTTCTTATGATCTTAGATGAGGGAGGGGCCATCATGGGATCCCCCACTACACTAGTTATTGATGATGACTTAGGGTGAAGACTCAAAATGTCACTGCCAGCCGACTTTGACTTTGCCTGTCTCTGTCTCTCCTTCCTGTTAAAACTTTTGCATTTCCTCTGACCACTTAGTGCAAACATTGCATGGTGATGGAACATTTAGTACAAGCAAAGCATATCTCATGTGTGTCCTTGCTGAACTTCAACTTCTTGCACTTACAGCATTTGGTTGTCACTGTAAAACTGAAATGACAAGAATGACAAAAACAACGGGAAATAACAACCCATGAGTGTTCATTGTAACAATAATGCACTCATTAATAAACAAGCAAAAAGAATTCAAGCAGTATACACAAATAAGATAACAGCAAGCACCAACAATATCAAGTTGGACTACAAGGTCAGAAAATCAAAGTCTACAAACTGTGAAGAACTTAAACAATTATTGACTAAAATACAAAAATAAGGTTGGCAATATGTAGCAAATACCTTAATAATCAATAATATATAGACTTTCTTGGTGGATGGGTAGAATTCAAGCTGATTTCTGATGGATAATGAGAGGTGATGTGGTGTGATATTGATGGTACCACAGCAAAAGCTTAAACTGGTAAACATTTGGCATATGGGTAGCATTCGGAAGTGTAGGTAATTGGTGAGAGTTATTATCTTGTTCATTTATGATCTCATAAATGCATTGAAATGTTGCATTTCACACTTCATTCCATCATTTCCTTTCATTTTCACTTGTTTGGAATGAAATGGAAATGCATTTACTTATGTCGGGTTTTCCATTTCAAGAGTGCTAAAGGGAGTGAACCATAGCTTTTGTATCTTGTCTTATTAAAAGTTACCTTTGATGAAATAGCAAAAACACAAAATGCAAAAAACACTGAATTCACAATATATTAAAATGTAACTACAACTGCAATAAGTGTGAAAATAAAGTTGTTGAATATTTGTCAGCAAATTTTATTTCTTACTGTATATACTCACGTATAATCCAATACCTACTGCAAACTGCATAGACCCAGATCTGCCATCGCATACTGTGCTGGCAGATCTGGGTCTATGCAGTTTGTAAGGACTAATCAATAGAACAAACAACATAGACTCTGATCTGTCGACGCATTATGCAACAGCAGATCAGGGTGTATGTTGTTTGAATTTTGGACCCAGCTTACACGCGAGTATATATGGTATTTCATTTTGTTCAAATAAAGATTGTAGATTCAACCACTGGTGATGTCAATGGGGGTTGTTATTTATGTCTGCCTTGAAAAGAACAATGTCACTGCTTACAAGGGGTGATAAAACTGTCTGTCAGTGTAAATAATATGATCTTGGATTATCAAGCAAAAGGAATTTGACCGGAAATTTAGCAGCAGCTTGAAAATAATCAATTTTCAAATCCATTCATAAAATGAACTCATGTTTCATTCTGTTTTCATTTATGATTCATCATTTTGTGCTCTCCATTTTCGACAAACATATTTTGTTTGTGTTCATCCTGCATTCCATCTATATTCATTCTGCATTCCAATTTTTGTTTCACTCATAAAATTACCTGTTTCATGGTCTGTATGACCAGCTTAGTTATACATAAGTGTTTTGCACCTGATCTGCTGGAGGGGGGTGTATGCATAATGTCAAGAAAAGTAATTTTTCCCTTTTGATGTTCACAGTAGGAAGTTATGCATTGAAAGATCAAGAAAAGTGTAAGATTAATCATAAAATTAGTATTATCGGCTTCTCTCCAAGGTCAGGATTTATATAATATTCTATGACTCAGACCATGGACTCAAGTTTTAAAAATCACACTTTTATTCAAGCATGATCTTTGAAAATTTGCAAAAAAAATTCACAATAAAACAGAAGAGGTACTGAAAATGTGTGCAGCTATATTAATCATCCTTTGAGATACTCAACTTCAAAGTTTTAAAATTACTCTAAGTTTGAGGCCTGAAAGTTTGATGAAATCATGGCCTGATAAGTACTAGGGTTTGTACCTGCACTGCATGATTGGATATATTATCAAACTGAGAACAGTATATCACCTTCCTGCTCACAGGCAGCTAGAGCATTGTGTGTATGACACACTGACTGAGTTATATCTATGTTGTCCCTATTGATATGCACAGGGTTGTCAGTATACACTGAAATATTGAAATAAGTGTCAGACTGAGTAAAATGTTAGTATAAACCTCCTGTTCATTGGCAGCCATTTGTTTCTCTCTCTTCTCAAGGTCTGCCAAGGTCTTCCTTAGCTGCTCCTCTAACTGGGCATACTCTGTCAGCTACAATACAAATAACATATATTACTTCAAACTGCCTTTCTCATACAAAGCAATATTTACTGGAACGATCTTGTACTTAATCTCTGACTTCAATGCATTGTAATCTTATCTCTTACACACCCATATTGTCCAGTATGGTCAATTTTTTATTAACGCTATTTTTTTTGGAAAAAAGGGCCTTCAAAAAGGCAACATGGCTGAAGGGTAGATCCTATAGATTTATGGCTCGACTCCCACTGTGGCCACTGCTGTATGTTATTACCTAAAGCAAAGCACTTAACTTAGCTTTATTCAGTCAACCAAGCTGTAAATGGGTAGCCACATCTGTTGGAGGGGTTAACTTGCAATGGAGTCTCAGTCACTTCAGCCATGGAAACTTAAGCCCATATTCTCAAACTCAAGCTTAGCCTCATAACCCTCAAATTTAGGTCTTATATTTAAAGGACATGACTTAAGTTTAGTTTGCTGTTAAGGATTATTGCTTGTGAAATGTTGGAGTATTTACCATTTGAAAAATTGATATTTTTAAATAGATAAGGGTCCATGTAATCCAAAATCACTTAAAAAATTAGTATTTTTACATAACGATGGGTCCAAGTAATCCAAAATGACTTAATTTTTTTTATTTTTACATAGCTAAGGGTCCAATCACTCCAAAATCACTTAAAAAATATATATTTTTACATAGCTAAGGGTCCAATCAATCTAAAATCACTTTAAAAAATTTATAATTTACATAGCTAAGGGTCCAAGCAATCCAAAATCACTTAAAAATTTACATAGCTAAGGGTCCAAGCAATCCAAAATCACTTAAAAAATGTATAATTTACATAGCTAAGGGTCCAAATCAATCCAAAATCACTTAAAAATTTATAATTTACATAGCTAAGGGTCCAATCACTCCAAAATCACTTAAAAATTTATAATTTACATAGCTAAGGGTCCAATCAATCCAAAATCACTTAAAAATGTATAATTTACATAGCTAAGGGTCCAAGCAATCCAAAATCACTTAAAAATGTATAGGTTGGTGCATATTTTCTTGCGCTACTCTTAGTTTAATATCTATCCACAAGTAAGGGCCATGACACCAAAAAGTATGGAAAGAGAATCCTGTCACTAATTGCCTTTACAATAATAGCTGAATGAGTATTTAAAAAGGGAATACAGTTTTTAATAGTATTCAATATTTGAGTTTGTTGACTTGTCTCTGTTTGCTAAATATGCTGCAAATGATTCCTATTTCTTAGAATGGAACGAAACTATAATTTGATATGAAAAACAACTAAAGGTGACATTTGATCACTGAGCACCTTTATTTCAATAACACCTGTAAGAAACAAACAGAATATTATTATAATGCAGCCTAAATTTATATCATGTTAGATAAATAAACAAATAAATTTGTTGGCTGCAGAAACTCAGTCTCATATTAAAGACTTGTTATAAAAAACTGTTTTTTATACCAAAGAACACAACTACAACTACTACTATTAAGAAAAAGTTAATTTTTTTAGTCAATTATGTTTCTCTGAAGATACTTATTTGGTCACAATGACATTATGAAATAAGCTCCTATACCTATTGAATCCAGCAATGCCATTTAGATGAAAATTGTGTTCACTACTTACTGAATCTAGCAATGCTATTTAGATGAAAATTTTGTCTTTCCCATCATTATATCACATAGACAAAAGAGAAAAAACTCATACCTATTACCTCCCCTTACCTCTAGGTGGCTACAGGTTGTTTACCAATTTAAGATAAACAATACATCAATGAGGATGTTTGCATTAGCGGGGAGGTGTGGAAGGGTTTAATAATAATGTGATCAGACAAGTATTCTCAGAGAAACATAATTTACAAAAAATTTACTTTCTCCTTTGAATACATTCCCTAATCACATTAATGGTAGGCGAATAGGTAACTGGAGGAGGAAATGCATGAGCATCCAATCTCTACCACTGGCATCTTTGAATGGAAGACTGTCTGAATTCCTCATAAGAAGAATAAACCACTCTACTAATATGAAGGCAGCATAAGCGACTGTCACAACACGTGACAACACTCAAATAAGGAGAAAAGAGGGACTTTTCCTTACTGAAGAATAAACTTTGGGTGAATTCAGCAAAAATGCTAAACACACAAACTTGAGGATGTTGTGGTGATCTCAGATGGATCTGGAGGTCATATGGGACACATCCTGTGGACCCTCCAGATTCAATTCTTGTCTCTGCAATGCTAGATCTTGGAGAAACAAAATTCAAGAAGGCTGAATGTGCATGCCAGCCAATTTCTTTTATTAATAAGTAAATCTTTGATCGAAACATTGCATTTGAACATGAGACTCACCGAAATAGTTCTAATCTCACAAGTCGATATCTACATGAGGCGTATCTAATCAATTAACAATTTAGAATATGCAGAGCATATTATCGGCTTCAGACCACAACTTGAGGGGTTTTATCCTCTTTTGCTGCCTTAACTGGTTGGGACCCACCGTTCTTCTCTGTGTGTTTCAAATAATACTCGAGAGCATGGACATGGTCTTGAATCGCAGCTCCTCTTGACATGTTGATGGAGGAGAGAAACCAGATGATAACTTTCCAATTTTTTTTATTGCACACAGACGGCAGACAGTTGCTATGAAACCCAGTTGTGTCATGGTGAAGTAAGGCAACAGGTGAGCTCCCCTCAGCTGAATGAACTAGTGTCCATACAAATCGTAACAGCCACTTCAGGCTTCACCACAGGAATTTCTGCCATAAGCCATTGCATTTCTTGCCACTGATGCAGGAATTGTTTTATCTTGGTTGAAATCGAAACGTGCTAATCATGATGACCAGAAAAGGGGCACCACTGAGCCAGCAGTGTCATCTGCAAAGGGGGCATATAAAGGTGGCCTAGAGGAATCAAATCTGCTGCTGCATTTAGTAAACTGAGCAGTTGTGGAAACTCTCTTGCAGAAACACACTTCCTGTTTGAAACCACCACTGAGAGCTCCAGAATCTGTGCAATTTATACTTGAGACAAGTCAGAAATTCTACACCCAGATGGACAAAGTGTTAAGAGGGGATGAGATCCAACTATTCCCAATTCACTAAAAGGTTCAGGTGGATGAAAAGCGAGATAAGACTGTTTATTTCCTGTAGCAAAACAGTACTTACCATGTGTTTCTGAAGGCTGTCATCCAGGTAAGCCAAAGTCGCTGTCAATGATGAGGTCCTGAACAAGGAGATGATGCAGTTGACCATTTCTGTAAATACCCATGGGCTGAGATCAGGTTCAAAAGGTAGAGCACAAAATTGGTAAATTTTGTTCATTTGAGGCCAAAATCAAAGGAACTGGCATGAAGATGGAGAGATCGAGACATAAATTATGCATCAGTCTAATCAAGGCTGATTGCAAACTTGTGCCTTTTGATGGAAAGGCACACTGATCACGACATTTCCATCTTGAATTTTGCTGCTAATATGACTTTGTTTAGCTGGCTGAGGTCAACCACCAACCAGAGTTTGCAATTGGCTTTTGGTACCAGTAAAAGCCTGGAGTAAAATCCTGAAGAGTTCAGCTTACAAACTCTCTCCACTGCTTGTATGGAGAGTAACAATGTCATTTCCTCCATTAAAAATTCCTCCTTCATGGGATCAGTTGGAATGTCCATCAAAGAAGGTGAACACAAGAGGGGAGGGGGCTGGATAAACATACCCATAACCCCTCCAAAACTACTTGGATTACCCATTCATTGTTCAGAAATAGGTTGATCCAAGTATGACTAAAATGGAGCAGTCTGGCACCGACCAGGAGGCTCTCTGTAGGCAGTGAGATTATTGAGCCACTGGCAATTGTTGGGAAGCTTGGGGAAAGAGAAACTTTGTTTCCTTTCTCCCTTACTGAATTGCCTCCTAGGCTGAAATGTCTGCTGCCATATTAAACCTTGCTGTCATAGAGATTGCTGTTGTTGAGTGGGGTCCTGTCATCTATCCCTCTGCCTCATAATATCTCTCTTTTATGGCAGAGACTATTGGGGATGAAAAGGGGGAGGAGTAGGTAAGGAGAACTGGAGGGGCACCTTATACGTGGCCTGCTTTCATATATTCTTCATACATCAGGCAAACAACTGCAGTGAGCTGAAGGGCAATGATAGCAAAGCTAACAAATGATAAAGCTTCAGCAACAATGAAAGTAACGTGTCACGCCATATCAGATCAAGATTTGACAAAGCCATAAGAGCATTTGTCATAGTGTGCTGCCCTATTGATCACTTTGGCTATGTGGACTCTCAACTCCCATGCATTTTTGTTTTCCGCTTTTTTGGCTAAGTGAAAAATTGCCTAATATGCTAAGTCTAGCATAATTGACATTGCCACCATGTTCCATACAAGTTTTGAAGTTGTCTTAAATACTTTGCTGTGAACTGCATAAAACAGTGGGTTTGACATGTGTACTGTTGCAATTTTCTTATCAACACTTGGAACATCGGTACTGTACATGTCTGAGTGTGTGTGTTACCAGCATGTGTTATATGATACTGGTAACAGGCTCTTCAAAACGATGGCCAATGCATTCCCTGGGTAAGGGATTTTGCCTGAAAGATGGCTGGAGATCTCACCAATTTTCACTGACTGCAGAGAAAGATGAAATGATTTACTTTCTTCCTCATCCATAACATCTATTGAAGCCCCAACTTTGTAGTTGTGGCTTGTACATGGAGCAGGTGGGCAATCCGATGGAGTTAAGATTCTATATATTTCTTCACCCGCAGCCTTAAAACTAAATACCGTCCTTTCCATGGTGGGATCAGCATGAAAAATCAGATTGGGGTTTTCCCCATCATCGCTTGTGTGTGTGTGTGTCTTCATTTGGCAAAGCATTCAATATCAGCATACTACATGCCAAGTGGCATGTAGCAGCATCCTTAAAAGTAAGACTGTATTTCCCGATCAGGTAAGCAAATAATGTTGGGCCCACCATCCATACTGGAGGTTTAATAAGCGATGATGCATATTCCACCTGTCTGGAAAGTAGGAAGGAAGGCTGTATGGTGAGCCTGAAGGATGGCTGGATAGCTGGTTGGAAGGTCAGACTGGCAGTTGGCTGTTGGTTGTAAGGCCAATTGGCAGTCGAAATGGATGGACCATCTGCATACAACAGAATGGACAGCAAGTATGTGGCATTTTCCACTGAGAAAATTTCCTAATTTCCTATAACCAGACTGAAAGGAAGGAATGGAAGGATGGTTAACAACCAGTATGGCAATGTGCGGTGATGGCTTGAAACACACATCAGACAAATCAGAATCAAACTCCATGCATCCTACCTTACAGGCCTGAAGGCCATGCTTGGACATGCAGGGGGACTTATGCCCACTGGGCTGCCTAACTAAGGAAAGACACTCTCCAGTAAGCTCCATGTCACTATTGGAGGTTTGCCAAACATTGGGAGGACACTCTTTCAGCAAAACAAAAACATTATTTGACAGATGTGTTAAAGAAGGGCGCAACAAATCCCATGATGTAAGCTACTGCGTTCTTGCCTCCTTGATCAATCTCCTCATCATCGACACCATGAAGATAATAGTCTGGTGTCTTTTGGATGCATCCAAGAATCCCCCATTACAGTGATGATGGAAGACGATTTTGGGCAAAAACTCGAAACGTTGCACTACAGCAAAATCGTATAATGTTTCACTTTCATCTTCCTCTCTTTTGCCTTGACGTTCTTTCTGAGGACAGAAGACCACATCACCTCCAACCAAGACTTGCAAATGTTGCATGGTGTTGTAGAAGTACATTTCATACAGGTGAGGTAAGGCTCATGATTATCCTTGCTGACCTTAAACCTCTGACACTTATTACATTTCATCGCCATTGCTTCTGAAAAAAAAACAACAAAAAAAAACTGGGAATGAACAACCCATAATATGAAAAATCAATAATGACAATGTAATATCACAAAATATCAAATTCAACCATGTTTGTAATTCAAAATTACACCATGCACATATGCGATGCTATCGCATGGGACTTACCAGGTTGGAAAAAACAAAGTCCACAAACTTTGAAAAATATGAAAATATACACACACAAAAATCCCAACAAAGGTTACAAATCCTTTGTGGACACTAGAACACATCAAATTTCACCACAATTATGGATGGATGGTTCAAAATCACTAAGATTCTTGAATGATTCAAAGAAGCAGTGCGGGACGATGTTACACTTACCAAGAGAAAGCTTCAACTAGTGCCACCTGGGGGGGGGGGGGGCTATGGGGAAGTAATTGGTAAGAGTTTCTTACTTTTGTCTATATGATCTAAAGTTAATGTGATGAGGGAACATATTCAAAGGAGAAACAGGAAAACTTAAACTTCAACCTTTTTAAATGGCAAATACATGCAGAATGGAATGACTTACTGTCCTGCTGAACCAACCTTTTTCTTTGTGAGAAGTTCCCTCTCTGTGTCTCTTCTCTTCCATTCTTCGGCTAGAGCCTTCATGTACATCATCTCTTTTTGCTTTAACTACATAAAACAAAAATAAACAAGTCAGCTCTTTTTTTTCTCCATGTAAATGGCTCTAAAGATATACTGCAGGTATTATTTCCTATGTTTACAAACAGGAACTAGTTAAAAAATAGGGAATACAAGTAGGTTAGATAAGCTGAACTGGATGTTAAACATGTCAAATTCAATCAAGTGTATTGGTCCAGGTATGTGATGCCACTTACTAACCAGCCTAACTGGTCTGGACCTTTTAGTTTAGTGACCACCTGGCTGCGAGATAGATAAACTGGTTCCCGACTGTGACAGACTTTGTATTCTCACCCATTACACAATTAGGGTACTAAATGTCATGCATTTGCTTTGTATTTTGTTCAAGATGGTTTCTTTGGCTATTCTAAACAGAAAAAGTTATTACATGTATGTAGTATGATGATCCTGAACTCTTAGCTATAGTGAACTGATTGATATTTGAGTCCATGCATGTGCCAAAATGGGAGCCAATGGGAGCATATAGGGAGTAAATTTTTTTAAAAATCCTAACAATTAAATATGAAGCATATGAATGCACTAAAAGTCTGTTTTCAAAAGTTTGGTAATTTAGTTTTAATTTTAAAAGTTTGATTACCTCTAACATTTTTAGAGGATACATGCCAGATGGTCAAGCAACTTTATTTAACGAGTTTGTGCTTATTTACATCCCTAAAACACCTGTGTGTCACAGTTTTAAAGCTGTAAGCCAAAATTTTCCTCTTTCTGAATCATATATAGAAAAGTTAAACACATACTGTAAATCAGTTTTTTTCTTCATTAATTTTAATATTTTGGCAAATTTAGTAAATTCTGCATATTTGCAACATACATTTTTACAATTCTCATTCAATATAATTATGCATATTTAAATACTACTCTATAATGTTGTTGATAAGAATGCAATTTTAAAAAATTTTGTTGTGTTGCTACATTTAGAAAAGTTGTATGCTCCTGATAATTTATGATTCATGGTACAGCCCACCTGATTCTCAAAGGCTCTCTCCTGTTCGTCCTTCCACATTTACCTGATTCTCAAAGGCTCTCTCCTGTTCGTCCTTCCACATTTACCTGATTCTCAAAGACTCTCTCCTGTTCGTCCTTCCACATTTACCTGATTCTCAAAGGCTCTCTCCTGTTCGTCCTTCCACATTTCTAGCTCTAGGGCTGCCTTATACTCCACTGTCTCTCTAGGCTCCTCGGGGGGATGTGGGACTGAGGCACCCATGAGGTTCTCTGCTATGCTCTTGGTCTTGGTAAAAAAACAAAACAAAAAACCCTAACGTTATGGCATAAATGTAGCTGCCTGAGTAATTCATTTCAATTTATGTACAGTCCTCTCATGTTAATACAACCTTCATTATCTACCTATCAGTTCAATTTTGGCATCTTTGATGAGTGAGTGAAAAATAAAACATGTCAGAATTATGTTAATTAAAATAAAGGAATGTATATACACTGACTTAGTCCCACATTGATCTACTATACAAGAAGAGCCCCTGAAGGGACTGATGCTTTACTGTCTGAAAAGAATTTTTAGGAATTCAAGATAAGACCATTTCTTCTTTTTAAATGCTTAGTGTTGAAACCATATATAATATTCTTGAGTGATAAGATATTCAAATTAGCAGCTGTGGCAGCTATATTGGATGTAAGAAAAAAGGACCATTTTCATTTAGGACACACTAGATACCATTAGAAGACTTTTGATGAAAACCCCATGCTAATATGACCATTCAATCAGGAGAATTAGAGACAAGAGTTTCAATATGTTCATTGTGGCTGCTATACTGGATGTCTGCGGGAAACCTTCTTCATTTAGAACCAACTAGACATTATAAGAAGCCTTTTTTGAAAACCCTATGTCAATATGACCATCAATTCTGGAGGAGTAGCTATAACAAGATTTTCAAGAAGGCTACCATGGTGGCCATAATAGATGTCACATCAGCATTATTATCATTCAGGACCAACTAGACACCATAAAAAGTCTTCTGGTGAAAAACACCATGTTGATATGACTTTTCAATTATGAAGAGTAGTGACAAGAAGATTTTCAAGATGGTTGCAATGGTGGCCATATGTGAGGTCAGATCAGCGCCATTTCTAATCAGGACCAAGTCTTTAGTGAAAACCCCATGTTGATATGACCATCTGGAGAAGTAGCAATAATATTTTCAAGATGGCTGCTATGGTGACCATACTGGTTGTCAGATCAGCACAATTTTCACCTAGGACCAACTAGACATCATAATTCTTCTGGTGAAAACCCAATGTCAATATAACTTTCCATCAAGGAGAAGTAGCAATAACAAGATTTTCAAGATGACTATTTTGGCAGCCATATTTGATGTTAGATCAAAACAATTTTCATTTAAGATCAATCAGACACCATAAGAAATCTTCTGGTGAAAATCTCATGTCAATATGGCTTTCCATACAGGAGGTGTAGCGATAACAAGATTTTCAAGATGGCTGCTGTGGTGGCCATATTGGATGTCAGATCAGCACCATTTTCATGTAGGACCAAATAGACTTGGGATAAATGTGTGTGTCAAGTTTCAAGGCAATACTCCAAGTAGTTTAGGAGAAGTGATAACAAACATGTGCTAACAGGTGGATGGAGAATGGACAACAGGCCATCCCATAAGCTCTTCAGGTCTCTGACCAGCAGAGCTAAAAAAAAAAAAAACATCTGAAAGATTTAAAACAAAATCTTAACATTCTTGATGCCATCACCATCCCTGCAAAGAGTGACAACTATGTCTTGCTATCTGCACACACATGAAAGCCAAAATTTTATGCACAACCAATATCATTCAACTGTGTAATATTATAAGGTTATAGCTTATAGAAATATGAAGGTTTCCGCACCCCGGAAGATTCTTGTGTCACAACGATCTGCTGAGTTGAAATGGGTCCCCAGTCCTCAAGGCTAAGCACAACTGTGATCTCTCCTGCTTGGTGTGATGGACTGCAACATGTAATTAAGATAAATTTTATGGAATATTGCAATGTGTTTTATAGAAGATGGTAACATAACTATAAAGATAAATGTTATTAAATACATTTGATAGAGGATGGAAACACAACTATAAAGATATATGTTATTATTAGAGAGTGGTCACATTGCTAAAGAGAAGTCATTATTTTTTATAGAGGATAGTAACATAACTATAAAAATGAATGTTATTTTTAGAGAATAGCAACAAAACAATAAAGATAAATGTTATTTATAAAGATAAGTGTTTAATACAGAGGATAGTAACATAACTATAAAGATCATGAAATATGAAAAATAATTAGAAAATCTGAAACTAAAGAGGTTTAGAACTGTTTACCAAAACTAGGGCCAACACCTATGAGGTCAATGACAATCTATATAATAACAAAAGTACTGTGAATAGCACATTATTTGCCCACCCCATGTTTAATAGTCCTTTATAAAGGCACTAATTGGGCATGGCTGACTCTGGAGATTATTCACCAACATGTCTCAATGACTTTGACCTTTGGTCAAGGTATATGGTCTTAAACAAAACTAACTGTGCAGAAACCATTATTTTCTTTTCAGACTTACCATGACCCTGACCTCTGACCTTTAGAGCCCAGAATCTAAAGGTTTCTTTATTACTTTTGTCAAGGTATGTGGTCTGAAAATAAAGTTATTATGCAAAAACCATTTTTCTTTTTCATTCACACTGATCATGACTTTTGACCTTTTAACCCCAATTCAATAACTATCCCAAAAATTCGGTCCAGGTCTGTGATGTATTGTGCAGAAACCATTTTTCTTCTTTCAGTCACAGTGACCTTGACATTTAACCACCAAATCAAAATACCTTTTCTTTACCCTGAGTGCAAGCATTCCAACAAATTTAGTCCAGGTCTGTGATGTAGATCTAATGTTATTGTGCAGAAACATTGTTTTCTTTCAGCTACAGTGACCTTGACCTTTGATTTTTGACCCCAAATCTATAGGCTCCTTTCTTTCATCAAGAAGAACTAACCTGTAAAGTTTGGCAAAGGTAGGTACGTAAAACTTAAGTTACTGTGTGGAAATGAAAAAAGTAAATGGACAGATGGACAGATAAGGTCATAGCATAATATACTTTGCCAAAAGGAAGGAGTAAAAAAATGGTAAAACAAACAGAAAACTGACCTTTCTGCTGATATGACTAGTACTCGATCACTGTGGACTTGTCTCCACCCACTCTGACCAGCATTGTTCTGTAATATAGTTCATGAAAGGTTTTAATATAGACATACCTGTCATATAATGTAACATCACAAAATATTCCATTTACTTACTGCATAAAAACTAACCATTTGGAGACTGAACATGGAATTTTCTAAGATGCTGGCACTCAGTTGAGGAACTAACATCTAACTTACTATACAGTGTAAGACCATATGTTAATTAGCCCACTACAAATATCAACATTAAACAAATTCTATATACCGGTAGTTTGAATGTATGTATGTATGTCAGTGTGTTACAGCATCTCAGCATAAAAGGGGATATCTAGTGCCACTAAAGGTAAAGTTTAAAAAATGAAAAAATGAATTGCACAAAAATTTGGGAAGATAAACCCATCCAAATAAAGGTAAACAGTAACTACAATGAGATAAAATATAAAATGTATATAAAATAATAGATAAAGGTAAATGCTGACAATGAAATACATCAGTGAGAAATTTCTATGCACTGATTCTAATTTTAAGAAGAATCTAAAGTAATTTAGAAAAGCATATATTTGCTGAATATTAAATATAGCAAATGACACTGTGACAGAAAAACTTACCACAAGCCATTATTATCAGAGCTAACGCCCAAGGCCCCTCTAAATCTGGATCAGGCCCCGCCCATATTCTAAATGGGTTGCCCATCAGGCTTGTAAACAAAAAGTGGCAGAAAGAAACCTAGAGCACGCCAATGAAATGCAGCATTTTTATTTTGAACCTCTTGAAAGATGCTGGTAAATTAATAATATTTAGCCCCCTGATGCAGCTCCATTTGTAGGTCAATCCACCTTATGAAGCACATGACCAGTGACTGGGGGAACAGTACTATTTCTGTTCTCCGTATTTCATTGGTTATGTATAATTACTGCTCACTTCTCCTGCATAAATCATAATTACCTCTATCTTGCTCAAGCTGACATGGAAATGCATCATTGGTTAAATATATAGAGGGGTACCGATTTGACTTTTTGACAATTAAGCTAAGCTAGGTGATTAGTGACTTGCAAAATCCTTTAATATATGTTTTCAGGGGCAGATCCAGAGATCATTTGCATGTGTGTAAACAAGTAGGCGAGCAGTCTGTGGGATGGAACACCCTGTGGGGGGCCTAAGGAGTAAAGCCCCTGGATGCTCCTGCATTTTAATCATTTCCAGGGCATAATTTTAACATTTAATTGTAAAGAAAACTTACTCTAGGAAACATTCCAGTTTTCTGTGTTCATTTTTTTTAGGGGGGGGGGCCTTTTAAACTATAATTACATTGTATTTTAATCCATTTAATTCAAAGACTATACAGCCGATGGTTCTACTGAGTGAGCATTTTCTGTAACTGTGAACATTCATAATACTATGACATGAAATAATTATGAAACTTGAAGCTACTGTTTTACTGATTGATATAAAGAAAGATGAATGCCTCTCCAACTTCATTACTGTTTTAAACTCTGATCAAGAAACATTTGAAGATTTTTTTCAATGTTCAGAAAATGAAAATACTGAGTATTGGTTTACATCAGAACCTGAAGAAAACATAGCTTTTAATGAAATGAATTGAATCAAAATTTTAGTAGACAAGGTCACACAATTTTTTTGAAGAACACTATTAAGAGACGATAATACACACACAAAAATTAGTCAATTTAAAGCATTATATATTTTTTTATTTAAAGTACAGCAGTTTCAACATTGTGTCAAAGTAATAGCAAAAAAATATGGAACTGTCAGGCAAGTGGATTTTAAGTCAGAGCAAGTGATTTTGTTTAAAAAGCCACTTGCCCTGAGCCTGTGTCAGAAACAAAATTTTGTTGAGCACTGATTATAAGTTCTGCATAATTTATCACATTTACTCCAAATCTTGTAATTCCTATGCATGCTTTTTTTTTTTTCTCAAAAATATTCTGAATAGCTGAATGACTGAGTACTGGAAATGCTGAATTTGCAAAGTAGAGGATGCACTCCTAGCATATTATGACCCGGTAGCATATGTAAAGAAGAAATTCCCATGCATTTACCCGGTATTCTGTTTTTGAGAAGAATTCAAAAAGTATTTTATAAAAGCATACATTTTGTGAGTATTAGATATGGCAAATATGTGACAGGTAAACTTACCATAGACAATTATTGTAAGTTGTGTATAATATACTCAAAGTCTCTTAATTCATGCATTTTTGTTCTTAGAAATATAATAAATGATTGAATACTGGCATTGCTAAACAATCTTATATACTATATACTAATGTTCAAAAGATTTTCTGTTATCTAAATACGCTGTCAGAAAGCATCAATTCCTAATAAAGTAAAATGGAGTTCTACCTATAGCCACATACCTAAGAAAGATCATGTATAGTTTCAATTTAAGAAATATTTAATCACAATAGCTTAATCTCCTGGTACAAGACAATGCAACTGTAGTACATGTATATATCTAATACTGTGAATCACTTTAAATTCGTGGCATACCAATTTTTTTCCGTGGTCTTCATGGGTAAGTCAGACCATGAATTTGAAGTCACAATGAAATATGAACCAAACTGATATTCAAAGTGCCCCCCTTGAAATTTTATGTATGTATGTAATGACTCTATCTGATGCTGTAATAATAAAAGCATAATTACTCAAGGTTTGTGTCATTCTTTACTTCCCAGAGTACATATTATATCCATTTATAATAATTTATGCTCACTAAAACCTGATGCAATCCCATGAAATTAGGAAACATTCAAGAAACATGACAACATTAAAGTTCAAGAAAATTAAATGCCAATCAGTTTGCACCTTTTCAAGCAAACATATCTTTGAATTACTCACAATTTATCCATGAATACATCCAACACAATGTATGGATCATGAAGCACTGTATTATCTGCTATCAGACACTGTTCCATACAGAACATATACAGTCAAACCTGTCACTAGCGGTCACTAACAGGAAAAGGCAAAACTGGCCATTGTACACAGGTGACCGCTGTACACAGGTTCACCTTTTAAAATTGTTTTTTGAACAAATAAAATGCACTGAATATTGTTATTGTTGTTATTATTATTATTATTATTATTATATTATCAAGATTGTGTTATGTGCAATCATAATTATGGGTATATGTTGTTGTATGATCCACACAAGATTACCATAACCTGCTCATTTTAATCCATCCTATAAATGAAATCATCACCGACTTAAAAATATACACCGATCTTAGTTTGTTCATGCTATAAACACCCATGAACAGAAACTTCACCTGCCTTTACAGACACGTTTTGAATATTGAATGACCTTTGACCTAGATGTGTTCAGGTTCATTGAGACTTTGTTTTTTTGAGAGTAAATCTCTGCTGTCCACCTGTTTTTTTTAACTGAGCAATAGCCTGGGCCATGACATCAATCTGGGGAATGCATGTGGCTGGCACAAACAGTGGTATGATGCCATTTTCCCTTAAATGAGACAGCAGCCTCTACACATCAAAGAGCGTTACTGCCTTCTAATAATACTGACTTAAGATGCAGTGAGACACTACAGAGTTCATGTCAACAGATAACTCCGTAGGATCTGGCAGGCCCACGATGGTGGGAGATTTTACTCCAAGTTTCCTACTCTTTGACCACTGTGTCAGTAGCACTGTGATAGTTGAGAGAGTGAAACTCAATTTCAACAGAAATATTGATATATTGAAAAGATAGAGCTTTGTTTTGAAAAAGCTTAGCTTGTTGTCATTGGCTTTGTTTTACGGACTAATTCCTAATTGTTGAGAGCTTTATGTTTTAATAGAGGTCCTTAAGAAAGCTGAAATAACTAATTGCAGTCTTAACTAAAGCAGTGAAATTAATCTTGTTTGCTTGTACATGCATGCAAAATAATGTTAGGATAATCTTTGATTTAGATCTATGCATTTATGCTATGTGTTAACAATGATTAACTGACCTAATCAACCTAATTACTTAAGTAGGCATTAAGTCTGTTCAATAACAAATCCACAAAATTAAGTACCCATGAATATGCCTTTTTTAATTAAACCACAAAATTTGATACCCATGAAGTGAAAGTAATTAACAGTAGAATAAACCAATCTTCCTTTATAAGAACTACAACTTGTTGTGATGTGTGACTCCTCTACTGCATAACATTTTAATAATAACATATTATCAAAACAACATCCTCATTAGTTCTCCTAGTCCTGTATTCTCAAGACATTTTAATGGGAAAGGATGTTCTATTTATTTCTTAAATATAGTGTGTAGGTGACATGTTTTATATGATCTCCACATCAGAACAGAAAATTGTACACATTTCTATAAAATAAAAAAACTGAAAGTATTATTACTGTCTCTATTGGCCACCATTAGAGACTATCCATGATGTCACAATGTCGGCTTTGAATTTACAGTGGCTACATGTAATATACAGTAAAACTGATTATTACAGTACTTCCATGCTCAACATAACAAACTACCGTATATACTCATGTATAAGCTTATACCAACTGCAAACTGCATAGACCCAGATCTGCCGTCGCATAATGTGCTGGCAGATCTGGGTCTATGCAGTTTGTAAGGACTAATCAGTAGAACAAACAACATAGACCCTGATCTGCCGGCGCATTATGCGACGGCAGATCAGGGTCTATGTTGTTTGCCTTTGGACTCAGATTATACTCGAGTAAATACGGTATTTACTTACTACTCAGGCATTTCTGACGCTGAAGCTAAAATAGGCATTGGATGCTTTAAATTTTTAACCTAGATAAAGCATTATTTATATGCTTTCATGTGATAGTTCAAGCAATCACAGCATCATCTTTTAACTTTTACTTGGGTTGGAAATCATCACAAACTCAAGTCTTCATGGGCGAAACAAAGAACAATTGAATTAAAAACAAATATAACTGAAAGTTCAGTGTGCTTAAAGTCATGATTTCAGAAACTATTTATCTCAAACAATGTTCTTAGGTGTTGTGTATACAGCTCTGCAGTGAACACAAACTGACTTTATGATGCAATGAACCATTCAAAGATCCTCTGAAGCAGGGGTCTCCAAACTTTATAAGATGAGGGCCATGTTAGATTTTTGAAGGGGGTTTGTGGGCCAAAGCGACTGTGAAAAATTTAAATATATGCAAAATCGTTTTAAAAAAGTTAAACACTTTGCGGGCCAGACAAATCGAAGCCAAGAGCTGGATCCGGCCCGCGGGCCATAGTTTGGAGACCCCTGCTCTAAAACCTTCATATCATTCATACAGTTAACCTCTGCAATATGGTGGCACCAAACACACGGTCAGTTTGAACTACTGTATATACTCGATTATAAGTCAACTCGACTATAAGTCGATCCCCCTTTTTAGGGCTGCAAAAAGTGAATTTCTCTTTGACCCTCCTATAAGTCGGGGTGTATTTTGCAAGTCAGATCCGTCTAAAGGGGTGACTTCTTAGTGAGTCAGAAACGCACTTTGGAAATATAAACAAGCCAAACTGGATAGATAGATAAGAAAAATAAAGACAAAACCAGTGTAAAATACAATTGTATTATTTAGTAAAATATGTCACAAATAAATTGACAACTTACAATTTGTACATCTTTGTTTAATAAAGTCCATTGAAATCCAAAATGCTTGACATTTAAAATCCATTCATATGATAAATCAACGAGTTCAATTATAGGTCACACAATGGTATAAAAATAGAAGTTCGGAATGATCAGATTCACAATATCCCGTAATATGTTAATTCCACACCTCGTACAAATAAACAATGAAAGTTAAGTCCACTTTTTTGTGATTTATGGTATCCTATAAATGTCACTATCTAATGTCATCTGGTACAAAGTCCAAGAATTAATCCTCATTGTCTGATAAAGTTCTGAAATCCCACATCGTCGTCTAGTCATTGTAAATTGTCGTCATATAGTAATCGTAAATCTCGTTCGACTCCAATTCCCGTTTTACTGTCATATGCGGGTGTTTATGCAGAGACTGAGCTTGGGCTCTGTGAGTAAAGTAACACTTTGATCATAAAGTCAGAAACCTATTAAAGGCTGCAACTGAACACATGTCAATTGTGCGGCAAGATCACAGGGATTTCAAATAACCACCCTCTGTTACTTGGCACTGAACAAGTATCAAACTCGCGGCTTGATCAAAGGGTTGTCATGTGGGAAAACAAAGAGTGTGGTGCCTTTACTAGCAAAGGGATTAAGGTCAAAGTATATGCACAGGAAGTTGTAGAAATCTACTTGGCACTGAACAAGTATAGATTCGCGGCTTGATCAAAAGGATTGTCAACTTGAAAACAAAGTGAGTCCCTGTACAAGCCAAAGGCTTATCGGCCCACGTGCACTAGCAGATAACTTGGGAAATATCAGTTGGGAATTAAATCTGACTTGTGGAAAAGGAATATACAAATTAAATCAAAACTTTTATTGCATCAAGCACAGTCTTTATACAGCAAAACACAAATATTAATACAAATACAGGTTGTTCGGACTTGCACGAAAATGGAGGCAATATACTTATTAGTAAACACCCACGGTAAAGATTGATGGACACTTCATTTTGCGGTAGGTAGTATTTAATTTACCGGTAATATTTTCAAATTATTAAAATCCAAATAACTGTAGATACATGTATTGCGTAATGAATGACTGTCATGAAACGGATAAACAGTGCATACCATATATGCATTACTGCATAGGAATAGTGGCATGAAAACGTAAAAATATATGAATTGACAGTATTTTTATGTACTGCAAACATCTAGAGTTTCCAACATTACCTCAAGATTTATATTTTTTTAATGTCGCGCTTATAAGACAACCCCTACTCTGCATGAATCGAATTTTAAGTAAAAAACGTTGACTTATAAGCGAGTATATATGGTAAATTATTTCCATATGCAGAGTTTTTTCTGAACTTCATTTATATTTTCTGTATTTATGAAGTAAATAACAACCATAAAACAGAGGATGAACATTTTTATGGACTTTCCTTTTAAATACTTAGCTGAAACTAAGTTCAAATTCTGAAATTTTGACATTTTCTTGAACTTGTAACAATAAATGTTAAATTCACTGAACTTTTAGAAACTTCTTCTGTTTTATTCTTCTCCTTGTGTGTCACATGTCAATGACATAGATGTACTCAATGTATCATATCTGATTTTCGCATTTTGAGCCTGAGTGTGTGCTTTTAAAGTATATAGCTTATATAATGTGGCACTCTGTAACTTAACTCAGAGTAAAGTTCAAATCCTAGAACTTTTAGCATTTTAGAACTTTAGTTCTTCTCATTAAAAAATGTTCTCCAGAAACTGTTTGGAATTTTGAGATTCCTAGTGTGCCTCATTGTTGCAAAATATCTAAAAAATATTCATCAAACTGAGATTTTGCATCAACTTGTTTATGATATTTCTGACAATACTGGGATATCTGTGAGCAGTAAATATAATACAAGGGTTGACAAATATTGAATATTACTCTTTAATTTTTAAACTGCACACCTTGAGAGTCCTTTTATTACACAAGTCGAGTATTTCCTCAATTTTTGCTCATAAATCAAACAAGACTATTTTCAGGAGAATGCAGGATACTATGATTATTTTAATCCTTAAAGTTCGGTACAAGGTCTCTCAAAGGGATTGTTCTACTGGCCGAAAAGAATTTTCAGGAATCAAAGATAAGACCGTTTCTTCTGCCCTTTTATCCTTTTTACCTGCTGAGTATTGAAACTATCTCTGATATTTTTAAGAAAACTCCACATGCCAAGTTTGATACGAAAAATATTTTCTTATGTGTCCAAGTTAACATATCCACAAGATATCTGTAAGTGCAGTACAACATTCTGTGTCATGAACACTTTATATAATGGATAGAAATTTAAATCACTGAATTTGTCTCATACAAGGCCAAGATATACCCACATGCTAAGTTTGGTTAAATCTATAGTTAAATATAAGTTATGTAAGTGGCATCATTCAAGGTATTCATCAGATATATCCACAAAATGGATCTGATACAAATCCAATCATACTTATTTTTGTTATCATGCTCACCAACTAGTACAGGTAAAAAACCGAGTCAAGATCGTTGACCTTAAAATCATCATCAGAGTGCTGATTATCAACTTGTTCAATGGAATGCAACTAAATACAAAGTCTGGTCAAAATAAGCTCCATGAAGTACAATAATCCAAGCAATGACCTTTAACTCAACCCCAATGTCAATTAGGTCTGATTTACAAAACTACTTTTTTAACAACAGAGCAGATATGTTCATGGTCAAATCTGCACCATTTTCATTCAGAATTAATTAAATACTTCAAGATGTGTTTTTAGTGAAAACCCCATGTCAATACCACCATTCATGATAATAAGATTTTTTAGATGGCCACTATGGTCAGATTTTGAAAATCAGATGAGTGAGAAGTGTTTAGAGAAAACTCCAAGCTGATCTGACCATCCTTTCAAGACGAGTATTGATAATAAGACTTTCAAGATGGCCACTATTGTTTATTGCCACTTTTATTAAGATTCAATTAAATATCATCAGAAGTTTCTCAATGAAAACCCCATATCTATAAGACCATCTGTTCAAAAGAAGTAGCTATAACAACATTTTCAATATTGCAACCATGGTGACCATATTGTAGGTCTGACTGGTACCATTTTCATTTAGAACCGACTACATATCATATGAAGTCTTTTAGTGAAAACCCCAGTTGTCACAAACTAAACATCATAAGAAATCTTTTAGTGAAATCCACAAGTCGATATAATCAGCCATTCAGGAGGTCAGTTTTGTTTTTGTTGGTTATAATGGTACTTTTAACACATTATTGGCTATATCATGGTGAGGAAATGGGAGGTCAGTACCTTTCCCAAGGACACAATGAGGCAGCTGACCCAAGCTGGCCTGGGCAGGTATCGAACCCATGACACTTGTATTACGAGTTTGACGCTGTACCAACTGAGCTATCACGTAGCGTTAACAAGATTTTCAAGATGAATGTCGTGGCAGACATACTGGGTGTCATATTGGCATCATAAGAAGTCTTTTAGTGAAAACCCTCATGTCGATATGACCATACGATCAGAAGTAGTAGGAATAACACGATTTTCAAGATGGTCACCACAGTGGCCATATTTGATGTCCAAAGGTACCATTTTCAATTTGGGACCAACTAGACATCATAAGAAGTCTTTTAGTGAAAACCCTATGTCAATAGGATCATTCATTATGGAGGAGTAGCGATAACATTTTTAAGATATGGATGTGCAAGGGGCAGTATTTTCACTTAGGACAAACTAGACATCATAAGAAGTCTTTTGGTGAAAACCCCATGTTGATATGACCATCCAATCAGGAGGAGCAGCATTTAAAAATTGTCAAGATGGCAACCATGGCAGCCATATTGGAATTCTGATTGACACTATTTTCATTTAGGACAAACCAGACATCATAAGAAGTCTTTCAGTGAAAACCCTATGTTGATATGATCATCCATTCTGGAGGAGTAACCATAACAAGATATTTAAATCTGGATGTCAGACAGACACCATTTTCATTTAGGACCAACCAGATACCATAAGAAGACTTACAGAGAAAACCCAATATCGATATGACCATACATTAAGGAGTGGTGATAACAAAATTTTCAAGACAGCTGCCATGGTGACCATACTGGATGTCGGATTGGCACCCTTTTCATTTAAGACCAACTAGACATCATAAGAAGTCTTCTGTTAAATCCCATGTCATTATGACCATCAGTTCAGGAGGAGTCATTTTAATAAGATTTTCAAGATAGCCACCATGGCAGTCATACTGCATGTCAGATCAGCATCATTTTCATTTCGGACCAGCTAGTCACCATAATAAGTCTCTTAGTGAAAACCACATGTTTATATAACCATCCATTCAGGAGGATAAGCGATATCAAAACTTTCAAGATGGACACCGTACATGTCTGAGTGGCACCATTTTCATTAGGACCAGCTAGCTATTTCTGATGAATATGTGTGAACAGTTTCATGTCAATCCTCCAAGTAGTTTAGGAGGAGTAGCAATAACAAACTTGTGCTAATGGACAGATGATGGATGGGTGGACAACAGGCCATAATGTAATCTCTTTTGATCTATGACCAGATGAGCTAAAAAAACATCATAGTTCCAAACCAAGCATTATAAAATGAAAAACTTGAATTTGAAGAAGAAAATTTGAGATGTTTAGGGAAACTGGGCCTGGACATACAACCAGAAGAGAAATTTTTTCCATAATATCTAAAACAAAAAACTGCTGGCCAAATATTCATAGCAAGTTGTTAATTTTTGCATATTTACTTGAAACTACATGTATATCTAGTTTTATGTATTAATACATGCAATTCATATCCAAATATCAATAAATAAACCTGTCCTTACCATAACTCTAGTCTTCTCTTTCACCATCATCTCCCCAAGAGGAAGTCTAGCAGCACCAAGTAATACATCCTTGGATAACTGTTTGTCTCTGTGCCATACTTCTACCATCAAGGGAACCCTACAAAAGAAAAAAAGGACACTTTTGACTCAGTAGATGTAAAAGCAAACAAGGACTAGTCAGTCTGTGTATTACAAAATAATCTTGTTCAAAACTGGTAACAATATACCGATTAAATACTGCCTAGTAAATCTGTGTATTACAAAATAATCTTGTTCAAAACTGGTAACAATATACCGATTAAATACTGCCTAGTAAATCTGTGTATTACAACATAATCTTGTTCAAAACTGGTAACAATACACAGATTAAATACTGCCTAGTAAATCTGTGTATTACAACATAATCTTGTTCAAAACTGGTAACAATATACTGATTAAATCCTGCCTAGTAAATCTGTGTATTACAACAGAATCTTGTTCAAAACAGGTAATAATACACAGATTAAATACTGACTAGTAAATCTGTGTAATACAATAGAATCTTGTTCAAAATGGGTAAACAACAGAATCTTGTTCAAACTGGTAATAATACAGATTAAATACTGCCTAGTAAATCTGTGTATTACAACACAATCTTGTTCAAAATGGGTAATAATACACAGATTAAATACTGACTAGTAAATCTGTGTATTACAACAGAATCTTGTTCAAAATGGGTAAACAACAGAATCTTTTTCAAACTGGTAATAATACAGATTAAATACTGCCTAGTAAATCTGTGTATTACAACACAATCTTGTTCAAAATGGGTAATAATACACAGATTAAATACTGACTAGTAAATCTGTGTATTACAACACAATCTTGTTCAAAATGGGTAAACAACAGAATCTTGTTCAAACTGGTAATAATACAGATTAAATACTGCCTAGTAAATCTGTGTATTACAACACAATCTTGTTCAAAATGGGTAAACAACAGAATCTTGTTCAAAACTGGTAATAATACACAGATTAAATACTGCCTAGTAAATCTGTGTATTACAATAGAATCTTGTTCAAAATGGGTAAACAACAGAATCTTTTTCAAACTGGTAACAATATACCGATTAAATTCTGACTAGTAAATCTGTGTATTACAACAGAATCTTGTTCAAAACTGGTAACAATATACCGATTAAATTCTGACTAGTAAATCTGTGTATTACAACAGAATCTTGTTCAAAACAGGTAACAATACACAGATTAAATACTGACTAGTAAATCTGTGTATTACAATAGAATCTTGTTCAAAATGGGTAAACAACAGAATCTTTTTCAAACTGGTAATAATACACAAATTAAATACTGATTAGTAAATCTGTGTATTACAATAGAATCTTGTTCAAAATGGGTAAACAACAGAATCTTGTTCAAACTGGTAATAATACACAGATTAAATATTGCCCAGTAAATCTGTGTATTACAAAATAATCTTGTTCAAAACTGGTAACAATATACCGATTAAATACTGCCTAGTAAATCTGTGTATTACAACAGAATCTTGTTCAAAACTGGTAACAATATACCGATTAAATACTGACTAGTAAATCTGTGTATTACAAAATAATCTTGTTCAAAACTGGTAACAATATACCGATTAAATACTGCCTAGTAAATCTGTGTATTACAACAGAATCTTGTTCAAAACTGGTAACAATATACCGATTAAATACTGACTAGTAAATCTGTGTATTACAACAGAATCTTGTTCAAAACTGGTAATAATACACAAATTAAATACTGCCTAGTAAATCTGTGTATTACAAAATAATCTTGTTCAAACTGGTAACAATATACCGATTAAATACTGCCTAGTAAATCTGTGTATTACAACAGAATCTTGTTCAAAACAGGTAATAATACACAGATTAAATACTGCCTAGTAAATCTATGTATTACAAAATAATCTTGTTCAAAACTGGTAACAATATACCGATTAAATACTGCCTAGTAAATCTGTGTATTACAAAATAATCTTGTTCAAAACTGGTAACAATATACCGATTAAATACTGCCTAGTAAATCTGTGTATTACAACATAATCTTGTTCAAACTGGTAACAATATACCGATTAAATACTGCCTAGTAAATCTGTGTATTACAACAGAATCTTGTTCAAAACTGGTAATAATATACAGATTAAATACTACCTAGTAAATCTGTGTATTACAACAGAATCTTGTTAAAACTGGTAACAATATACCGATTAAATACTGCCTAGTAAATCTGTGTATTACAACAGAATCTTGTTCAAAACTGGTAATAATATACAGATTAAATACTACCTAGTAAATCTGTGTATTACAAAATAATCTTGTTCAAACTGGTAACAATATACCGATTAAATACTGCCTAGTAAATCTGTGTATTACAACAGAATCTTGTTCAAACTGGTAACAATATACCGATTAAATATTGCCTAGTAAATCTGTGTATTACAACAGAATCTTGTTCAAAATGGGTAAACAACAGAATCTTGTTCAAAACTGGTAACAATACACAGATTAAATACTGCCTAGTAAATCTGTGTATTACAACATAATCTTGTTCAAACTAGTAATAATACAGATTAAATACTGCCTAGTAAATCTGTGTATTACAACATAATCTTGTTCAAAACTGGTAACAATATACCGATTAAATTCTGACTAGTAAATCTGTGTATTACAACAGAATCTTGTTCAAAACAGGTAACAATACACAGATTAAATACTGACTAGTAAATCTGTGTATTACAACATAATCTTGTTCAAACTAGTAATAATACAGATTAAATACTGCCTAGTAAATCTGTGTATTACAACATAATCTTGTTCAAAACTGGTAACAATATACCGATTAAATTTTGCCTAGTAAATCTGTGTATTACAACAGAATCTTGTTCAAAACAGGTAACAATACACAGATTAAATACTGACTAGTAAATCTGTGTAATACAATAGAATCTTGTTCAAAATGGGTAAACAACAGAATCTTTTTCAAAATGGGTAATAATACAGATTAAATTCTGACTAATAAATCTGTGTATTACAACAGAATCTTTAAAAAACTGATAACAATACACAGATTAAATACTGACTAGTAAATCTGTGTATTACAACACAATCTTGTTCAAAACTGGTAATAATACACAGATTAAATTCTGACTAGTAAATCTGTTCATTACAACAGAATCTTTAAAAAACTGATAACAATACACAGATTAAATACTGACTAGTAAGTCTGTATTACAACACAATCTTGTTCAAAACTGGTAATAATACACAGATTAAATTCTGACTAGTAAATCTGTTCATTACAACAGAATCTTGTTCCAAACTGACAACAATACACAGATTAAATACTGAAAATTCATTTTTTTTAAAATATATCAATTCTCATAGTTTTGCACAAAAATGATATCATCACTTCTTAAATTTGTGGATTGGGGAAGGAGTCTTATAGTTTCCACTTATGAATCATTGTTCCTTGGGTTTTTAAATTCATGGTTTGTAGCAAGCACAAAATCCACAAAAATGTACCCAATCATAATACATAGGAGTACATCCAATATCTAGCAAATACAGTCCTTCCAAATGAAGCACGTCTTGTGGATTATTTCAACAATAAAAGTGCAAAAACATCATTTGCTGACGAATATGGAAGTCAGACAAAACTGGTCTCCCCTTGGATAAAGGTATTAGTGTCAAATTCCATCATTCATCAGCAATACTGGAATGGAAGTGTACCCTCTTCCAGGGATGTAACTGCAGGGAGGGTTAGGGAGGGAGTGTTTGAATGATGATTAGATAAGTATTATTGAAGAAACAGATTTTACTCCAGAAACTGGTTTCTTCTTCTAATATATTACTTGATGATAATACGTTAGGAGAACAGGTAACAGGTTGAAGATTTGTTTTGGTTTTGTGGGTTTTAATGCCCTTTTTCAGGACATGATAGGCTATACATGGCGACCAGTATATTTGGTGGTCGAAGAACCCAGGAAAACTCTGGGAAGAACCACCGACCCATGGAAAGCTACTGATAAGTTTCTTCACATACACATGTTACCCAAGCTGAGACTCAAACCCATGCAGATAGAGGTGAGATGTCAGTGATCTGTAAAAGCGAGCACCTTAGACCACTTGGCCACCCGGTACCCCTAACAGGTTGAGGAAGTTACATATTCTTACACTGGAGTTGGCCCTGGCTCCCGTCTTTGTGAATATGATGCAGCTTCGAGTCTCATGTGAGATACACAGATCAATCAAGGGATGTTGCTTCCCATAAATCCATAGGAAGCAGAGTAGCCTGTGTTGCTACCAAGCTGCTGAGAGACCTGTGAAGGTAGCCTGTTGTGTTGCTGATACAGATCCCACCAGGTCAAATTGAGCACTTTTACACGAAAGGTCTCTCAGATAACGAAGATTCTGTGTATTACAAAATAATCTTGTTCAAACTGGTAATAATACACAGATTAAATATTGCCCAGTAAATCTTGAATGATTTTAGTTGGGGAAGAGTTTTGCTTGAATGTTATGCTGGTAGAAACTGCTGTGCTAACCTCATGAACTGACATGCATAAGAAATTCTTATGGTCATGGTTTAATTCCTTGTAGGCTGAGCAGATAATCCAAAGGATCTAGGCTGAAAGAGCATGAGTGGAAGCATATTCCCTTCCTTCTTTAAGCAGTACAATTTGCGAATCTCCCTCTTCTGACTGGCTCAGTAGATTTCAGATACCACTTTAATGCCGTTACAGGGTCCTGAATTGTCTTGGGAAGAAGGGTCTAAAACAGAAAGCAGTTTCAAAGTGAAAGACTGGTTTCCCATGAGTGGTAACTTGTTCTTAGCAATGAAACCAGGGGACCCTTTTGAGAGAAACTCAAACCATTATGGCAGAAATGCAGATAGTTCAAGTCGACCAAAAAGACATGAATTTTACAGATTCTGCCTGCCAAGGACAAGGTGACTAGGAAGCCAGTCTTCTATGAAAGAAGAGTCAGTGAGGGTTTAGACAGTGGTCTGAAGGGTGCATTGTTCAACCACATCAAAACCTATAGGAAGTTCAATTTTGGACCAAGGGCCAAGGCCTTTGGTCAAAATTAATCAAAAGTTTGTGGAAGGTCAGTGAGGTATTCCTGCCCATGTTCTCATTTTAAGGATGGTGAAATGTTTCTGAAATTATGGAACAGTAGCCCTTGATTGTGATCAGTGCTAACTTCTTCTCCTTGAAAAAGCCAAAGAAGAAAGTTAGCTATTTGTGATAATAAGGCCTTTAAATGAGAAATGTTTCTCTCCTTGCACCATTGGATGAAGACTTTCTATTTCTCTGCATAGACTTTCAATATGGTTGGCCTTCTAGTCCAAGCAATTCTGTCAGCCACTTGTTGACCAAAATGTTCTTTCTGAGGGCTTGTTTGATATGAGTCAGGTTTGCAGGTTCAGCATTTCTGGGTTGAGGCAGAAAACCTACATGCAAGGTTGTTTGAGCTGGCATGGAGAACACAGGATTTTCCTACGGAATCTCCACAACCAGATTCTGGAGGTCACTGGTCCATGATTTTTCCCACATGAAGGGAGCAATCAGGATTCAATGGCATCCCGATTCCCCCACTTTCTAAATGACCTTGGGATCAGAGAGGTTGGGGGGAAGGCATATGCATCAAGACTGTTCCTTCAAGGAAAGGGCATGGACTATCTTGTCTTGATGATCTGGTACTAGCAAGATGAAGTTTGGGAGCTTGGCATTCTGCCTTATTGCAAACAGGTCCACAAGGGGTTGACCCGGACACATGCAGATTTGACTGAAGACTGAGGGGTGAATGATCATTCACTGTGAATTGGTTGATTCCATCTGAAGAGTGAATCCACAAGGACTCCAAGTCTGCCTGAGATGTGGTGGACTTTTTCCATGTCTTGTTGTCACTAGCTCTTGGAAACTTCCTCATTGAGGAATAAGGCTTGGAGAAAGGTTTCCCCATCAGGCATGCTTTAGAAAGGTCCTTCCCACCTCTCTGGTCCCTCTTGGGAAACAAAGGCTGGGCTCTGGATCACTGGGTCTTTGTGAGGTTTGTTTCTATGGTAGCCTTCTCCTGACCTCCTCTATGTGGCCATGGAATAGGAAGTTGGAAGACAAAAGCTGAGATCGAGTATAGAGCCCATAGCTACAACACTGCAAACCAGCTGTTGCATGTTGAGAAAGGTTTCTGGCACACACATTCAGAGGATGGCTTTGACATTCTAAGGTCTGTGATATCTCTGTTGACAACTGGGATTTCAGAGTGGAACACCAGTGTGTGTTTCTTATAGAAGGATAGATTGAGGTTTGATAGGAGTCATCATTGTGAGAAGAAAGGCCTGTTTAAACTTGGGTCTTGAAATTGTCTTTCAAGGGACTGCAAAATGTCAGCGACTTGACCAGACTGCAGTAACTGTCTGAAAGAAGGCTGGTCTTTCCTGGTTAAAAGCTTGAGAGATGCAGGAATTCTATAAGTGGCCACTGACAGAGCCGGAACACAGAACTCTGGAAGTAGAAGCCAGAAGACTTATTCGGAAAGCTGGGTCTTCCCTTGCAACAGTTATGTCTTCAAAGTCATAGTTGTGGTGTAACAAAGTAGCCTCCTGTGCAGGGGAAGCAGGTAGCTGAGGATGATAAACAAGGCTGGATGTCTATCCATTTTGGGAAATGGTAATCTCCAGGAAATGGAATTGAATTTTGTTGAAAGTCTAAGATTGGTACTATGTATCCAGGAAAGGGAAACTGTTATAGCCAGGACTGTTTTGCTATGGAACCAGGAACAGTGATGGATCTATTTGGTGTGACAATCCATATTGCCTTCATAGGTCTGGTACTGGATATCATGGGAGAATTGGTCACCAAATTGGGTGCCAGTAGTGCTGTGCTTGACAAAGACAGGCCTGGAAGTGGCATGACTGGGTGTCAGATGCCATCTGTATCTTGGGTCTAGGACTGGGTATGTTGGGAAGATTGTTCACTGTACCAGAACTGGTAACACTCAGTATTAAGTTGAGATGCTGCTGGGACAGGAGTGAACAAGGTATGGGGCCAGTTGACACCTGGTCCCGAGGTCCAGTACTGTCTATCAAGGGACAGATCACCACACCCAGTACAGGGGTGTGTGTAAAGTGGTGAGTTGTCCAGGACTGGTCAATGTAAACCACCATACTGTGTCGGTACTGGCCTAGTAGTCTGTTCAGTTCTGGCATGGCCGGTCGAGAGTAGTGGCATAGACGGCAATGAATTATCTGTGGTCATAAGGAGGACCCATGATGGTAAAGAATGATGGGCCTTTTTCTTGATTGGTGACTTCTCAGCCTTCAGTGACTGTCACATCAAGTTTGCAACTGAGACAGCATAAGCAGCAAGGCCAATAATGTCCACATCCTTTGAAGACTGCTTTCTGACTCTCTTGCATGCCAGGACAACTGTTTTGGCAGAAACTGTTGTCCACCTGTCCTCTGTCCACTGAGCACAGATTTCACATATATGATCTAACTAACACCCCATAGAGGTAATTCTGGTGGTATGATTATCCTAGCCATCTTAAACCTTGTACATATCCCACATCTAATAATGCCCATTGTTACCTGTAATTAACCCATTTTATCCTGTTTACCAATTTCAGCTGCATTGTTTGATACCTGAGAAGCAATTCTAAATAGTGTGGTAAAATGGAGCATCATACAACAGCAGCAGCAGAAATTATGATGACCTTCACCATGTTACCAAAAATGTCATAACATAGTTATTTTTTTTTTATTAAAGTATATAAAACTACATATCTCCGAAAAGGTAATAAAATTTGCAACACAATGATAAATGTTTTGCCATCATTTACCAATGTATATGTTCACAACTGCATTTGAAAATATGGCCTAAATGAAGAAAATAAACATTGATTAAAAAACTTACCTTGATGTTCAGTGAATGTTTTGTCCATGGAGATGAATGAAATGCTCTTAATATTATGTGAATAAAATAAAGACAATTCAATTTCCAGTATTTTGGTCTAAATTTGATGTTTCAAGCACTAATAGTTCAAAAGTTATAATAATATTACTAAAATTGGTCAACTAAACTTCTTGAACAATTTTTTACATCACATTCTAAATTTTCTATCATTGGTGCTGCAACTGAAGTAAAAAAATCATTCCTGACCCAATCCTATTGAAAGTCTTCAAATTACATTTTGTTGTCAAAAAAATAATACTAAAATTGGTTGACAAAACTTCTTTAACAATTGTTTACATCACATTCTAAAACTTCTATCAATCGTGGCTGCAACCAAGGTGAAAAATCATCCGTGACCCATTTCTCTTGAAAACCTTCAAATTCCTTTTCATAGTCAGAATCATTTTCGAACAGTGCATGAAGCCATGTGTCATCATTTTGATCAACTTCATGCAATTCTAATCCATTAATTAAATGGTTATTATCATCGGAATCATCAACTTCAATATCACTACCCTCACTGTCAACGTCCGAGTTGTCATCCATAATTTTATTGATTGATTTTCAATCAAACAAGCAATTTTCCAACCACATCGTTTTGTTACATCTCACTGCACAGATGCAAGTTGTGATCATTTCCTTATTTGGTGATGAAGTACACAACTATTTGTGATGTAAAAAAAAATTCCATCGAGACAGCACAAATATGTAGTAGATTATGACCGTAGTCATTTTCAGGTTAAAATAAGATTCTACGACCCTAGTCATATTCAGGATAAAATGGGTTAAAAAGAACAAAATAACTTGACACAGTCAAGTGTCATGCTAGGCTTATAGTAAAGTGGACACTAAGAAATCAAGTAAATAATTACAATGGCAAAATACTCATCTACAATGAGTACAGAATGAAATTCAGTAAAAAAATAGATCAAGTATACTTCCCTGTAATGAAAAATGCAATGGATAACTCAGACTTGGAAAAAGGCACAAGAAAGGAACATATTTGTGAGGCCTCTTCAGTGACCAGGCACAAGTGTAAGTAGTAACTGGTGAATTATGGGATTTGACACCAAGCCCTCTATCTCAAGGGAGACCACTCCAGTCAGACTTTTGCCTCGGTAAGTATATGACATTTTAGCACTTTAATTTCTAATAGAGTTAAAATACATGGTTAATATATTGTTTTAATTGAGAAGGCTGGATTTATGACCTAGTGGATGTTCTAATGTATTATGTTCAGGTAATGTATATCAAGAAGAAATTGTTACCAAGAGGACAATTTGGTGAAGATTATAATTTGTCAACTGTAAAACCTCAAAAATTAGATGTTGATCATTCTGTATAATTATGGAGTGCCCAAAACATTATGGAGCTAATTACCATATATACACACTTTTCAGTAAAGTCCAATGAGCAAATCTGGATCTATGCAGTTTGTTAGGCGTAATCAGCAGAACAAACAACACAGACCCAGATCTGCCAGCACATTAGGCAAGAACAGATCAGGGTATATGTTGTTTGCAGTTGGACTCGACTTGTGCCAAAAATTATGCTTTTAGGCAGTAGGTGCAAGAGGTTAAAGGCTAAATCGTATTTTCCTTTCGAGTATGGCTGATTGAAATTATATATATGTAAAATGTATGCATCTGCTCTTTCTTTCTACCATGTCAATTTGCAAAAGGGGTTAAAGATTCATACATTACAACTAAACCAAGATCTCCCTTATTTATCAGCCATGCATTAAGTGCTGAAAACACTTTTCAGAATAAATATCAGTTTAAAGTGAATTAATTGGCTCCAGATTTTATGCATGAAGAAATATTGCAGCTATCATATTGTTATAACAGACTTAAAAATTGTTGATTTGTTTGACATGGCTGCTTACACCAAGAAACTATTCTCATTCAATTCTTTTTAAAAATTACAGTAAAATATAATAACAGCAAAAGAAAGATTAACTTTGGAGTATTGATGCAAACAGAAACAAACCCATATCCATACATGTAAAAGAAATATTTAACAAATTAATAATAGTTAAATAGTATTTTTGCTTCATTAAATTTGCAAAACTTTGGTACATTCACCATATTCAATCATACAAATTATGCAATTTAATTATTAACTGTATGTGTATGTATACCACCTTGTATAATATCTTTACAATGGCAAAAAAATGCAAATTCAGTTTCCTTGACATCTGTGGAAATTTGCTGCTTTGAAAACATTTTTGTTTTACAATTACTGCATTCCAGCAATTGAGGATTAATACAAAAGCAAAGTAAAAAAACCATACAAAAACAAAACATCCCACAGGACAATGATAAATACCTAAGAAAAGTTTCTTGAAGCTGCTGCATGTTGCAGGCGAAATCAAAAGCACAGAAGGATTGGGGGAGCAATGCCTCCATACCCCTCCTTATCTCTACTGGGGGATGTGTCAAAATGGGTGCTGCACTGCCAAAAAAAGGATAGCTGTACCTAAAACGATATGGATAAAATTAATATATAAATGATGATGTCAAAAAACAACAACAACACCTTATGTTCTTACTAATGTAGTGCAATCAGCATCACAGGAAAGATGAGGATACATTCACAAGAAAGATGATCATACCTCACAAGGCAGTATAATTTATAAAATACTTGTAAGTACAACATCTTTATCTCTGAAAAGTTCAGACCACTTTTATCTGAAACACAGAAAAGCATCAATTATCCAGACCCAAAGGAAAACACAGTAAGTGATAAATTCACACAAAATAGGACGTGTATTTGGTGGTCACTTTGTCTGTATGTATGATTTACAGGACTCATAATACTAGAAATTGGTGAAGATAAAATAGTGTATATATGGGTTTGGCTGGGGGGGTTTGGTTTATAATGAAAGTAAAAGTTGAGTGAAAAGAACCTTTTGAGAGTTTATCTTAGTTGTAACTGAAAAAAATAGAGACCATGTTTTAGTGATTGAATTTCAGTCCTTTTACAGATTAGAGTTTGGAAAACACATTTCTGAAATTAGTACCTGACTTTGATGTGGAATTGAAAGCACATGTTTCAAACACATGTCGATTCAGAAAATGCTGCAGCTCATATTGTTTTCTTTACACAGAAGCTGTCATAAAGGATATGTCTATACTGATAAATATAGGTTTGATCATAAGCACTCAGAAATTTAAAGTTATTGAATTTTTAATATCATGATATTTGCATAGGTTTACTATGGGAGCTGAATTAATACCATGAGTCCTACATGTCCAGAGAAATGGCAACAGTTTTAATGTAATTATTATGGTTTTAATACATTAAGATTGGCAGAAATCAGGTGAAAAGAAATTAGTTTATACCAACTTCCATAGTGTGTGAATCTGCAAACAAGAATTGTACAATATGATCTCTGCATCAAGTAAATTGATTGTGTACATTGTGTGTTAGCAACATATGTATTAAATGATGCTCAAGTTCCATTTTTACAAAATTCTTTCAAGGGGGTGTATGTCCTACCAGCATACAGAAAAGCATTTAATGAAAACAAAATGAAGATTTTTTCAATGACCTTGACCTTGCCTCATGTGTAGATGAAGACAGGAGCATATGAATCTGAAGAAAGCAAATTTGATACAGATGATATGATCAAAGTATGACAGCGGTCCAAAATAGGGTTTAGAATTTATGACAATTAGATAAACTCATAGGAAAACCTTTTAAGGTATGGAAGTTTCTGAAGTTTCTCTTTGAACTTATTTTAGAATCTTTCATACCAACAAGAGGCTCCAGTGAACCTGCTCAGCTGGCTGACATCTGCCTAACAGCCAACTCCAAAAGCAGTTTGCCAAGAAATCTGTGTCAATAGCATGCTTTCTCTAGGAATTTTTTCCAATGCTGTTGACTGCATATGTTATGAAAACAATTGCTACAAGTTTACTTACTTTTTGTATCTTCACTAATATTTAATGACATATCAGCATCATTTCTTCAATATTGAAAAGCCTTTAAACCAGGATGCTTCCAGTCAAAGTATGTCAAATTCTGTTTAGTGCTTTTTTTTATTTTATAGATAAACCTGTTCAAATGTTTTTCTTTATCAATTAACTGCAGCCATATTTGATAGCAGATCAGCATGTTTAAATCTGAAAGCTCTTGAAGTCACAATGCCTTGTCAAATTTGGTCCCATTGTGTTGTTTTTTGAGAAGTTTTTAAAGGTTCTTCTATTTTTAGTAACAGCAGTTACATTTGGTGACAAATCAACATAGTTTGCGCAAAATTAAAATCCCTTCATGCCAGAGGTTTTTGAGAAGTCATTTGAATTTTTTTTTTTTTTAATGTTGTAATGATGGCTATATTTGATGATGAATCAGCATCATTTGTACCAACCTGAAAGCCCTTTATATCAGGATGTTTTCTATCAAATTTGGTAAAATTCTGCCAAGTGTTTTTTTTTTGAAAAAGTAAATTAATGGTTTTTCTATTTTTAGTATTTGATGGTAAATCTGCATCATTGGTACAAACCTGAATGCCCTTCATGTCTGGATGCTTTGTCAAATTTGGTCAAATTCTGTTGAGTGGTATTTGAGAAAAATTTGTTTAAAGGTTTTCTATCTTTAGTAACAGCAACAGCAACCATATCTGAGTGTGGATCAGCATAATTTGTATAAATTTGAAAGCCCATCACGCCAAAAATTCTTTCTGTCAAATTTGTTCAAATTTTGTTGAGTGGTTTTTGAGAAAAAGTAAATTTAAGGTTTTTCTATTTTTAGTAATGGTGGCCATATTTGATACAGGATTGGCATTATCTGTAAAACTTGAAAGCCTTTCATGCCAGGAGGCTCTCTGTCTATTTTGGTTGAAATGGGTCCTGTGGTTTTTGAGAAGCTGAAAAAGGCAAATGTTGACAGATTGATGATGCATTGGAGATGGAGTCATACCATAAGCTCATTTGGCCTTATGGTCTGGTGCACTAAAAATCACTAAATGTTGTTATAAAATTCCACTGTAGAGTTGACAAATTATTCCATTTAAAAGTATAACCATCACAAAATTTGGTGCAGGTATAATTTGCCCCTGATATGTATGTCTAAGTGATATATCAGTAGAACAAAAAGCTATCTAATGTAGAAATTATAGTGTCAGGAATTTGAGACAGGTTATGAAATTAATAGTGGTCTGATGGAAATTGAAGAAATTCAACTTATCCTATACCTAAAGAGAAAAAAAAAGAAAAGTTAAACGATGACAACTGTTAAGGAGAGTTATGAAAATACTGTGCATTCCAATGTAGCTGTCCAACCTCGGCTTCTGGGGATGTATTTTCCTTATATTATATAAATCACAAAGAGAAAAATAAATGCAGTTCTTAGAAACAGTAAATTGGGGACCACCCCCCTTCCTCCTTTTAATGTTATCATTTAACGTAATCTGTTACCATGTAATACTTGATAATTCATGCTTTTATTTCTCCTTTGTGAATGGATAAAACAATGGTTAAAATGAAGATATGTGTTTTCAGTTTAAAATTCTGTACCATATGACAAGGGATTACTTCTTTTCTCTCTCACTCTTTTACCAATTGACTGTCTGAATTATGTCTAAATCCTTTTTCAACATATCAGAGGATTTCTAATGATTTGATTGCTTGTAATATGCTTGAAAATTAATTCTGATATAGCAGTACTTGCAATGGTCTTTATAATACTTCCCACTTGAAAATAGTATAATTGGTAAATCCTTACTTTCAATAACTTTCTTCTGTTAGAAATTTATAAAAAGAAACCATTTACAGTCAAACCTGTTACTAGCGGCCACCCATGGGAAAAGACAAAAACTGGCCTTTGTACACAGGTGACCTCTGTACATATGTTCACCTATTAAAATTGGTTTTTGAACAGATACCATGCACCAAATATCCTTATCATTATTATTATTATTACGTTATTAGGATTGTTTTATGCACACTATACAACAAAATCATAAATTACATGTATATGTTGTTCACTCCCAAATTTATGTTGCATACAAGATTATTGTATCCTGCTCACTTTAATCCATCCTATAAATTAAATCATTATCGTCTTAAAATAATCACTGATCTTAGTTTGTTCATGCTTCAAAAAACAATATCTGGATTAGTCAGTTGCTCAACTCACCAAGATCAAAATACAGTTGGCTTATGTGAGAAGCCTGTGATGGATAGGAAATCAAAAGAAGCCGTATATGGCTATTCTTTGTGACCCATGAACAGAAACTTCACCAGCCTTTACAGACAAGTTTTAAATATTTAATGACTCCTGACCCTTATGAAAAGGGATGTAACTCGTATCTTTTCTCCATTATGAACTTTTTTCTTCAGAGAAAGCTTTAATTCACAGGTAAATAGATGAAGATATCTAACTATACCTGCCACACTGGTACAAAAGGCGACTCATAAAAAATTCCTGCTGGGACTTGCAACTAAATAAAAACTTTAACTAATGTTATCAATGCCTCATTGAAAGTAAAGCATGTGAGACCAAAATTACTTGCATGCTGGATTATTTAGAATCAAATCTGATTACCTGAGAAAAACATTTTGCGTTGTATTACTCTCAATGTTCCTGATGCTGCGAAGGTCAATGGAGAAGGAGAAATGGTGAGATTGTGGTGGTATGGCAACATGGTGCTGTGTTGTAGAGTTGGTGGAAGAGTTGTAGGGGAATGATTGACCTGAGGAAGTGGGAACAGGATGCTTAGGACTAGTGGCTTCCTCTTTATCTATAGCTGTTCTCCTGCCTTTTTCACGTCTTTCATCTGTGAAACAAAAGAATATAAATTTGCTATGAAAGACTTCAGAACAGTCTGATAGCAGTGGACATAGCTCTCTATAGCCATTCAGAAAAAAAAATCACTTGTGTAGCTGACATATGTCAGCTTGTTAATACAAATTCACACAAGTATTGAAAGTGTACAGGGGAAAGAAAAGCTTGGAGCACATTACTGCTATGGTGTCATTCATCTTCTTTTCTAGACCATATATACACACAGTAAATATTGTTTATGATGTTTCAAGGGGACTGGGATTTTCAGAATGTTATAACCAAGAAATGTTATATCCAAATTCATCCTTTATTTTTCAAAATGTTTTTGTACTTGTCTGTATTGATGACATTGGACATACATGTAGTAAATAATTTATACTGGTATGATAACTGTCAGAACTCATATGCAATGGTGATAAAAGTTTCAAACAACACATGTTTGCATAAAAACATCAAGAAAAAAAGAAGATAAATTAGTAAGTTTTATCATCCGATGAAAGTGTCAAAATATACGTCTTTTTCAATAACTTAATGACTAGTAAATAAGTCCTTTATTTATTTGGATGGAAAGAAATTGTCAGTAGTCATATTTTATTCAGTTGTACTCAATTAGTCAACATACAGGTACAGAATGATAGCTACAGGATATTTCTAAATTATTTAGTCAAAAAATACAAAATAAAAACAACTCTTTTCATCCTTTAATTGCATTGAACCAGCAACCCATGATTCTAAAGTACCGATTATGAATAACATGTGATTATCATGCTTTTATTACCCAGTATCTCTGTTGTTAAATCTCTGTTATTTAAACGACTGCCATTGTTTATCATGCTTAGGAACTTCAGGTGATAAAAACTTTATAATCGAGCTAAGTTTTTCAGGGGGACCTCACAAATCAAACACTATAGCCAATTAAATGTTGTAAGAAAGGAACGCTATAACAAAGTCGTTGGAATACATAGTAATTAGGAATTTAGCCAGGGAAATTAAACTGGGACCTTCCAACAGAGAAAGCATTGTATCCAAGAATGTAATAAACAATCTTTACTGTGTATATATGTATATGTGTGTGTGTGTGTGTGTGTGTATATATATATATATATTATATATATATATATATATATATATATATATATATATATATATATATATATATATACACACACACACACACACACACACACACATACATAGATACATAGATACATACATACATACATACATACATACATACATACATACATGTATATATAGGATTAGTTTCTCAGCATAAAAAGGGTAAGTCATTTACCCAACCAGCATTATCCCCTGGATCTCTCCCTGCCACCAGGGAACAAGGCCCCCGATTCATAACTAAGAAACAGTTCATAGCTCTACCCTTAAAATGTACACAGTTACTTGGTACTATAACGGGAGTTAAAAAGTTCTGTCAGTATGGATTCCTAGGTCCATCCTCACCACCCTTGGCCCCACCCCGTAGTTATTATCTGGAAACCATTGGGATCCCAACACAAGGTAGCTCAGTGGTTAAGACATTGAATTGATGACCAAAAGTTTTATTCCCACCATCTGATCACCCTGGATTGATTACTGAATTTCTCAGAATTTTTTTTTAAAGTCATGGGTCTCTTTACTTTTAGTAATTAAATTTGGAAGAAATTTAGGAGGAAAGCATACTGGGCTATTTTTTTAAAATTAAAAGCTAAAAATATAACCTATACATTTAAAATAATTATTGGTAATGGCACTGACAGGGTTTATTCTTGAGGGATTCATGCTAATTTCAACAAAATTGCATCAAAAAATCAACTGAAAGCATGAAAATCATGCATTATATTTTCAAGCCATACCTTTATTTCTTCATTAAATCCCTCCTGTATTCAGACAATTCTCCCCTTTTTCAAAATGAAAGGTGAGAATTTCACCCCTATATTTGCAGTTCTAGAACAGACTCTACAATGAATACATCAAATGCCTTAAAATATGTGATAACATATAAATGATAAATGTTTCAGGCACTTAAACATAGCAATACTTGTCTAACTCTATTTAACTAAACATATCAAATTTATAAACTCTGACATGGTTTTACAAAAAATATGTTTTTCTTAAAGCAAAATCATTTTCTTGCACTTGATTAAATATATATAAAGAAATTCTCTTACTTAGATGAATTTACTGGTGTGCATCAGAGACACTTTTAATTGTTCAGCCTAGAGGTTACACTACATAATTAGTAAACACCCACATAGCCTCCTTCCTTAGTATAAGCCTTATTATCCACAAGACCATAATAATTTATTGGTATTTTACAAACTAGTCTTATAATCATATTATCAAATTATTATCAAATTAGAGTGTTACTTGTTATATTGCTATTTTATATTTACCTTCAGTTCAAATTATGGATCATTCATTATAATCCCTAACATTTATTGTTTTGTTATGTTTCATATCTTGTTCTATTGAAATTTATGAATCTTGTATTCAAATTTTTTTTATCCTTCAATTTTTTCTCCTGCAAGGTAAACATAATCCCAAACTTGTGATTCTAAATAGTCCTTATCATAGATTACTTCCTTTGCTTTTTAATAAAAGTTGGCAAGTAACTGCATGCACTGTACTACTACTGTACTATGTGTATACATGGTTTCAATATGAAATTACTAGAACTGAATCTCCTGACATACCAGCTGTGATAAAAATCTGATCAGAAATAAAATCTCAAGAGTGGTAACAGGTTCAACCAATCAGTTTCAATATCACCTCATGAAGTCTGATCAAAATCTGATCTGAAATGAAACCACAAGCAAGTGCTGATGGATAGATGGAAAGATGATGGATGACACAGGACAGCTGATGGACGCAGGCTGTACCATAAGCTCATTGGCCTTTGGCCTTGTGAACTAAGAACTTCTAGATAGTTTGGGTCAAGTGAAAATCCCACAAATATTATAAAATGTTTGAGGGCATTGTCTGGATTTAGCTGCAATTTTAAGAAAAATGTAATCAAGGCAAGTAGAGTAGTTTAGGATTTTACTAGCCCGGCCATTGATGCTATAATACTATTAACCCTTTACCTTGCATAATCACTTCTGGATGCCTCTACTGCATTTAACTGGAAACACATTTTGATGCCTCGATCCAATTGACACACAAACACATTTGGACACCTGTGCATCGTCTGCATACAAGCCTGTTTAGATGCCTACAGTAAACATTGGCCATTTTGAGCTGGTTTTCATGACACCGCCTTTGGGGAATACCTTTTTTTTATAATACCCCCTATTAGAAACTGCAGGCATTGAGGAAAATGACCATGATGTCACATCACATGGTTGCTATTTAAGATAAAGATGTAATCTGCTATTTAAAAATAGTAACTAGGTCAGATTATCCCTTATCCAAAAAAGAGGCTACAGACTTCGTTCAGCACTTTCTAGAGTTTGAATGATTAGAATTATGACTATGAAGGCTTCAGGAAGTCAGATGTAGGCTCTGATATCATTGTAGGCAACACTGATTTTGATAATTTATCAGATTTGTATGATTTAGTGATACAGATGTAGATTTACTGTAGAGATTGAAAAAGGTTATGGTTGGTCACACTACTTCAATGACGTGACAGTGAATGAATTCTTTCAGGATTTTTAAGTATATAATAAATTCTTCAGTGCAAAATAATCATACAGCCATAAAGATCAGATTTTACTCAAGAACCTTTCTAGTACAGATAACAAATATGAACAAAATGGGTACAATGGTTAAAATTTAAGTTGAAATTAACACATACCACACTACTTTAAATTTTCCTGGCTGGTCTATTCGTATGGAATCATTTAGGTAACGTGTTCTATTTATAGCACACTATATTCAGTGGTTTTGGCACATGTATAGCGACAGCCTACACAGCAACAGATGCTATGAGGTATAGAGTTAACATCATAATATGATCATTCCAATGCATTTGTTGTATTTAAAAGACAGATGACATCTGTGGATGAAAATTGGTAGATTGGGAAAGAAACTGAATAAAGAGCAAAACAGAAATGTTAGTTCAGTTATCCAGGGAGAGTTGTAGTGGGCAGAGAATTGCTGAAATATTAGGAACAAATTGGTTTACCGTGGCAAATTTTCTACATAGGTATAAAATTACTAGCTCAATGGCAAATAGGCCATGAAATGGGCAACCGCCGAAAAATGATGCCAGGACAGACTACTAGCAGTTATGTATGGTTAAAAATAACTAGAGGAAATCTTTGAAGGACATTACAAATACTTTTAATAAATTACACCTTTGAAATTATCTGAAATCAACTGTGAATAGATGTTATAAATTTCATTGATACAAAATAAGGGTAGTAAAGAAAAAAACTGTGATATCTGTTATGTATGATGTTTATATACTTAACTTTTGTCTATGATTGTAAGTTGTATGGTTATTTGAAAATACATACTTAACTTTCGTCCAGTTGTTTACATAGTATTTTCATAGACATTTCACAATCAGACTTTTGCGACATATGTCAGTTAGGCCAGTATTTTTCCCTTTAGAATTACTCATATTGTGATGTGACATAAGTCATGTAGGCATGTGTATTTATATACAGATTTTGGTAGAAAAATTCATTCCTATTCTAGAATTTTGGTTCTAAATGATCAGTCTGTAAGGAATCTATTTTAGTTGTGTTGTTGAAATCAGATATAATTTGAGAGGAATTATTTTTTTATAATATTCATTGGAAATATAAAAGTGCTCAATGACATTTGGATTAATACATGATTTTGGGATTTATGTGAACTCATTAAAATACATTCTTGATTATATCTTTGTGGTACATCTGGACATTCAATGCTACTGGAATTCATTCAAAATTCTTTTATTTTAGACTTGTGATTAGGACATTTAGGATTATTTGGAATTTGACTCACAAATTGTAAATGTCTTTTGAATTTTCACTTTAAATATCTGGAAAAAAATTTCTTGTTGATTTTACTTACATTTTTGATTTCATTTTCTTTCTGTTACATATTTTTAAGACCTAGAGTTGTAACATATTGAAAAACAATGAATTTGTAAGAGGACCCAGTGTTGTTCTAACTTGCATATGACTGTAGATAATTATTTGATAAAATTAATATTTTCGGACAAAATTCAAAATTCAAATAGTGCTTGGTAAGGACAGGAGGGTATATATTTGGTACCAGGATGATGAGAAATGGACCCCATGTTGCCTTGGTGAACACAATGATCCAAACCCTTGTGTTCAGCCAAGTGTCATGTTTTGGGCTTGTATATCACTTACAATGGTGTGCGTACATTCTCCCTGTAAATGTAAATATAAACTAAAAACAAATATGTAGCCTTCTTGAAGAAAACTTGTGGCCAGTTGTTGCAAAGGTATTTCTGCAAAGCTCATGGATATTTCAGGATGATAATGCAACCCCACACACCTCAAGAAACATGAAGTGGAAACAGAACAACAACATGCCAACCATAATGTGGCCAGCAGAGAGCCCAAACATTAACATAATTAAAAATGTGTGGGAAACTTAGACATTTTGTTACAAAGGAGTGTACATGACATTCATGCACAGCAAGACCTCATCAATGTTGCCAATGACATCTGGGCATCTTTCACACAGACCTACACAGGATCTTTGTATGCATCTCAGCATACACAAATTAGGCATGTTCTAAGAGCTAATGGCTGTATCACCAAGTTCTGAATTAGTGTTAAGTAAGGTCCTTCAATTCAAGGCACCACATGCGGCAGAAATTTTGTGGAAATACTTCTGACCTGCGAATGTACATCTCATGATGACTGTTATCACATAACCCTAATATTATATGTGTTGCAATTTTATGTCATAAACACCATACAGTGTGCCACACACTGCAGCATGGTAAATAGCAACTTTATATAGCATAGTCACAGAATAATTAAAAGTCATTCATCAGAACTGAAATTCATACAACTCTGAATAATACAATATGTTACTTACTATATACAGTTTGCGGAATATAATATATTAACTTGTTCAAATACCATTCAAAGCCTAAAAGAAACATGCATTCAAAATCTCATTCATGATGTAATGATCAATTTAAGGCATAGAAAGCAATCTACAACATCTATCCTCATATAATTATACCCAATTTTGTCTTGATGACAAACTTCTGCTGAATATATGTAAATTTACATGCTCCAAACTAAATTAGCTGACTGGTCAAAAAATGAATAAAAATGATAAATAAACCCTTATTTCAAATTATATATTAAAAATAATGGTGTCCCGACAAAAGCGTGCAGGACAAAAAAGCGCTGACAAAAGAGCGCAGAATAAAACCCCTGACAAAAGCATGCCAACAAAACCTGAAAACCCCTGACAGAATCGCGCAAAATAAAAGCGCACAGAGTAGAAGTAGACATGAAAAGTGAGAATTTCTAAGTCCCAAATATTATTTGAGGAGTCATTCTTCAAAGCCAGTTGTGTACCCGAAACTGTATAAATAGTACAAATATATTTAGGCCTAAACATCTGCAGTCATGGAAAGAACCGAATCACAGAAGCAGAAAAAGCCCATTTTATAAAGATCGTATTAATTTGGATGGGAGTACGTCATGGAGATGCATGAAAAAAGACTGCAAAGGTTGGCTGAAATTGAATGCAACAGATGCAGTAACTGCTGTTTCAGAGCATAATCATGCTCCCATTCCAGAACTTAATAAAGTGACGAAGGCTGTGACTGTGAAAGTTGGCATGCCATGATGACTGTTGAAAAACTTTGGCAAATCATCCAGCAGAGCACAAAGAGTTTCGTTAGCATAAGCAAGTATGTTGCTGGTGTATACTGCTTCACAGAAAATGGTCAAAAGACTCAACAAGAATGAGGTCATCCATACACTGACGTGAATGCACTGGCTGATATAACCATAACAAAACCACTTCAGTAAATGACCAGAGGTGTGAACTTCCTGCTGTAGGATTCAGACGCAGACTATGGAAATTGCATTCTGATGTTTGGCATGAATCAGAATCTGCTTCTTCTCAAGGAACACAATCACTGGTTTATCGATGGGACATTCAAAATGCCACTGAGCATTTTCTACCAAGTTTGTATTATCCATACTTTGACAGGTAATTTGGACTATCCTTTAATTTACGTTTTGCTACCCGACAAGATGGAACAGAGCTACGAACGACTACTACGAAAACTTCAGGAACTTTGTATTTCCTTGCGGCCAGCGAGTATTATGACAGATTTTGAGAAAACTAGTCAAACGTGTGCATAACTGTCTTCCAGGATGCCCAGATAGTTGGATGTTTTTCCATCTCGGCCAGTGTTTTTGGCGCAAAGTGCAAGAAATTCATTTAGCAGATTCATATCATGATGATAAAAACTTGCGCATGCACATCAAAATGATGCTAGCTCTTTGTTTCGTCCCAGTTGCTAACACACCGGCAGTGTTTGACGAGTTGGTTGAATGCTGTCCTCTAATCAATTAAGATACAAATACATCTAAAAAACTAAAGCCATCTCTGAATTATAAATTTAAAGACAATATGCTATATGTCATGAACAAATGGCTATTCCTTAAATAAGGGGATGGGAAACTGAAGACTTATTAACTAAAGTTTGGTGGATGGTTGTTGTTTTTGCTGAATTTTCCATTACAAGTATGTGGCATTCCTAGTTAAAATTTTAAGGGTGGTAGATGCATAAAAAAAGTGCCTTCCAACCCTCAAAACTTCACTTTCTGGAATACTTTGAATTCATTCATTTTTGTGGGTAAAAAAAATATAGCTATTAGCAATGGGTACATGTTGGGAAACCAAAGTTAGGAGAATGGGCAATCAGGGACAATAACTCCTGTAAATAGAAACCATAGTTAGGAGGTTGGACAATCAAGAGCCATAACTCTTCTAAATGATATATATATATATATATATATATATATATATATATATATATATATATATATATATATATATATATATATATATATATATATATATATACCACATCAGCACAATTCTGGCTATATAGTGCCAGGCACAGTTAAATACCATGTCAAAATTCCCAGGAAGACAAACTTCTCTAATCAAATGTAAATCTCCACCATGCGACAAAAGATATAATGTAAAGACATTGATAAAACTCCCCAAATGCCATACAAAAAATGTACAAAGGGTAAAATCCTTAAAATACAATGTCAACATTTTTCTGAATGAACTGCAATCTTTTAAAAATCCCATAAGACCTTCTCAGCTGGAACACCCTCACTGGATGCGTCTCACAGCAAACAAGTTACTTCTATTGCTTGCAACTTATGACATGCAGGAGGGCACATTTGGCCCATTCTACATTCCCGAATCTTCTAAATGATATTGTGGAGCATTATAAATCACTCATTCAAGGTTTCATTAAAATAAAGCTGCATGCTATATTTGGTTGAAATCCAACAGTCTTTGGTAAAGAAATACTGTAGAAACCAAAGTAAAGACGACACTTAGGAGCCATAACTCCTCTAAAAGATGTCTTGGAATGCAAGCAATCAAACTCAATCAAGGTTTTAGCAATATAAAGGTGCACAATATGTTGTGGTTGAAATTCAGCAATCCTAAGTAAAGTTATGCTGCAGAAAATGAAGTTAGGAGAATGTGAAATCAGGGACCATAACTCCTCTAAATGATGTTGTGGAATGCTGGAAATCAAAATCATTCAAGGTATACAATTTGCTCCAGGGTTTCAGGGCACCAATGAAAGCATGTACGTACAGGGCAAAATTGTTTGCTCTACAACTCTTACAATATTGAGAAAGTGAAAATGGCCATTGAGAGCTAGCAGAGTTCTGAGAGATGCACTTCAGAAGTAAGGTCCAGATGTGTACTCTCAAACCCAAATAAACCATTATTATTCAGCAATCGAAATAAAAAAAATTGTACATTGTTTACATTTTCATAACGATATACACATTCCTTTTTTTTATAAAACATATTACCAATGGAGAAAATCCTGGAAATAACTGTCATTGAACTTTAAACCTTGTGCAAAAGTGCGATACTTCAGAACAGAATCATAAAGCTGCAGGTTAAATCTGGTTGAAATCCAACAATCCTTGCTAAAGTAATACTGCAGAAACCAAAGTTAAAACAATAGGCAACAAGCCATAACTCCTTTTAATGATGATACAGAAGGCTGAAAATCACACTCTTTTGAGGTCTCATTAATATGGAGCTGCATACCAAATTTGGTGAAAATCCAATAATTCCATAAAAATCTTGTGAAAACAAAATTTCTGATGGAGGGATGGACAGACAGACAGACATACAGACTGATGGACAACACGATTACTAGAGGGCTCCACAGACTGTTTTGAGTAGGCCTTAATAACATTTGTATTAGTGAATTAAAATTTGGATCATTGTTTGTTGGGCATTTAAATTTTTATTTTGTTTCACACAACTAGAAATTCAATGAAAAACTGGTACCCCATGCAAAACATAATGATATCACATTATTTCTGAGTTTCCATGGCACTGAGACATTAAGCTAGGAATAATAAGCAAATCCTCCATCTAGTAAATTTCAACACTCACTCTCTTTCTTCTCATCTTTCTCTAGGCTGCTAACATTTTCTTGAGTATTTTCATTCTCAAAATCATCTTCATATTCTTCTGTGCCATTTTCTTTATCTCCTGCATAATGCACCGACCTCTTAGGTGAACCACCAGGCTGTGGTTGTCTTTTTGGTGAAGGAGTCTCGGGCTTTGACTTTTGTACGGGGGATCCAACCTGCTCTTGTGTGCTATCACCTGGTGCTGTCTTCACTGGTGTCCTTACAACCTAAAATAACACAAAGTAGATACATAATTGTCGGATAAATAGTCATTACTTCTGTGTCACTTATGATTCTGGGTCTTACATGAAATGTTCTCTCCTCTGAATTTTACATCTGATGAACAAAGACTCTAGGACCAGGTGCCCTGGAGCTGGGACTTTTTCTATTAAGAGCTTTGGAGGTACAAAAAAGCTGTTCCTTTCTAACCAAGAGACTCAAATGCCAGATAAATGTTTCACCAAGATACTCCATAAATTGGAAATAAAAATGACACATTGAAAGTTTCCATCCTTCATATCTGCTCAGTTAACAGTTTTGGGTATGTATGATGATGTTTTATCACATGAAATCAGTGTTATGCTGTCTCATAAACCCTCTTCTTAATTCTAATATTAAACATTGTGTAATATCCTGCAGCATGATGCAATTCAAGAGTAAAATTCAAAGTCAAAACAGGGGGGATAACTCTTTCAAATTTGTCAGAAAATAGTAAAAATCAAACTTGTTTTATGACCTTCTTATGGGAACTATTTTCAAAGATTGGGTCAACAACAAAAAAATTCGTAGAATTTCCAATATATGGAACTCCAACAGAAATGATTTAAATGTCAAGAAATATGCATTAAATTGAGTTTCACTGTAAGTGTAATCAACATTATAGCGAGAAACACTTCCCCCAATGAAGTCTACTTACTGTGAAGAGTTCTTTTTATGCAATATTTGAAAAAGCACATTTTTTTTTAGCAAATCATGTTTCTCCAAGAATATTTACCTGATCACTTTAATATTAGGAAAATAAATTTGGCTACATCCCAAATCCAGCCTTCCCAAAAAGATGAAAAAAAATTGTGTTTTCTGTCTATATACCATACAAGAAGAAGAAACTCTTTTCCATTATCTTCCTTTACCACCAGCAGATGGCTACCCATCAACCTGATGTTTAACAGTTTTAATCTGTATGACACATCAACAAGGATACTTGCATTTGCAGGGATGTGTGGGAGGGCTTTACAGTAATGTGATTGGCTAAGTATTCTTGAAGAAACATAGTTTACAAAAAAAAATTCTTCTAATTTGAATACATTCCCCGATCACATTAATGTTAGGAGAATAGGCAATAGGAGGAGGAAACGCTGTACATCCTACCTCTACCACAGGCGTCCTTCTATGGAAGAATGGCATCACAGCATCTCAACCAATGGTCACATAACCCGTGACAACTATATACGGATAAGAAGAAAATAATTCTTCTTACTGATAAAAAATTACGGGCAAATCCAGCAAAAGCGCCAAAACCACACCCATGAGGTTGTGCTGACATCAAATAGACCTGGCGGTCATCTGGGCTGCATCCGCTGGACCCACCAGATTCAATTCTTGTCTCTGCAAAGCTAGATCACAGAGATAAAAACTAAATAAGGTTGACTGTGCAAGCCAGCCAACAACTTCTATTATATCTTGGACTGAAATGTTATGTTCAGACATGAGGCTTGCAAAGATCACTCTAATCTCATGAGCTGAAATCTTCATGAGGCATATCAGATCTTTTTAGACTTCAGAGAATGCTAAGCATGTTACCCACTTTAGCCATGTTGCTAGGGCTTGTGGGGTTGTATCTTCTTTCCCAGCCTTCACCGGAAGAAAGACATGTTGTTGTGCCCCATGACTTTTTTCCATGTGATCTGAGTAATGCTTGAGAGCATCGAGTGGGTTTTGCATCGCTGCCTCTCCTGACATATCGATCAGAGAGAGAGAGAGAGAGAGAGAGAGAGAGAGAGAGAGAGAGAGAGAGTATGAACACTCTTTGATTGCCCATTGACAGCAACCTATTCTTAGCTACAAAGCCTAGTTGGGTCACTTGGACCACTGAACCAACTGATCTGAACTGGAGATAGTTCGGGTCCATTTAAAGGACATGCAACTCACTCACTCTGCATGCCAAAGCTAAAGCTATCAGAAAGCATGTCTTGTTTGATAGCAGCTTCAGCGAGGTTCTGGCTAAGGGCTCAAACTGATCTGAGTTGAACCATGTCAAAACCCACAAAAGATTCCATGTAGGAAACAGGGTGAGAGATCTTGGCCTATTAAAGTCCAACCTGGCTAGCAGGTCTGATAGATCTTTATCATGACCAATATCTCTCTTTCATGAAAGATCTCTCTCTTCCACTGAGAGATTGATAAGTTCTTTTAATAGTCTGAACAATCCACCTCTGCTGCCAAAATATCAGAAGTACCTTTTAAAGGAGAAAATGAGGTTTTACCCTTTCCTTTCCCTACTGATTTAGCTAGATAGAACCGTAATGCTCTAAATGGGCTAAGGAGTCGATCCTGATCATCCCCAGCACAGCTATGACAGAGAATGGGTATTTCAACAGGAACAGGAGCTACTGAAGGTAGCTGATTCCTGGCCAAAACCCTGGTTGGTCTCCAGATGTCTTTGAAGGACGTCGTTCTTGTATCCTGCAGTTTCTTTTGACAGGCTGACCTGAACAGGGTAATGATGCAGTTGATGGGTCTTGAGATTGAGACAGAATGGGAGCTGATGAAACTGATATATAGTTCCTTGGAATCCAAACCCAAGGAACTTGTGTGAAGCCAGATGGATAGGGATATGTAGGTATGTATCCGTCAGATCTAGACCAATTCCAAATTTGTCTCTTTTGACTGAAAGACTGACAGACCATGCTGTCTCTATTTAAATCTTCAGTGTGGCTATGTAATTGTTGAGCCAGAGCAGGTCTATAACTGGTCTGTTGGCTTTGGAATAAAACCCAAAAGTTTTGTTTGAAAACTCGCTCCACTGCCCATTTGGTGAGTAAAGAACAGATCTCCTTTCACCTTCACTGGACTGGACAGTGAAGATGAAAGGGGAGGGGGCATATAAACAAAATTTGAGGCCCATCGAAAACAACTTTGATCAACCATTCATTTTGTGGATAAAGGTTGATCCAAGCCTGCCAAAAAAAAAAGATTTGGACACCTATAGGCATGTTGTGGGTGGGCGGTGTGGCAAGTCATTCGCAATTATTGAGAGCCTTGGGGAAGGAGAAACTTGGATTCCTATCCCCTTTAATAAACTGCCTGTCAAACTGAGGGGCTTGCTGATGCCTAGTGTTTAGTGTTAGAATGCTGCTGAGTGGGGTTCAGTCTTCTCTCCTTTTGCTTATGATCATCCCTCCATTGTGACTGAGATAAGAGTGACTGAGATTAAAGTGGCCAAAAAATAGGGGAGGTGGTAATCAAAGGTGGAGAGGCAGCTCTTGTGCTGCCTGTTTCCAGTGAACATCAATGGTGTACCAAAGGGACATGAGCATAAGGCCAATGAATGATGAGGCTTAAGTGAAGACGAGTGCAAAAAAGCATCTCATCTTATTGCGAGAAGCCATCACCATGGATGGAGTGATGTATGGCCCTGTTAATCACCTTGGCAATGTGGGCAGTAGACTCCCAGGAATGCTCACTGCAGATCAAGCACAGATGACATGACCACCATATTCCGCACCTATTTGGAAGTCGTGTGAAAAACATTGCTATCCTACTTAAAATACTGCAGTATTGACATATTCTGATCCAAACTAGGTACGTCAGCATTAAACAAGTCCAAGTATATGCAGTAGCAGTGTGAGGAAAATAATGCTGGTAACTGGCTCTCTGAAAATAAAGTCTCTGAATATCCCAGGTCTTGGATTTTGTTCAATAATCTTTGCCGACTGCAAAAGTATATGGAAAGAGGAGTGGTCATCCTCATCTAAAGCTGCATGATAGGCTTGACATTCAGCTAGATGGCAAAATGGATGCATCGGTCTGACAGGTTCCCATAAGATTTGGTACAATCAGCTGGTATGTGGCACAAGTCACCAATGTGACCAACCTCTGGTCACTAGTCGAAAAGAACGGCTGGCCGGGCAACGGGACTGGCTAGTCCACAACAAGAGCGGCAGCATACAGCCCAGATAGCTGATAAAACAGCTTAGAAAGGTTAGTGTTATACCGCATGTGCCCGGAGTTATAGGCACTAAGACCATGCTCAGAGATGTGGGAAGATTTATGCCCACTTGGCTGCCAAAAACTGGTAGAAAAATCTCCCATCAACTCCAAGCTTGCATTAAACAGACATGATGAACAGAGTAATAGAAACTCCCCCAAAGCCAGCAACTGTGATGTCATCTAGTGCACTGATCTCCTCATTTGACTGTAGTGAGTGCAGCATAGGCATCTCTGATGAGCACAGATCCTCCTTATCAAGCTGGTCAGATGTAACTGTCATTGCATGCACAGTTCTCATGATCTACGATGGAGAAGTAGCTATAATGACGTCCCACATTATACTAGGTATCGATGATGTCTTAGGGTGAAGACTCAATATCATTGCTTTTCAGACTTTTGCACAGCACTGTACACCACGTTCCCCCTGACCACTTAGAGCAAACACTGCATGCTGAAGCTAATGAACACTCAGTAAAAGCAAGGCATGTCTCATGTGTATCATCATTGACCTTAAACTTCTTGCACTTTGAGCATTTGGTCATCATTGTGTAACTAAAACAAGTACAACAAAAACAATGGGAAAGGAAATTTTTCTTTTTAAATTATGTTTTTTTTCGAAAATACTTACCTGATCGCATTAACATTTGGGAAATAACCTCTGCTATCTCTAAATCCAGCTCTCCCTGAAAGATGAAAAAACATCTTTTTGTCTATATATTACAAAGGGAAATAACTCTTACAGATTACATCCCCTTGCCACCAATAGGTGGCCACCCATATACTGACTATTTACCAGTTTAAGCTTGGGCAAAACCTAAAACAGGATGTTCATATTTCTCCATCAAATACATTACCCAATTACATTAACATTAGGAGAATAGGTAAGAGGAGGAAATGTTTGAGCATCCAACCTCTACCCACATCACCCTGTTGGAGCACAATGACTGTTCTACTGAAAGGATGAACTTCTCCTAATGTGAAGGCAGCACCACTGAAGATAATGCGTTTATACTCATGCAAGAGAGATCCCTGGTGATTCCGCACCTGGCTATTGCCTTGTGTGTAAAAGATTCCTGGGCAAATCCAGTGAAAGTTGTAATGTCCTACCCTGGGCCGAGGTTGTTCTGTTATGAACAGGGAGTGGTGACTGTCAGCTCTCTCCTTTGCAAGGCTAGGTCACATAAACAGAAGTTGGAAAAAGTAGACTGAGCATGCCACCCAACTGATTCAATTATCTCTTGAAGTGAGATATTATGTTTAAGGCCAGACTCGTGGAAATCGCTCGTATTTCATGAGCTGAAATCTTCATTAGTCATACCTGATCCTGTGAGAGTTCAGAGTAGGCTGATCTAATAACCCACTTTAGCCAAGCAGCCAGCACTGTGGGATTATGTCTTCTGTAGCCCACTGTCGCTGTTGGAACTGTCTAGCGACATGTGATTCACCAGTCTGAAAAGATAGAGTCATGCCCACCAAAACTGTACACTGATTGGCCAGAGGGCTGGACTGGTTGGTTCGCACCTAGAACAGCATACATTGTATGATATTTGATTTGTGGGCTCAACCTGCTAACAAAGTCAGAATGTAATCCCACATACCCGGTAACAATGGTACAAAATCCATGCATGGGTGGGGGTAGGTAATTATGCCCTTTGGGCTGAAAAATTGGGTTACAAATGGTCCCTGTTTGCTCCAAATTACTCGTCAACAACCTTAAAGACACAGCTTGTTGTATTATATGTATCATCTGTGATTCCAATAGAGCTTGTGTGGAATGGGTTGCTATAGCCTTGATGGGATCAGAAGTAATCACTGCTGTAGGTGCCATTCTGGGTATCTTCATTGGGGTGTGGGGGTGGCATTGCATCCCCCATAAAACTTGCCAACAATTCTGACTTGAGATGGATACTTAATACTTCATGTGAGAATGATTTTGAACATGCCCTTTTCTCTCAGCCCTTCAACTGCCTTTTTAAGATGTTGGACCACATGTCTTCTGTCAACAAAGCACACATGCTGCATAGGTGTGACAATGTACATTCTGTACAGGCAAGGCATGTTTTGAGATTCTCCTCAGTGACTTTAAAGTACTTGCATTTCTTACACTTGCTTGCATTTCTTGCACTTACTTGACATCTCTGAAATGATAGAGAAAAAACAAATGCATACAACAAATAAACAAGCTATTCAATTAGGCGAATTTGCATTACTAAAACAACCTATAAGAAATGCGTGATATTTAAGAGCACAATACAAACACACCGCTGAAAACTAGATACGAGTGTTACTGATTGATATCACCTGGACAATGATGACTGGCAATAAATATGAATGAACTCAACTGAAAAGACACAAATATTGTATACACCAGGTATATCAATCTTCTGACTTACAATACAACACTGAAAGAAAATGTTGGATGGTCTCAAATTATGATAAACTGCAACAGAGGTACTACTAAGAGTCTGAGAGAAAGTTGGTAAACATCCTGTATATGGGTGGCGACCTAGCGGGGACAAGGGGAGTTAATCTGTAAGAGTTACTTCCCTCTGTCTATATGATCTATATACGACAGCTGGATTTGGAGGCAGCAGAGATTATTTTCCTAATGTTAATGTGATTGGGTAATGTATCTGACGGAGAAATAACAAACCCATTAAGTGTTCACAATCACAATAATGCACTGGTTAATAAACAAGAAAAAAAAATTTAAAAAAAATTAAAGCAGTGTTGGCAAATAAGATAACCAAAAGTGAGTACCAACAATACCATGCTGGACAACAAGGACATGAAACCGAAGTCCACATACTACCAAAATTGTACACAACTACGGACAAAAATACAAAAATAGGTTGCCAATACGTGGCAAATACCTTAATAATCAATACTATCTAGACTTTTGAAATGGATTGGTAGAATTTAAGCTGATTTCTGATGGATAATGAAGTGATGCAGTTCAATGTACATTGTGTCGCAGTGAAAACTTAAACTGGGAAACATCCAGTATATGGGTAGCCATCTTGCAGTAGAAAGGGAAGGTAACTGGTGAGAGTTTCTTCCCTTCATCTATATTGTATATAGACAGGAAGGACAAAATTTGCATCTTTTTGGGAGGACTGGATTTGAGAGATAGTGGAGTGATTGGCGAATGTACGTGATAGAGAAATATATATTTCTCCAAACATTATGTCAAATTTTAACAGTAAAATACTGCACCATGCAGAGCTCTATTTTAAGCGAGTTTCTGTTTACATTCCAACAGGTTAGATGAAAAATATCTACTTAAGGTACAGTCACACTTAGAGTCTTACATGGCAATTTATGAGGGACATGCAGCAGCTATGCAAATTTACATTCTGAAGGCAGTTTGATTTTAACTTTTAATTCAGTAAAAATTCTTTGCTGACTTTTCCATGAATGCACTAATTATAATTAGGTTTTACACTCAGCTGAAGAAAGCCTATTTATAAATACAGAATCTTCTGTACTGAATTTTCTTACTGTGTCCTCTTTCCGAAGAAAAACTGACACGATGATGATAGGTGACATCTCACTTGGTACTGGAGGCATCTGCTGCTTTGTTTTGTTAGGTGGAACAAGCTGAAAGGAAAATAAAATATTCCAGATCTTAGGTGCTCATCATAAAGTGTTTTTTTTAAGCCTAAATCCATGTAGAGTCACTGATACCAATTGCTATCAACCCTACATCCATGTAGAGTCATTGAAACCCATTCATATCAAACCACATGTGAATGATGAAATGAATAAGTTAAAGCAGAATTTGGTTTTGTGAAAAATAATAGATTATATAATCATTTGGACCAAAAATTAGTGCTATTCTATATCCAGCTCTTATTAATGGATTGAGCTGTATATTCAAAATAGTCCAATCATTACCAACCCCAAAATTATGCTAGGAATTGGTAGTATGTCAAGCAACAAATATAAAACAATATTTCTATACATGTTAACTTTATGAATCTTTTTCCCTTTCCTATGACCTCCAGAACTGTTACAATGCCAGTAAAATTCTTACATTTGTTGTCATTCATTCAAAAAGTGCCCAAACTAACATGTGAATGTAGCTCTTGTGTTCTACCTAGATATTGTAAAATTAGAAAAAAGTTTCTAAGTGTCAAAAAACAAAAATTTTAAAATATAACTTGTCTCTCATGCAGTAAAACTCATTATTTTTCTCATACCTCATGAGACCAAAGTAGAGTCTTAAATCTACTTTTGATAACTTTGCCTATCAATGGCCATATTTTCACCCAAATTCAACAAAATCTTGTGATGAAACTCTATGTCTAATTAAATTATCATCTTATGACTAATTAAAGAGGCCTGACAAGGGGTCAGGAATAAGAATAATTGGCTGTGATAATAGAAAAGACAAGACACAAATTAAAAAGGAGACCTAAAAAAGATCTTTATTACTGAACGAAAGATTCAAAAGTCTGTCTAAAAATGTAAGGAAACTGATGGGTGTTTAGAATAAAGGCCATCTAAAAAAAAAAGCATAATACAGGGTTAATACAGCTGTTAGCAAAACAAATTCCAGACTTTTTCCAGACTGGTTTGCAATTTTTTCCCCGACTCCACTGGCACATGTATTTGAAGTCTGTATCACTATAAATGAGCATGTGGTATCCACATAATATAAGATAGTATCCACCAATCGCAAGAGAGTGATAGGTCATGCATGTCGCCAACCGCACTGAACCAGCAGGGCTGCCCCTAGACCAAATGGTGCCCCAAGTGATGAGCGTCTTCAGCAAAATAAAACACAGCAACCCAAAATACCATACTTTTTCCTGACCTTTAGGGCAAAATCTTTATTTTCCATACTTTTTCCAGGTCTGGAAAAAGTACTCTTTTATTCCCATACTTTTTCCAGACTTTGCAAACTTTGTATGATCCTTGATAATAAAACTGACTGGCAGGTGTGGAATTTACAATGGAAGTATTTGAAAATTACTCATTGGTATGACAATAAGTGTGTGTAAGATCTACTAGGGAAAAATTTGGATTACATACAGGCAAGGCATATTAACTTATACGGACATATTAGGTTTCTAAACACACATTCAGACAAAATATGAATTACAAAAAACAATCTAACAATTAAAAAGGCAATCATGATTACTCCAAATAGTAACTATGGGGAATGCTGCTATAACATGCTTTGTTAAAACACGAATTCAGATATAACATGGTCACAACATGGCTCCCAATTTTTTTCAATATGTCATGATTGCACTACAACTCAATACATCAGTAATGCTGACAAATCTGTTATTAAGCAATGATTCAATGAAGTGCGAGAAACCTATAGTTTTCAAATTATGATAAGGGTTCTTTCCTGTCAAAATTTACACAGCAATGACAAAGTTTTCATTGATCTTAATCCCCAGTTATATTTCTGGGTAAGTAGTTAAATTGGCACTGTGATCTTCACATGGTTCAATTACTGTGTATGAAAATTGTGCCAAGCAGATCATAAACAATGCTGAGCAATCTTTGCTTACCTTGGCAGAGCAACTAAAAGGTCTTTGGATCAATTCACTTAATGTAGCAATGAATACTGAATTATCTGAAACAAACAAGCTTCTCTGAAGCAATGGCGTTATTTGAAGTAGGCTTGGAATGGTTCTTGTCCAAGCCTTAGCTTAGTCCATACATCATCTAGGAGAATAGGGACCAGTCATGAGTGTTAGTTACTCCCATTATCAGTTCATTTTGGGCTTGATTTTTGAAGTGTAAAAACATTGCATCAATCATGATGAAATATTTGTATGTAAAATACAACCTATGCATTTGTCTCCTCAAAGAATTATGGCGTTGGTTATTGCTGTGCAGAAAATACTCATGGATGTCAAAGTACCATGACAGTGACTCATGTTCATTGATTACAATAAGCTGTAAGCTGGTCAGGATTCTTGGACATGCTTGACTTTAATAACAGCAAAACAAAATGGATATTCACTTTACTTGGGTGCTCATGCAGGAAGTTAAAGTTCAGTCACAATCTGTGTTTCAAATGCCTAGATCTATTGTTAATTTTGACTGTTGTGGTTCTTGCTACCTGACCATGTGTGACACTGGCAGTAAATCTGTATTGCTTTGGAGTGTTAACAAAGGAAATAATGCTTTTTATTTCAATCAAAATGATAGCTACAGCCGGTAAATTTGTTCTCAGAGTTAAGCCGAGATCTATCCACTTTCCCACCTCCTTCTGCCAAACATGGCATTTCATCTACAGTTACAACCATTATGTTATATAACTAATTCTGTGTATATCATGGTGTCATTTCACAGACCCAGACCACTGTGTTATAATGAGGTTTATATTCGCCTGCAGTTTGAAGCAAGAAGAACAAATATTATTAGTACAGAATATTATGTCTTGCAAGTTTTCAGAAATTAGGCATGATGGAATAGTCTGTTTCACCTAGAACGATCCTTCAACTGATAAATGTGTCATGAAGATTAGATAGGCAATGGATAATTCGCTATGCTCTTGCATTCTGTAAACAAATTGTTAATAGTCAATCAACCCAAGTTGAAGAAACTGTGTACAGTTCAGCAGTCTATTATACCTGAAAGGATCCTTCGATAGATACAGGTTTCATGAAGATCTCTGTGCTGTTCTTTTTCAGCAATGTGTTAAGGGGCACCTCTGCACTTCCCAGACTCTGCTCCCCGCAACACAAGTGAATCTAAAATAAAAAGGACATGATTTTATAATCATCAATGTATTTTAATCTGTACTCTTAATATTGCACCTCAACCACAAAATAGGTAATATATAAGAGGTATTTAATACAATACTCAAAAAGCTTCCAGAATGCACACTCAAACTCAAGCATTGGTTTCTGTCATTCTTTAAATAAATCATCCATATCTAATACTAATCCAAGTCTGAATTATTTGTGAAATTAATACTTTTTGAGAATGGCACAGTGTTTTCACTGCTGGACATTCAAATTTTGAGTTTGCATGTAAATTCAAGTTTGGGATCTTCAAGAATATGAAATGATTCAAGTGTTAGTAAACATTTCTCTGTAAGCACTGCACCAATGGTCAGTAACCTGTGTCTACTTTTTATGCTTTTATTGGTATCAATTATTAATGTTAAAAAATCTAATTCAATAAAGATTGACTTGAAAGAGCAATGTTCTGGAAGATCAGCTATCATTTACAACCAGATTTGTTGTTTAAACAATACTTATTTGCTGAATGGCTCCATAAATATTACGAAGAAATTATCACGTAATTGAGAAACAAGCCTGAAGCATGTATACAAATACCTACCCACCACCTAATTCTCCATTCATGGATCAAGTTTGTTATAAAAAAATGTGATGACCTCTATTGAGAGACCACCTGTTCTGAAACTACCATTTGTTTTGCTGACATAAGGGGTGGACTCTCAAGACAGGTTTTGCTGTACGTCTGTCATGAAACTTTGTTCATGTAAATGAACTCTATTTATTGCATGCTTTCTTATAATAAGTTTGTACAGCTCTCATGTACAGTGATAAATATAAATGGTCTTGCATTCAATAAAAATGGGAATATATTTCATTCCTCTGGAATTTCTTCCCCCTGCAGGTTTGGGGATGTAGAATAGACCTGATGTATCTACACTGCTGCATTTCATAAGAGGCGACAACCCTTTTGCTTTATTAATCATCCTGTGATGATGTCAATGCCGAGGTCTCTGACTTTTAAAAAAAGATTGCAGTTGTATAAAAAAAACTGACTTTGTATTTTAAGCATTTTACTATTCTTGCCTTTATCTTTGTTTTGCTTGCTTGCCTTTTTGGGGATACCTAAACTTACCTGGCACTATATAGCCAGGATTGTGCTGATGTGCTGCTACACACACACACACACACACACAGAGGATTTATTGGGGATTATATTTCATATGCATATACTTGTATGCTTATATGCTTCATGACGACAAGTTTAGTATAACATAACATGCATAAAATAAAAAATTTGGTAAATATGGTAATTTTTGCATTGATTTACTTTTGCCAATTTAGCCTCATTGGGGTATACAAATTTTTGTGTTTCTCATTTTTGCTGATTTGGCTACACTGGAGTATACCCATTGGTGCTGATTTGGCTACATTGGGGTGTACAAATGTTTGTGTTTCTCATTTGGCTACATTGAGGTACACCCATTTTTGTGTGCTTATTTAGCTACCCTGGGGTATACTCATTTTTGTGTGATGAATTAGCTACATTGGGGTATACCCATTTTTGTGTGCTGATTTGGCTACATTGGGGTAGACCCATTTTTATGTTTCTCATTCTGATAGAGAATGATTTTTTTCTTTTTTTTTTCTTTTCTTGCATACCATTTGATTTCTGTGCAGCTTTATGGGTCTGAATCAGTGGGAGATAACAAATTTAGTTCTTACTTACTAGAAAACAGACTGGGATTTTTTTTTTTGGTGGTCATATGCTTAAACAGACCTATTTTTGTGTTTTGAAGTTCAAGATTTTATTTTTAAACTTTACACACATACTTAACTACCACCTTTAGGTTGGTAGTGAACATTTGGTTAAAATCCAGCAAAAAACAACAAAGTTATAACAATGTGAATTTGTACATCCTACACAGTAAAATCTACCAAGATGTCAGAGTTGTCTCACTTTAGCAGTTGTTGTGCTCCGAGAAACAATTGATAAACAGGCAGTAATGCAAGGATGCAAAGGTGGCTGGTAACTTGATTGGTCAGCAGTCCACATTAGTCTCTGATGAGCCATAGTTAATGGACACTTGTTGATAGGTCAATTTTATCAATATTTATCTACAGCAATAATTCCATATTTACAGCATGGAGAAACTTCTTTTCAAGAGAAAAGCAGGGTTTTTTTTAATAATGTAATTCAAACAAGATGATAGATACAGATAAATATATATCAACCCATACATTCTGTATGCTGCTTGGCAAATCTAAATTCTGGAAGAATAATGGTATAGATTCAAAGAATGTTCGTTTCTGTTACAGAATGGTTGTCATCTATAATCTATGTTAGGACTGTGGCCTCATCAGAAAAGACTCTGGGGAAATCACTAATCCATTTCCTTTCCTCACCTTCAGGCCTGGCTGGCTTGTCATGAAGATTCGCAATGCTTCCACACTTGTCCGTATTCTCACAGAGGCCCTCTCAGCTGGAAAGTGTGGTTCAATCAAATCATGGAAGACTTCATTTGTGACATCGTTACCAAGTAGGGAATAGTAAAAGAAATATCCACTGACCCCTGGTGGCAGAGCTTGAGAACTAGGTATCAGCTGGGGGAAGAAATGCAAGAATAATTTAGTATTTCAACAAATTAGAAACAATTATGTCAAATGTCAGTTTATTCTCTGTGTTATTAAATATGAGAAGATACATATAGCAATGAATGCAGCTCAGATTTATACCTGTTGGCAAATCTACTAGCCAAAACAGTTGTCATGTAAGCATGGTGTTGTGTGTCAGTACAAGAATTTTTGTACAATTGTACTGTTTATATTTTAGGGTACAGGGTCTATTCTAGGATGCATATATGCATGATTCATACTAATTTTTTTTAAAAATCATGCTAAAATATCAACAAAATGTGTAAAAATCACACATAATATTTTCAAATTCTACCATTATGTCTATATTAACTCCCTCCTATATTTAGAAAATTTCCCCCTTTTTCGAATGGAGGGGGGAATTTCCCCCTTAACATTTCAGTCCTAGAACAGACAGTAGATCCAGTACCCCTCAACCCCCAGCCATCATGGAATTCTAAGCTCCAATTAACTTGTAACCTTTTTTTTTCTTACTATAAGTCCCTATTCCAAAACAAATTCTGACATTTGTTTGTAACAGAAAATCAGAATCTCTCTTAACAGCTGCCTCTCCTATTTGAAAAATATATGAAAGTAATGCTGACTAAAAACCATCCATGATTTCATTGTGACAAAATGATTGCCAGCAAGACAGTAAGTACTAGAGATAGTTTGGTATTTGTCACTGGGAATTTTCTTGGTGAAATTATTCAATTTATACCAAAGATTTATTTTATTAATAATAATGTAGTGCAGTTAGTTTTGCTATTTGTTGATTAGCTAAAAATATCAAAGTTACTATTATTGAAAAAATAACAGTAAAGTTTCTTCACCTTCATATCAGATCTAGTCACATTAAACACCCTAATTCATCTTCATTATTACTTTTATTCTCAATTGTCTGTATTACTGGAAAATAAGGGTTAATACTAATATGTATATACAATTACATAATAGTAAGAGCGGGGGGGGGGGGGGGGGGGGGGGGGGCAGTAAGGTTAGAAATGTTTCTTTAACAATTTTTTCAAAATGAATTTGCTTGCTGCTTTGGGAGTTACTACCCCCTACTGCGGCTCTAAGGGGAAGGTAGGGTGATTAGAATGGGTGTATATTTTATTGAAGTAAATTCTAGGAAGGAAACCTGACACGTCAATGCAATAACATTTGTTTTTGTCAGAGCAATAATACATCCTCTTTACCAAACACACACACACGTTCTCTGTGGAGCACCTACACAAATATACACACACATCCAATTGCTGTTTCATAAAGATAATATTAATGCACCAAAATAATATTTTCCTTTTTCTCACATGCGCTGCATTTCTTATTTCATGTACATTGCTAGCTGCTATTTCCTATTTGTGGTTACCTTGAATGTTCGACCAGATGTAAAGCAATCAATACAACATAAAGCAAGTGTGTTCCAAATTTTATCCTTTTCAAATCTATAGCTTCTTCTTTTAATTTCCTTTATCTGCATAAAAGTTTAACAATCCTCCTTTTCAAGTGCAAAAACGGTGGTGGGGGGGGGGAGGAGGAGTGCAAAGAAAAGAAAGCAAGCATTCGTGGTGTATTACATTTATAATAGATCTTCTGTTGGAACAAATATATTTGAAGATATAATCAGTCAACTTTTTGACAAAACAAACACATGGATGTTTAGATTGGAAGACAAACACAACAACAGATAGATAATAATAGGACAAACGGGCAGACAGACTGAGAAATGGATCGACAGAGATTAAAGGTAATGGACAATCAGAGGAAGAGATGAAAATAAACGGACTAATCGGCAAAGAGCAATTTGATGGATGGGCAATTGGCATATGGGTGGATCAAGGAACTGATGGACAGACAAACTCAAACTTAAAGACAAATAAAAAGGATGGAAGGTTGTACAAATATGGGTGAACAGATTAATGGATGGGCCCATACACGGACAAACTGACGGTTGGATTGAGTGTGTAAATGGGCAGAAAAAATGCACAGACAAGTGAACAGAGTTTTAGACAGATATTAAAGTTGTCCACTGAATAGATGGATAGAAGCACGGTTGGAATTTCCAATAATGATACAGTATTTTAATGTTCAAACAAGTGAGACCTATTAAAGCGTCTATCAGACAACAAACACTTTAATCTGAATTGGATGAAAGAGGATGCAACTAATTCTGAGCCCATTCGTTCATTCAGGAACAAAGGAAACCTTTTGAGGCCCAAAAAATTCATTTTTGAAAAAGTCAGTTGATGTACACATTATATCAGAAACATGATATCAAGGTTCTATTAATGTAATATTCCAACTATTAGTCACCTCTTTCATTTAAATGCCCCCATCCCCCCCCCCCCCCCAAAGGCATCTCGTGTTAACACTGGACTGGTTTTGTAGCATCAACTTTTTTTTATATAAAGCAATCAATACAAGCAGATTTTGGTTCTGTTCAGTTTGTGGGTTTAACGCCATTTTTCAGCACATGATAGGTTATACATGCTAGCCAGTGTGTTTGGTAAAGAACTCTGAAAAACCCCGGGAAGAACCACTGACCCATTGGAACCATGGGAAGCTAAGCTAGTGGCAAGCTTTCTCACACACCTACGTTGGCCGAGCCAAGACCTGAACCCATGTGGACAGAGGTAAGATGTCAGTGATCTGTAAAGGCGAGTGCCTTTGACCACTTGGCCACACAGGGCCCCAATACAAGCAGAAAATACTCCTAGTATTACAATATTTATCTGTATGTACTTTCGTACCAAGACCATATATTGTTTTAATCCAGGTTTGCAAACAGTGAGGTGTTGGGAGGGGGAGGGGGAAATTGTATATTTTAGTTGTATATGGAGTATTACTGGTTTTGATTTTATACATATTACTTTCACCATGCTCTTTAAGGATATAATTATACGTGTAAGTACATTTGGTATTTTTTCTTTATTAAAAACAAAAATGCTGTTGATTGGCATTTCGCACTCAGTACCCAAGCATGAAAAACATGAATCATTACCTTTACGCCTCTGGCCCTAATATGGACTTCTTATATATACATATTTGTTGAACGGAGGTTTAAAAAGAAAAAGTCATGCTTGTTTGTTTTCAAAGGCAAGTCTTTCTAAAATAATAAATCCAACTCAGATCATACTCAGTTTGAATTGTTTATTACAATTGTTACTCCATTGTATCTAATAGTCATGTATTCAGTGCACTTCAGTCAAGTATATCATTCATCTCTCTCGACAGATTTCTCTCTACTGTAGGTTTAATCAGTATAACTAAATCTCTCTATTTCACTGTCTTTAAATTCTCTACAGAAATTTGCAATTTATTTCCAACAAGTTGACAACAACAAATTCACATAATTTTGACTTAAAAAATATAGTTTACAAGAGTACTTACAGGAGGTATATCTCATATCTTCGCACACGCAGATAGATTTCAAATATACCATGACTGCAGGAGCAGAAGACAAAGTTTATCAGATCGATTTCTGTGGTAAAATCATAGTTTCCTGTAGGAGATGGAAATACTTAAACCCGAATATTTATTTATTTATTTAACAGAATCAATCTTTTCACATAAATTAATTAAAATTATTCTCGATAGTTTGATTTAAAATTCGTAAGTCTCCGCTGACATAGTGTATGAATGAAATAGTGTAAACCACGCAGACCTCATTTATTAATATTTCTTAACCTAATTATAATTAAATACTCATATTGTTTTTTTTTTTGTTTTTTTTTCATTTAAGTTTGCTTTAGAAATTTATAACTTTCTGTTGTTTTGTGATCCATGGATGATCTTCTGAAGAGCAATGAAGAACATATATCTTTATTTTTAATACAGAATACATTTACCACCCAACTTAGTTCTTTCACAATAGGTCATGATTAGCCTTTACTACCACTTGACAAAATATGGTGGTGGGCGATGCATGTACTCTATGTTAAATATCGTCCAAAATGGTATATTTCCGAACAAAATTGCATTTTTCAGCGTTCCACTACCATTTTGTCACATGATGTAATGAACTTGGTACGTGATGTTTATGTTGGTTTTTTTTACCATTGTCTCCCACTAGGATGGTCCCTGTATTTAAACTTGAGCTCAGTCTTCTAATACAAAATCTGATTTCAATAAATTAAGTCCTTCAAAAGTTACTTAGTGGAAACAAAACACACTGTAAGTAAGTGAAACTGCTTAGAGAACCTATTAAAAGAAAAGGAGTAAATCAAACTTGATTTAGAGCTTTTTAATATTAAAACTTATATAAAATTTGGTTTCACTGATTAAGTCCTTCAAAAGTTAATAAGTAGAACAAAACTCATTCTATATCCAAACTTATAGGTCAAACAAGAGCTATAACATACTGATATGGGAAAAAACGTTCTGTATGTAATTGCTTATAAGTTGAGTTCAACTGCAAACTGCATAGTCCTAGATCTGCTGTCGCATAATGTGCTGGAAGATCTGGGTCTATGCAGTTTGCTAGGAGTAGTCAACAGAACAAACAAAAAGACCCAGATCTGATTATGCGATGGCAGATCAGAGTCTATGTTGTTTGCAGTTGGAGTATATATGGTAAATCAAACTTGAGTTGTCTTCTTAATATCAAGCATCATACAAATTTGGTTTTAATTCTAGAAGTTCTTAAAATAAATTCGAGCAGTAACAAAAGTTGTGATGGACAAATGGATGTGACATGAAGTGACAGATGGACAATAGTAAAACTATCTGCCCCCTCCACATAATAAGGCAGGGGCATAAAAGAATGAAAATTAGAAACTGTTACAAATCAAGTGTTTTGAGAATGTTTACAGGTTTCTTGCTGTGTGCATATGCATACCTGTGCCAAATTAGCAGCACTAGCAATGGTTACTGAGAGAATGAAGTAATCTTTGCACCGGGCAGGTGGCCCTATTTGATAGTATCCCTCCTCTTCATTCAGAGTAGGTTGTAGTAGGCGAGAGTCTGCTCCTGTAGGGGGTAAATCATCTATCACTGCAATTAGAAAAGAAGCATGATGCAACTATACAGAGTTAGAAAAAGGCAGTCAGTATATATATATATATATATATATATATATATATATATATATATATATATATATATATATATATATATATCTTGTTACAACTAGGGGTTATGTAACAAAAGATAAGACTCAAACAAGCTTTCAAGATTGAATAAAAAATATCTTTAATTTTCTAAAATATTAAAATATTGCAACAAACATTTAAAGTGAAAGAATTAAAAATAACTTACAGTATAGAATATCCTTAAAAATCCTAAATTGTTTTAAAGTTCACTGTTCCGGAAGTTAATCCAAATATTCCAAATGAAATAGCCTTCACTGTGCTAATATGTTGATAAGTTTAAGTATATCCAAATAATCCTTGTGAATCTGGAATCTCACAAACATTAGAAATGTTTCCGATAATTCCACGGAGCTGTATAATAATTCAGATTAAAGACAGTACTAAATCCTAAATGTACTGTATTAATTATAAATAAATCTCCAAATAAGTATATCCCACACACAAATTGAACCAATTTCATAATGACCTCTCTCTTCAAATGTAACTGTAAAGAATATCTAAACACAGGATTATTTCCTATATATATAGCATTAATGCGCAGAATCGAAATAAAAACCCATACTACGTCTTCAATAAACAGGGTATTTCAAAATAATGCAACCCTCTCCGAACCAATCAGGAATTAGGTTATGCGTGATTCGGCTACAGTGCTTGAGTACTAGTGGTGTTTTAAACAGTAAACATTGTATTGATTCATTCTTCGAATGTGACCTTAAACTATAATTCCTAGTCAATAATGTTTACTCCTAAAAGCACAAGAACTAGATCGAAAGTTCATTACTCTCTTTTGTGCGGAAAATACGTCATATGACTAAAGCTACAAGCAAATAGGTGAAAATATCGATCGAGGCTACCGTATGTATACTCATAAGATGACAGCTGTTTAGACCAAGAACAGAAATCATAAACCAATAAACTATACCATTATTAAAAAGAAAAATATATATATATAATTCCGTAACAATATACACATAAACCTGTCCTGTCTACAGTGGCCACCCATGAGAAAAGGCTAAAGTGGCCTTTGTAGATAGATGAACTCTAAAGGCAGATTCAGCTCTCAAACTTGGTTCATGACAAATACATATACTATGTGCCGAATAGAATTAACATTATTATTAGTAGTAGTAGTGTTGTATTCTATCAAGATATATCTATTTAGTTTAGCTAATTAGCAAAAAGAAAAATAACAAAATAATAAAAAAAAAAATTCCACTTACTTTAAATCATCACTTATCACTAGAAATGGCATTTAAATACAATTACTAATTGACTGCTTACGGCAGACTTTTTGTTGAGCCAGTTCATATAATTAGGCATGAAAACTGGTGTTCACACTTCAAACAATTGATGGATTAAGTAGTTGCTCAAACTCACTGAGATCAAAAGACAGTTGGCTTTTGTGAGAGGCCTTTGATGATTAGGGAATGAAAAGAAGCTTCCTGTGACTATTCTTAGTAGCATATAAACCATAAGGGATATCACAAGTGCAACGTACATGTATATCTACTTATTTGTTGTGATTGTACGTAATCTCATACATTCTGGATTAACATTGTTCTCAAAATCAACAATAATATCTCGCTCACGCTTAATAATCCCTTGGATCTGAGTTTGCCTGACTCATATTTCTGCTGCAACTACATGACCACTTTGTCCACTATCCAGCAAACAAATTGCTTTGATTCTCTCATGTAAGGACAAAAACTGCCTTGCTTTCAAAGCCGACATGGTGACTCCTTTGAGTTTGATTGATAGTTTGACTGGACTATGGTAAGTACAATCGAGATATGAAATGCTTGGAGCAGTCACTGCTGATAGGCTCCAGAGACCACTTAAGGCGGGGTGAAACCAGTGTTTGGTTAGGAAACACCTGGTCGCTGACCACTGAAAGCAGTTGACCCTTAAATACAGGGCATTTATATAAGACATTTGCCAGGGAAAATTAGATTCACCGTTATGACCAGGTAACCGATGAACACAGGTGACCATTATAGGACAGGTTTTACTGTAATTTCTAACTTGTTACCCTCACTTCTCCCTATTTTTGCCAACTTCACCCTATTCTGGATGTAAAGAGAAGTCACTGCACCCATATATTAGAGTCCAACATGGACCTGGAATTATTAGCCTTGGTTACTTTGAACTCTGTATCCGTTGTTATACTCATTAGAGTAATTTCCCTCCCCCCAGTCAGTATAGTAAAGGAAATTGATTTTTTAAAGGTTCTGATTGGAAATGGGGCCGAATTTCAGACCCAAAATAGGCCCAGAAAATACTTGGGACTCTCCCCTAATGACTTTGACTTTAATGTGACATTAAAGAGATATGCAATAGTGAAGAAAAGAAAGATATCTATTATTTAAATTGAAAGGCTGTAATGAGTTTTTGGCATGAAAACATGATATAAATTAGGTAAAAAAAGAATACTATGTAAATATATGTACCTTCTTTTATATTTCATTGATTTGTTCACTTTTATGATGATAACGCACATTTTGAAACATTTTGCAATCCTACACCATGCTTACCTTTAGTAATGGCAGTCAAATCTTATGGTGGATCAGCATAATTTGTATAAAACTGAATTCACTTCTACTGAGTAGTTTTTTTTAGAAGTTGTTTAAAAGGTCTTTTTTTTTAAATAATGGCAGCCATACTGGATGGTGGATCACAATCATGTGTATAAATCTCAAAGCACTTCATTCTCAACCAAATATAATAAAAACTGGCCCCGTGGCTTTTGAGAAGAAGTTTAAAATAGAAATTGATGATGGACAAATGACACACGACGAATGCAGGTCCATACAATAAGCTCACTTGGTCTTACAAGCAATGTGACAGTGGGGAAACATGCCCTGCAGACCAAAGCATGAGTCAGGATATGCTACAACCATCCACAGTGATTTCTCCATGATTTTCATACATATGGAAAGTTTTTATATGAGAGACAGTATTTATGAATATACCCCTTATACTATGCTTTAACAAACGTGTGATAATTAACTCTTAATGAATAAAGATTAAAGTTCTAGTTGTTTATCGTCATCATCAGTACAGGGGCAGTGATCACGTATTATGACAATGGCACTAAATCATACACATTACAACTGCATGTAACAGCAGAGGCATTACCACCAAATATCAAAAAATGCATGTCCACCACTGTATACCCTTGCCAAGTGCAGTTGGTAAAATGCTTTTAATAACTAGATATTAAATGAAAGCATCTCATTGCCCAATTGCAAAAGTCACTTAGTAAGCACCTGACTGTGATGGCTGATCTAGATGTCAAGCACAAACATGATCATATTGAAATTTGTTAATATTAGTGAATGTTACAGGTTTCATTACATTCACGACAAATCAAATACACGATTTTTATGCACATGCTCATTTTTATGTGGGGATTTTCATTATTTGCGCAATTGCACATCTCTGTTTTCGGTTAACAACATTATTTTGCCAGAATAACTTTATTATGCTATATACTTTTCAGACTTCATTTTAAAATAATTTTATTTATGCTTATGTTTTCAGGCACAAGTGTACCATCTACACTCGCGAACAAGCCGATACCAACTGCAAACTGCACAGACCCAGATCTGCCGTCGCATACTGCGCTGGAAGAACTGGGTATATGCAGTTTGTAAGGACTAATCAGTAGAACAAACAAACAACAAGCATCTGGCGCATTATGCGACGGCAGATCAGGGTCTATGTTGTTTGCATTTGGACCCAGATTATACGCGAGTATATACAGTAGTTCTCCAATGACAAAACAAGAGAGAAAGACTAATACTGTTTTAGAAAGTGGAGGAATGGTTTGCTTATCACTGGAAATGACCTTGATAGTTAAGAGTCAAATGTTAAAAGTGGGAGAACCATATTTTACTATTAATTAGGTCACTGACACTGATATAATGAATACCATTTGTTTAAACTATATTACTTACATGAAGTGGAAAAAATCTTGATGGTAAAAACATTAGAAGGATATGTCACCCTTTATTAATAGAAAGCCGTTAAAGTCAAAACCTTCATCTCAAAAATTTTGTCTAACACCTTCATTGTGGATAATACTAAAACATGCACCGTCACATACCAGTTGTATATCTTGGAACTATTTTCAGTGGATAATAACTTACATGCAAATAACACAGTACTAAACTGATCCCTATTTAATATATTTTATATAATGTTATTAATTTATAAGTATTGGAATGTAATTCAATTTGCATTTAGTCTGAAACAAGTTTCAGTACAATACCACACAAACTGGGATTGGTTCACTGGTTTTGTTAGTAACATTTAGAACTGACCTACTATTCTCTCACATGCTAACAAAATTCACTAGTTGATTGCTTCAACTATCTGGAAAAGTACAATCAAGATTTGTCCTATGATAATTATTTTCATTCTCTTTTATTCATTCCAAAACTCTGACACCAGTCAGAGCTATATTCTATGCAGATTGTCACAGACAGTATATGATCTTATATGAGATAAAACATTGCAGATTTTTTGTTTCACAAGTGAAGTTGTGTTTTCTAATATGCCTTAATTTTCTTGTGAACTCAAATAAATATCACTACACCAGTAATGTCTGTTTACATATATTACATACAAGTAAAGGGTGATTACTTTGCTGTGTGATTAAAGATATAGCCTGATATCATATGTGTGAATTTTGTTGGTTGCCGGGCTTGGATCTTTCATTTTTTTGCTTGTTTTCAGACACTGAATAAAACAGTTTTTAATGGTTTTGGACAGCAAAGAAATTATTTATTTTACATTGTCAGAAAATAATGTACTTTTCTATGAAGAACAACAGAGTTGCACTTTTCTATCAAGAACAACTGAGTTGCAGTGATGGAGTGGTAAGCATGCTAAACTTATAATCAGTGGGTTGCAGGTTAAAAAAAATCTGGCCAGACAAGCCCAGGTCAGCTGCGATGGTGTGTCTCTGGGCAAGGTACCTCACTACCAGTGCCCTAGCACTATTAATCTTTCATGTGCTGACAGGCCATTAAATATGATACAACCAACCGTTGAATCTATCAAGGACAAATCTAATGATATGACTAACCCCTTGGCGGTGCCTCTTTGGCCTTGAAGCTGCTCTGCTCATGGCCCTTGTCCTCATCAAGATAGATCGCTAATCGGAGCTCCGGCTTGGACTTCTGGTATTTACTGTGGAGTAAGGGATACCACTTGGAAACCTGTAGATATTTGTAAGAAACAGCTGTAATGTAATGAAAACAACAACAAATGTAATTTATCCAAATTACAAGAGTATCGTGAATGGCACATTATGTCTGCCCCGTGTTTTATAGTCCTCTATGTAGATAACTGAAATATATGTACAGAAGCCATTTTTATTCTTTCAGTCACAGTGATCTTGAGCCTCAAATTGATAGAGTTTTTTCGTACCTCCATGGGCAAGCCATCCACAAAGTTTGGTAACTGGAGAACTCTAATTATTGTGCGGAACACATTTTTCCTCCTTCAGTCACTGTGACGTTGACCTTTTGAGCTTTTAACCCCAAAATTGATAGGGTTCTTCCTTACCCAAGCACAAGTCATCCACAAAGTTTGGTAACTGTAGAGTGTGGACAACTCAAGTTATTGTGCAGAACAAAACTGGTAACAGAAAGAAAAAACATAATAACATAATACACTCTGCCTTATGTTAGGCATATAAAAACCTAAACTGTATGACAGTCTTGAAAAGGCCATGCATTTATGTAAAAGGTAATGAAAAAAAGGGCTGGTATTGTCATGTGCCATACATGTAACTTTGCAAGAAAGGTAGGCAATCAAAGATATTGCCCGGACAATGTACATACAGATAAGGCTGCATTAGAATACCATACTGCAGGACTTTATAAATCCACTTGCCTGATGCCTGAGACAAGCTCAAATTCAGCATATATTAGCACCTTTATTTAGCGTTTATATGTACCACATTCCTCTATTACATAACTGCCCACAGTTTGTTTCATCTATCGATCCTTTATTTCACATGATATACTGTCAAAGTCTGTCATTTCCAATTTGTCATCAATGTTAAGCTAAGTCTTACATTTTCTCACTCAGAATGATATAATGTTAATAGTTACCATTTGAAGAAAGTTTTGACAAATAGGGAATAAATATTTATATTTAATTTTAATTGTAATATTTGTATGTATATGGGATATGCCAACTTTAAAGTCATAACCTCGCCATGGGCATTTTGTGAGCTGCGACAGTCTATGTGCAGAGCTTGCAGACTCTATAAATTTGACTTGTCAAAGATTGTTTTGATGCATGTCACTAAATTCAAGGTGACTAGTTGATAACTGTGAATAATGACACTTGTAAGATTTCTTTGACAGGTGTGCTTGGAAATAGAAGACACTCGTCTCTAATGATCAGTCACCTGGATATCCTTAAAAGCACGACTGATGTACTGAAAATCTAGCACCCTCAAGGAATGATTATCATTTATTGATTACCGAATGTCATAATTATATTAGACTGATACATACTTACCTTTTGGCAAATAATTAAATGGATAAAAATTTATGTATTTTTAAATCATTCTCGAAAGTTGGCTTGTCAAAGTTTGTTTTGATGCATGTTGCTAATTTCAAGGTGACTAGGTGATAATTAAGTAAATGGATAAAAAAAATGTCCTCAAATCATTCAGTTGTGAGTATAAAAAAAATATTATAAAAATTGTTGATGTAGTTGAAGAAATGAGTCTGCTAACATATCTAGGCAAAAAAGTAAACTTAACAAAGTTTCCACAAACTAATCTAATGAGTTGCTTAAAATGTCAGTTCAACATATTTTACCTAAATATTTCTCTCTCTTTCTTACAAATCTATCTATTTCCAAACCATTATATACATATCCATTTATCTATCTATATACATATATATGTCTGGATCTGCTTTTCTAACTATATATGCATTCTAACCCTTCCTTTTCTTCTCATCTACATATCTATCTACATGTACTATTTACATATATCCTTTTGATAACTTGAATTATTGGCATAAGATAAAAAGAAAACAAGTTCTTTATTTGCAGATAAATATAATGTGATTTTCTTAAAGCATCCCATATTTTATTTTACCTAATGTTTTAAATTTAGTTGTTGGATTATCTTGTCATATTTTGGGCAAGCTCAAAACTCATAAGAGCAAGTTCAATTTTTTCCAGTCAGCTTTGTAAAGTCATATATTAAAATGTATTGAAATATTAGTGGAGAACTGAGGATCCATACAATTTTTTATATGAAAGCGGTGATTATTCATTCTCTTTGAAACTTGTTGAAGTGTTTGTTCAATATATTGCATGTTACATATATTACAGGTTATCACATCAATTACATAAATTGATATGCAGTAAGTGTTATAATGTAGAGAAAACAATTTTCTTGTGTTGGAGCTACTAAAATAGGTACTTTCTCTAATATTTGTACATTGAGAGCACCAACATCTGTTACATTTAGATGATGAAAAACAGCTGTTCATATTTTCTGTCCGTTTAGTTCTGATAACAATTGGTGCAAATTCCTAGGTCTTCTATAAGGAAAAATTGGCTTGCTTTTGTAAAGAGTTTTTATACTGTTTTTATTTGATAAGTTGAGGAGACTCCAATATTTATTATTTGTAAGACCTATATTAGGTAATGCAGAATTATATTGTATTATGAAAGGAATTATATTTTTCTCTTTCGTACATTATGCTGTTTTTAAAGCATCATTTTTAGTAAGAATATGGGCTTTATTTAAAGCAGAATCAAACATGGATAGGATAATTCCTGCTTTGGAAAAATGTTTTTAATTCATTCAAAGAATTTTGTAACAAACAATCATCTGAAATAATACAATGGTATCTTTTCGCCTGGCTATAAGGTATAACGTTTTTACATGACCTGGGATACAAGACAAATATTCCACATGCTGGTGGATATTATTTTTTGTGGATGTTTATAGACTGATTACCAGTAAAGATAAATAATTTTTTTTATGTCATCCTGTAAAAGTTGGAAGCAAGGGCTTATACATTGATATCTGTAACCAAATTTTGATAGTAAATGAGGTTACCGTCTTTTGCAAAAACAAAGTCATACAACAAGTTAGCTGAATCAAACTAGGAACATTGTTAATAACTGATACAATTCATCAAGTATTTCTTTAATTTGTATATTCTGGGCTGGACAAATCCAGTTGCCCGATGCCTTGGACAAACTCAAATTCACCTCGGGCAAGCCCCAAAACTTAAAAGAAAAAGGTCATGTTTAGTTCATAATGTTTTATGTTCTGCAAGCTTATACTCTGTGAACTTACCATAGTACAAAAATATCATCACCTTTATTTACATTTATATGTACTGCATACTACTGTTACATAAATGCCCACAGTTTCATTCATCTATTGATGTTTTATTTCATGATACACTCTCAAAATAAGGCATTTCCATCCTCCAATCATTGGCAAGGTCAGTCTCACATTGTGCAGACATGTTAACATGAATGCTTACTATCTGCGGCATGTTTTGACAAATACAGAATAAATATTTAGGTATTAACTTATCATTTACAGTTTAATCGTATTTGTTAGTATACGAGATTCACCGACTTTCAAGTCCTACTGTGGCCACAGGCAGTGGGTTAGTACGTTCCTCCCTAATCATAAAGCTGGCCAATGAAACTGCCTGGCCTACTTTCTGGTCCAATGAAATGTGCCATGTGTTTGTCAACTCTTAAAAGTTGGCTTCTCAAATATTTTTTTGATGCATGTCGGTGATTTCAAGATCAATAGGTGATAACTCTTGATGACATAACTCAAGAGATTTCTGTTACAAGTGTGTTTGGAAATAAAAGGCACAAGTCTCTAATGATTAGCCATGTGGATAACTCTAAATGTACCAAAACATCAAGCATCGATGAGTGGTGTTTACCATCTATTGTTTATGTAGTAGTTACTGGAGACTGATACATACTTACTGTTTGGCAAATAATTTAATGGATTAAAATAATATGCTCTCAAATCATTCAGGTGTGTAATAAATAAATCATTACAAATCCATTCTCATTTCCAAGTCAAGCTTTCATTATTGTTGATGTAGTTGAAGAGATGAGTCTGCTATCTGTCTTTGTTCTTCTAACAACATTTGCATTCGTTCTCTAGCTATCAGTTCAAAACTCTTCCTTGTATTCTCATCTACATATCTATCTTTTTCACAACTTCAATTATTGGCAAAAGTTCAGAATGTACCAAAAAATTATAGAAGAAAACAAAATAAGCTATTTATTGCAAAATAAATAACACAATTTAAAGGAAGCATCCCATATTTTATTTTACCTTGTTTTTTTAAATACTTACATTGTGATATTATGTTGTCATATTTGTGGGCAAGCTCAAATCTTCCAAAGGCAAGTTCAATTTTCCAGGGGTAGTCACGTGTGCAATTGGGTAATTGTGTATGTTACAGAATTTGATGTCATACAACTCGAACAAGGCTTTCCACAAAATTTCATATTTATTTCAGGTTGCCTGTGTTACTAAATTTTTAAACAACAGTGTAGACTAGCTTCTCTTCAAAAGTCAGACAAACAACTGCTCACCTGTTTATTATGTGCAGAGCGTAGATCCAGTACCACATAACCGATGACTTCCCTGGATGAATTTGTTGTATCCACTGCATAGCAGTTAATTTTGATTGAAGTTCGGTTAAGACGATGCTGCTGGAGTGACTTTTTATCAAGTTCCCAGGCCAACTCCTGAGTAAAATCTGGGGATTCTGCATGACTAATAGGATCTGTTGATAACAATTCACCATCAAATCTAGCTTCTGCAATCAGCTGATGCTTGGGACGCTTTGGGAATTGTCTCCCTAAAACAGAACAATGACACTGTATAGAAAGTTTTCATGATGTAAATAGCTAGTTTGCGGTCTCCCTTACAATAATGATATCATTCAATGTGGCAAATGACTCAGTCTTTACTGGTATATGCACCACGATTTGGACAGAAAATTCAAGACATGATACTTAATTAATCTCCATGTACACATATATAGTACATCATGTTTACAAGGGGGATAGCTTTGTCAGAGTACTGGCATATCAACCCATGTGAAAAGCATGCAGTATACTCCTGCAGAAAATAGGTAACTTTACAGATTTGGTGAAATTCAGCCTATTGGTATTGATAAATCCACATTTATAAACCCATAATCCACTTTTTCTAGGTAAGACTATCCCAGTCATACCTATTGTGATCAGCATCTACCACCATTCTGATGTAAGTGGGAAACTATGACCATGTTGTTTACATTGACGTCTGCTTCTGACAACGGGCTTTTCTGGCAAAATAAGCCTGTTGTGGTGCTTCTTTCACTGGTGTACTGTTACAATGACTCAGACTTTTGGGGTTTTGTAAAGAATTAAACAATCATTCGCGTTGACAATCTGCCTTCTCTGCTTCCTGGTTACCATGACAAACTAAAGCATGCTATCAAATCACTATCTGGACCAGATTTAATGAATGTAAACTGTTGTAAAATGATTCATGTGACTGTTGAAATAATCAAAATAAAATTGCTCAATTCTATTTGTTCTGACTATATATTTTGATAAAACTATTTTGAGACATGTATTGCTAGACAATGAATGACAGTAATCTGGTTTGCCATTGGAGACCATGCATTGTTGCTATGTGTAGGTACAATATTTAGATTGATCAGTGTCACCAAGATGCTTAATCTTCTGCTACCAATATTATTAAAACAAATAGCATTAGTTCTTGTTTCAACGAGTTTTTCTAGGGATGAAATTATTGTGGAAATGAACAGTGTGTAAGAATAGCATTCCAGGATGAGTGCTTTTTAGTACCTTGCCAACATATCCACTTTTCCTTAAATTTTCTTACAACTTTAGGAGATTTATTCTCCTTCTCCTCAGAATTGTTACTACTATAACTTTCTGTTTCTTTGGAGTCTGAGGGTTGGAATGATCATCACTGGCAGGTCATTTCTGAGACTGAGACAGGAAAGAAAATGTACTTCTTTGAGCCACTGTAATTAAATGCTCACAAATACATCTAATATAACAATATTGTTCCATCTTGTTATTTCAAAGCAGGACATAAATCAAAGCGAGTAATGTCTTGTAAATTCTTACTGAATGATACATTAATTAAAACATTAACGTTTCACCGACTGAAGCAAATTATTCACCAATAAAACACAATTAATTGTCCACCGACCTCCGACAACTGACCTCGTGAGCCGCTATATTTTCCAGTTTTGTCTAACTGATTATGGCAATCAAACAAAAGCCAATATTTGATCAAAAGTTAATACCCTCTTCCTCTATCATAAATGTCAAATATAATCTCAAAACAATCTGACCTTGAAGCATAACATCAGTGTCCTGTTAGCTCCGCCCAGTTCAAATTGATTTTACATAGGTGCGATATTATTGGATGAAAAGGTGTAAACAGTAGTCTAGTAATTATCGATCACTGGGTGCATACAGTAAATTTGTTATTAACAGTGCACGCTGTTTCTACAAAGCGAGTATCATTCATGTAGCGTGCAAGCTATCAAACAAAGTTCAAGTGATTGTAATGGGATCTGGTGAAGCTGTACAAGGTAGATCTTAGGAGACAAGGAGAATAAGAAAAATGGTAATTGACTGTCAGTTCCTAATCATTTTGATCAAAAGACTAATTACATGTGTGTGATTTGATACCTCTCTTTGATAAACATTACTCAGCATAGATTTAATCCATCATATTATAAATCCTTATGTGATATTCTGAACGCTTGCATTTTATAGTATTTTAAAAAAGTGCCAAGATTTTGGGACTTGTTTTGTTTGTCGGATAAATATGAACACTCATGTTAATCATCATAAAAAAAAACAGTTTTTTGGTGTCATGTACAGATATACTTTCGTTTCTGAGTGATTATCATATGTGTACTTTCCCAATGGCAACTTTACATAATTTCTTTCGTACCAAGCGACAAGGCTGTAAATGAGCATGTTTCTCTTCTCTGGCCAAAAGAAATTAGAGGATGCATCTAGATTTGATAAAGAAATCAGGACACCAAAGAGACTGAGAGATTCATGGAATGATATTGTTTTGATTTTGTGGCGTTTAATGCCATTTTCCAGCACATGATAGGTTATACATGGTGGCCAATAGATTTGGTGGAGGAAGAACCACTGACCCACAGGAAGATACTGGCAAGCTTTCTTACATAACCACATTGGTTGAGCCAAGACTCAAACTCAAGTGTGGAATGAATTATGGAATATTACATTCTCATGGGTAGAAAAATGAGAAAACAATGGAACATTATTAGCTTTATGCACACAGTGTGCTGACTGTGGAAGGAAGAATGCAATGGCAACCCAAGAAACATCAGGTCCAGAGCTTAAGGATTTTGATCCTAAACTTGCTGTGGATAAATTTGTTTAAGTTAGTTTAATAAAAGAGTAAATTTAGTATGCTGTGTTGCTTAAAGATGACATAAAAATGTGAATGGAACATGATTATTTGTTACTTCTTCCAGTGTCTTGGAAAATGTATTAATCTGAAATGAAATTAAGCTAAATAAAAACATGTGCATTAATACAGAAAAGAAAATGTAATCTCTTCCTTGCTTGCTTCTAGCTGCACAAAAAATAAAGGAATGGCAAGGTAAAATGGTTTTGAGAATTGTTATAGTCACAAACAATCATGGTTATCAACTGCCTTAATTTTCCATTTGTTTCTTATAATACTAAATATTTTACCATGAATGAGCATCAACAATGTGAGCTATATATATATATATATATATATATATATATATATATATATATATATATATATATATATATATATATATATATATATTGGTCACACAACAATACACACATAATGTTCTGTATTACTGCATGGAAAAAAAGTATCGTTATTGTTACTCCTAGTTTTTGGGCTCGAACTGCAACTTTTTCAAAGGAAGGAGTCCTGGAGAATGTCAGTCATTTCGTAACCTGGTCATTTCGTAACCGGGGCTTTTTATCTGACAATTTCAAAAGATTGTTTTTATAATTTAATTTCACACATTCTTTGGTAAAAGATTGTTTTTATAATTTAATTTCACACATTCTTTGGTAATGTTTTAACTAGAACATTTACTACTATAATTATCGCTTAATTGTCATTCTAATTACTGCTTCATTATTTTGGTTACAAGTTAATTTCCTTAATTCATTTTCTCGAAGTACAGTATTTTATAATTTAAATCTGATTGATTGTTTTGCAAATACTTCTCTTGCTGTCTAACAATATATACATTAAGCTGTTATGTTCTATTCATACATGTCTTAAACACTATTTATAAACTTATTCTTGTGATTTTATGCACTATAATATTAATGTATTCAAACTGTTATTTTTAGATCCATTTTAAACTCATTATATATGTTTCTGATTTTATTGTACTTTCAACAGTTTTAAAATCTGACTCCTTTTCATTTTTAAAAATTAAAAATACATAATTATAAACGTTTGCAATACTATTATATTAAATGCAACTAATGTTTTAGGAAAATACAATAGCATGTGAAGAAATACTGGGTACAGAAACATCCCAGTTACAAAATGACCCGCACCCATCCTGGACTGCAACTTGAAAAATACTATAGAGAGCACTGCACCTCTTTTTGAATAGCTTTTTGTTTTCTGTAGTATTTAAGGTAAATTTTAACAAATCAGTAAATGCCCACAGAGTGGTGTCCCTTTGTAAGTGTTCTCTAGTCTCGACTGAGAATATTTTCACAAAACTTGAAGTCTCCTAGTCCTACAATGTAAGATGTGCACCCTGATATTTATGATGTGGGTCTGTGACGTCTGACTACTTACATAAATGGCGTTGTGTAGCATAATCAGTTGGTTGAAATGCGATGGGAGCAGAGGAATGCCAAAGTCGATAAAGAAGAGATAATTATCTTAAACAAAATGAAGCTGCATAATCGCTTTTATCAACATTAGTATATTTTTCTTCGTTTCGTTAAAGAATAAACTCCAACTTTAACCGACTTCAGCATTCCTTGGCTCCCGTCACATTTCAACCAACTGGAATGTGCGTCCACTTGCTTGTGTCAGAATTTGATTCCATTAGATTAAGTATAGTCCAACTACTGTAATTAGACTTTAATTTGTGGAATAGTGTGAAGTGTGACATATTCCTGAAAATGTGGCCTCTAGTTCCCCTGTCAGTCGACCGAGGATCACGCTACACAACGCCATTTATATAAGTAGCAAGACGTCGCAGCCCCACATCATAAATATCAGGGTGCACGTCTTACATTGTAGGACTAGAAGTCTCCCACCCCTGTAGAAACCATAACTTTATATATCCGATATTCGCATACAAATTAGGCGGAGTTGAACATATTATGATTTAGATAAGTCATCAAATTTGATCAAACGAAGTTATCAAAGTTTCCGAGCCAACTCATTTACAATGTGCGTGGAAGACCGCACCACTGTCTGCCGCTGGTATAAAATACGAGATCAGACCTGCCCCAACGGCTATCAAAGATGTTAACCCCAATAAAGTCTCTGAATCTAAAATTAATACCTTCTAGTACTGAAATAACAACCAAGAATCTATCTTTCTCCACCATTTTAACTGGACAAAGAAGACCACTCTTTACAAGTGTCATGAAATAAGTTGGCAAGATGGACTTTTGAATACAGCCGCCATCTTCTTCATGTATCTTATGTTGACACAGGATATGACGTCAGATTACTAGTGTGGAACCAGTAGTCGCACAGGTTCTCTCTCTCTCTATTGTGAGTTGAACATTTTGTACAGAAATATAATTTTTATTTATGCAGATTTATGAAATAGTGATCTCAATTAAACTGCCTTTTAAACTTCAGTTTTATTATTGTTTATCGTAAATAAACCATTACGCTTGGTAACGGGGATTCCCGACCTGCGCAACAAGGTGGTTGCTGATTACTTTTTCCGGTTGGTAGGACCTACGCTGAAGAAGTAGAGCTTCATCTATGTGCCAATAATTGAGATTTGTTTCATTTTTAAAGACAAGGTCTTAAACGTGACCTTCTATATATCATTTTCAATCAAAAGGAAAATCTAGAAAAATTAAAATGAACCTTTAGTAGGTGTAGGAATTTAATGATGTCTGGCTAAAAGTAGTTCCAGACGAAGAAACAATTTCATGTAGACCAAGAAGGCTATAGATGTAAATTTTGTAATCTTGAGGATGTAAATATGGGATCAAGTAACTGTACTTTAAAATCAGATAAGAAAGGATTCGATTGAACCTCATGATTGCCATTAAATGCACGTGAATACTCTCCTAGCATGGTCTAGGAATGGCTTATTCACCATGAAAGAAGATCAGACCACTTCCCATGTGTGGATCTGTTGTTCTTTAAAACTTTTTTCCTAGCGATAGTTTTCGGCCATTCCCTAACAGAAGCTAAAGGATAGCATGCAGAAGCGTGAATACGAAAGAAGTGACGACCAGAACAGAAGAAAATCTAGCGCGCGCAGCATGCATAGTTCAAACAGACAAAGCGGGTCCAGTAGTTCTGGCGTGTTGATGGTAGGCCCAAACTTCAGGGTGGGGAAAAAGATTGGCTGTGGAAATTTCGGAGAACTCCGATTAGGTAAGAATGCACAACAGTTTAAAATTAAAATGGTTCTTAATGTTTGGCTGCACATAATTATGTGGTGCGGGTTAAGGGACATTAGGATTTTCTTTGTCTATTTCATAGGGTTTTGTTGCATAAAGCTGTTTTCATGCACTGTGGAATCACAGGAGCTTGACGTAGATTGTGTTTTACTTTTTCTGGATCATATCCTCTGTATAATAAAGAAAAGACTGGACAGTTGCTATGTTTTTTCCTTACAGTAGAATCATTCCAAGAGACATTTCTTCCTTATGCAAAAGTTTACCTTTTTCTATGGTATATTCTTGCAGGATACTTAGCTGTATTCATTCATTCCATGCATTGTGTCATTTTTCATTTTTCATTTCTCCATCAATCACAATGGTGCAGTTAATCAATCTCATGCTAGCTCTGGTGGAGGGATAATTACCTAGAAAATCACCACAGCGACTTGGCCGACACGTGATGTACACCTCCACCATGGAGTGGGCTGGTAGACATTGTTGACATTCGAATAGCCAGTGTATAAAGAGCGCTCATGGAGAGACTGAGACATCGGAGTGATTTACATTTGGAATGAAGAATCAATCGTCTTTATGTAGATATGGACAATAAAAAATCATTTCAAAGAAGTTTTGTTTATTTAATACATGTGTAGTTAGAAAATCTTTGATTGCAACTTAATTATAAGAGATAGGGTGATTAGTCTTGGAATCCCGACAAATTTCCTACATTATTATTTCTTTCAGCAATAAATTTAATTCAGTTTGACTGGACAATTAACAAACTTATGTGGTTAATTGCAAGGTAATAATTGAGGCTGTTTAATATTGTGTTCCAAGTCAGATGGCTTACGACACCTTTCTCATGCCAAAATTGACATCTTCTTTTGACACTAATTCTTGTCAGTATTTTGTAAGTGTTGATAATGGTTACTGCCTTGATTTCTCTTGAAGATCCACTGAAGTCAGGTCTCTGTTAGGGACAGACCATTTCATTTTCTGATGTGGTGAGTGGCACTGGGTTTCTTTTTGAAAAGCTTGAAAACTATTGTCATGCTCTGATGGCAGACATCTTGAAAATCTTCTTGTCACAACTCCTCCTACATGGAAACACATGGTAGCGTGGAGTTTTCACCAGAAGACTTCTTATGGTATCTAGTTGGTCCTGAATGAAAATGATGCTGATCTGACATCGAGTATGGCCACCATGTTGTCATTACATCTCCAGAATCGATGGACATTTTGACATACAGGTTTTCGTTAAAAAAACTTCTTATGATATCCAGTTGGTCCTAAAAGAATGGTGTCCAGCAGACATCCAATATGACTGCCACAAAGAACATGTTGAAAATCTTGTCACAAATTCTCCTAAATGGTTTGTCACACTGGCATGAGGTTTTTACCAAAAGTCTTCAAATTGTATCTAGTTTGACCTAAATGAAAATGGTGCAGATCTTACATCAAATATGGTTGACACAGTGGCTAATTTGAAAACCAGTACTCTGCAGTTAAAGAGAGGAAATGATCTAATCTTGAATTCCTGGGAATTCTGTTGGTTGAGCATCAGTCCCTTTGAGGGGCTCTTGTTGAGCGAACAAATTGTACAGGTTTTGATTCCTATATGGGATTCTGTATTTGCTCTTAACAAAGAAAATCCTCATCAGATATTTGCTTTCCTTGTCAAATGACAAATTAGGAACTTTTTTCTTCATGTGTAAATGGAGTGTCCTTTGAACATTAGACTCTTGCTGGTAGAAGTTCTAGTCATGATTTGAGCAATAAATAATAAATAACAATGTTTTTTAGCAATTATTTCACATTCATCTCTTTTCAGGAAAGAACTTGTACAACAATGAACATGTTGCCATAAAATTGGTAAGTACACTTTACACAACACTGAACATACATCTCCATGATCCTTGAAAATATTCCCCCTGTTACTTAGTACAGTAAAACCTGTCTTGAGAGACCACTGCTATGAAAGACCACCTGTCTTGAGAGACCATGATCTCCATGCACATATTTATTGATTATATAATTTTATGACCTGTTATGAGAGGCCACCTGTCTTGAGAGACAATATTTTTTTTTTGGCAGAAGGGGTGGTCTTTCAAGACAGGTTCTACTGTATGAAGTTTTCAATGGTTGGACAATTTTTAGTACACTGAAAATTGTACCCTTTTTGGCTATAAACTTAAGTTGTTTGTATGCTTGCTTGTTTTCATAGATAATGCTGATTTGTGTTGTTTCTGGTTTATTAGGGTAGAATAGTTATTTTATTCTTTTTGTTGAAGTAAACTCCGGGACTGTGTGCTATGTAAAGCTGCAACATTTACCAAAATCTCTCAACATGTACATGGTTTACAATAACCCAAATGATGCCATTAAATCAAAACAATTAGAAACTCAACTTTGCACTCCACCTACCTGCTAATCACATTAAACAGTTGACAGCTATTATAATGTGCATGCCATACCTTGCTCATCTTGTGATTGTTTCATTTGCTGTATGTTCTTCACCTCATATTTTGAGCGATGTGAAAATCATAGATACATGCTATGATGCTTTAAAGAAAGAATTGGCTTAAAAATTATACTGAGCAATCCTCTTCAGCAAAAATGTGGTAATATATAATTTTATTGGAAATGTTTGTACAAGTGTCAATGACAACCACATGCATGTTCATTTACATGTTTACCTATTTTGTAAATGTTTACAGGCAGTAAACAAAACTAAGCCGTTTACACGTGTAAACATTGCAACCTTAGAGATATGTGTATAATACATGGTCTTTCATTGTAATGCAGTTCAGGGCAGCAATAAAAGTGGTATTAAAGATTCTTCCATCCAAGGTCACTAGCAGATGATTTTCTGTCCGTTCTACATGGATGGTAGACAACCTGGTTGTTTCTCCATTAGAAAGCTACCAAAATTTGCCATTTTCAGCAAGGCACACTGAGGCAAAATCGTCATATAAATTTGAGATATAGATACATACAGAAAGTCTCTTTTGAATTCTTTCAGTTTTATATTTGTTTTGTAATATTTTCAGGAGGTTCAGAGAATTTATTTAAACTTCAAAACTTACAAAATCAATAGTAAATCAATCAACATTCTACCAATGTGGCTGCCGATGAAATCGGCAGATTAATATGGGGAGGCTGCCTCATAAGGGTTATATTATAAGCATAGCCATATCAGAGTTTTCTATATATCTCAAAACTGAATGGTCATTTGACCAATGACCCCATAATCTCAAGAGTCAAAATGAAAATCTCAGGGGTCATAACTGAAATTATTAGTTTCTGACAGTCATGAGTTCACAGCTGGGACAGTTTGTTACTTGTGGAGCCAACTGATGTTTAAGATTTCTTGTCTCATGTTGAATAAAGAGAAACACTAGTACAGTTTTATGTAAGATGCAGATAAGCAGACAGTGAGACCACATATCATCACTGTATTTACATCTCACGCAACACTTCTAACCCATGGAAATTCACTTTTCCACCAGACTTCGAAATAAACACCAGTCTGAAGCCAGAAGCCAATGTTTTTTTTATTTGGGCCAGCAAAATTTATAAGTTCACAGGCCGGCAAGGTCAGTAAATATTCAAAGAAATGCAAATAACAGATATTGTCCAAAATCTATAGGCATTCCTTTCAACCCAAATGGTTGAAACAATTCAAATGGCTGAGGTATGATGAGGAGAAACAAATTATGTACTGTTCTTCATGTAAAACAAATTGAACAGTTGATGAACCCTCACCAGAATGGAAAACTTAAAAATTCATGTCATCAAAACTCCCCAGGGTTCTAAATTGCATATAAAGTGCATTTCTCTTTTAAAAGCTGAATCCAAACCAGTGGCAACTAGTGCAGCAGCTCAGTGTTTATTCAAGTTAAAGCAGGCAGAATATGACAAGTTGGTTATAAAATTTAGAATTGCACATGCCCTAGCAAAATATCATCTGCGCTCAGGGATGGTGCTGGCTTTAAAAAAGTTGTCACCCAAAAATCGTCAACCTCAATATTTTGTTGCCAATTTTCAAAAAATATCGCTAAGCAAGGAGTCAGTATTTTTCCATGTCTATTAATGTAGTAGGCAATGCAAATTGAAAAAAGATGGGGTATTTATTACTTTTTTGACAACAAATAATACAATACCACAATATTACAGAATAAAACATTACATGACTGTTTCAATTGCTTATTTATAACGTTTTGCACTATTAAAATGTTGTTTCATAAAAATAATAAAATTGAATGTCACATGAGTATGCGTCGTGATTTTACTGTGCCCACTCGCTGAATGCAGTTTGAGATGCCGAGTTTATTCCTGATGTCAGTTTTGATGATATTCATCTTACTGAACCCACGTTAACAGTCGCTGATAATGTCATTTTTACTTTTACTAATAGTAGCCATCTTAGCTACTTACATAGTCTTTGCATGACGCTCTGTGCAAAGGTATGACTGTTTTCACTTTAAATAAATGCATTATCAAATATCAAATATCTTCTTTCCCTACATCTGCAGTCTCTCTCTCTCTCTCTCTCCTGTGTTCTGGTTTATGATTTATACCTTGTTAATTTGATACTTGTTCAGTGCCAAGTAGAGTCCTACACGTCTTACATATATGTGTTTGACCTTAATCCCTTAGCACCCTCTTTGTTTTCCCACATTACAACCCTTTGATCGAGCCGCGTATTTGGTACTTGTTCAGTGCCAAGTAACAGAGGGTGTTTATTTGAACTCCCTGTAATTATTTGAACTCCCTGTGATCTTGCCACACAATTGACACCTGTTCAGTTGCATCCTTTAATAGATTTCACAGACTGTATGATTGAAGTATCAGTTATAGAGACCAAGCTCAATCTCCACGTAAGCACCCGCATATGACAGAAAAGACCAGAAACTGGAGTCGGGTGATATTTACGATGACTAGCCGACGATCGAGGATTTCAGCACTATAATTGATCACTTGGACAATGCAGATGAATTCTTGGGCTTTTTACCAGATGACATTAGACAGTGGCCTTTATAGGATAATGTGGATCACAAAAGTGTGGACTTGACTTTCATTGTTTATTTGTGAGACGTGTGGAGTTAACATATTACGGGATATTGTGAATCGGATCATTCTGGGATACTATTGTTATGCTGGTATGTAGCCTATTATAGAATTCATAGATATATATTATCAAACGGATTTAAAATGCAAATCATTATATATTTCTATGGATTTTTATGACATGATGAAGAACAAAATGTAAGTTATCAATTTATTTGTGACATATTCCACTCGATAATATACTTATTTGTATTTTACACTGGTTTTGTCTTTATTATTCCTATCTATCTGTCTGTCTGTCTATCTATCTATCTATCTATCCATCCATCCATCCATCCATCCATCCACCCCACCCACCCACCCACCCACCCACCCAGTCTAGGCTTTTATTTTGTTCCTAAATTTTGCGGATTATACGCGAGTACATACGGTACTCTTAGGATGAGATGATGAACACGAAAAGTCTAACTTATGTTTACCCATGACAGTATATTTTTCTGATTGAGATTGATTTTTTTTTCCATTTGCTTTGTATTTATACAGAACGATTGGAAAGGACATCACTTTTCTTTGAAGTTTCAGCAAAACTATTTTTTCTGGCACATTTTTAAAATAAAAAAAAAAAGGATTAGCCATCATTTCGTTAATTGTAGCTAGTCCGGTAGTATGACAGTATCACAGCATACAGTGCCCAGGCCATAAGCCAGCATAAGCGGATTATGATATAACAATGCACTGGTAAGATGGTTTGTCAATGTGAACAAAGGATTGGTTTATATAACAATAGATAGATTCCAGTGCATTTTATAACCAAGTTTGCGGCTTCCTTTCATGGTGCCTTTGAATTCTTCCACTCCAAACCCACAATTGTATATACAAAAATATACAAAAATGTTGTCGCCAAAAAAATCGCCCGATGGTATATTTTGTTGCCAATTAGGAAAACAAATCGCAATTTATGACATTGGCGAAGCCCAGCGCGATCCCTGCTGCTGCGCTTTGACCTCTATAGAACCATGTGTCACTTAGATAAAGCAAGAGACCTGGTAAATGGTTCAAACTATTTGAATGACACATTTGTAACTGCCATAGCCAATACTGTCAGATAAAGTGTTGTAAAGAAGTTGGAGACATAAAGATTTTGCAGTTTGACGATTGATGGTACAACTGACTTCACTGGTGATGACCTTGAGAACATACATGTTAGAACATGCAACTATGGTAAAATTGAGGAAGCTTTTCTTCATATTGGACCTGCAGATTCCTCCTACAGCCAAGACATATATCAGCATGTCAAACAGGTCTTCAAGACACTTCCAGTGGAGACCATTATGAAAGAGAAACTAGTTGGATATAGAACTGATGATGCATCAAATATGCAGGGTAAACAAAATTGAAAATGTTTTTCTTATAGGCTGGGACCTCTTAAGTCAACATAACCAGAATCAAGTAGTGACAAGTCAGATGGTAGCATCTAAAGTGAAAGTGATAAAGATATTGATTATGAAATGGAGATGTCAGAAGAACTTTTTAATTCTATGATATATTCTTTTATGAGGGAATAAATAAAAAGAAAAATACAGTTTTTTTCATTTTAACACAAAATATATTTCGTTAAAGGCAGTCTACGGTTATTATGAGAAAATACTATGGTAAACTTGAAATTTTGATTTTTATGTGCGCCACTGAAATTTAGTTCGGGCCAGTGCATTTTGGAAGTTCGCTGGCCCAAGAGGCCATGGTTGGAAAAATTAATCGTGAATACTATTCCACTCTTCCTTAAGCTTTCTTTCAACTTTACGAGATTTATTTTCCTTCTCTTCAGAATTATTACTAACTTTCCGTGTCGTTGGAGTCTAAGGGTTGGAATGAATATCACTGGCAGGTCTTTCTGAGACTGAGACAGAATAGAAAATATACTAGTCTGAGCCATTGTGCTTTAACGCACAAATACATCTAATCAGGGCATAATCACTTTATCTACATTTATCTGGCTGTGCATGCCCTCTGGGCGTACTGAATGCTTGATTCTACCCCTTTCCATGTATTTATTTACATTCAGTATCACACCTACCTGTGGTCATTAGTAACTCTTGCATGTGCGCATATTATATTGCAGCTTGACTGCTTATTGGGCTAAGTGACTACATTTTTGGCCAATTAAAACATGTGAGACAAAACAAAGCCAATCAGATTAATTAGCAGTGTTTTACATGGCTTCCTTGTATTGTATTTACTTACACATCCTCACAAACGAATCACCCTATGATTTTAATCCAGCGAATCGATCCAATTAAATTAACGAAAGGCACTTTACCGACATAGTGTCGGTTCCCTTTATGAACTGATTAAATGGCAGTGATGATTCTTTAATTTTTAATGATTATACAGAGGATTAACTTCCACATCCGATGTTGTGTTTGAAGCAAAGCAATTACGCTAATTAAGGAGCTGTCTCTATTCATATTTAAAGGACAAATTGTATGCTATGATTACTTTCAAAGTACACTGTAGTTGTCAAGCAAGGTGATATTTACTATTTGGATAAAATGAGTTTACTAAATTATTTTTCATGGAACTTAATAAGGACGAGTCGGAGAAGGAAAAAATGTGAAAGTGGAGGGGTAAAACATAAGACTGCCACTGAGTGTGAGGTAATTATTTCTCCAAAGAGACATAAGCCAGGCTCTGTGACAACAAAAAATGTCAAATATTATATTACTAAGAGATTGAGAAATTTTCAGCCACATTGGGTTGATACCGGTATTTAACCCTGGCTTGAATTCATTGACTCAGAAGCAAACATGTTTTGCAGTTATTGCAAACAATAACCCAAACTGGCACAGGTTGGAAATTTAACCATTGTATTTGTCAACGGAACTAACAAATTCAGGATTAAACCAATCAAGTGTCGTGTCAGATTTGGACCTCACAAGGCCTGTGCAGTTTGGGAAAGTCTGAATTCCAGTAAATTCCTTTCCATTCTTGCTGATGGAGTTACATGTACTGATGCTACTGTAATGGAGCAAGAAATAGTGCATATAAGATACCTGGACAGTGGAAAACTGAAAACCTCTGATGTAACAAAATGTATAATATCAACCTATGTTTTTGAAAAATCAAAATCTTGTAAGAAATAAATATGTTGTACATTATATTGTTTGTTCTTTGTATGGATTAAAATGAAAACATCTTATCAAATCTTGACAAGTGATTTAAATTTGGGACAAGTGAAAAGGTAGGTGGGACAAGTGAATTTTCTGAAACCACTTATCCTGGACAAGTGGATGAAAAAAAATGTGCTCAGCCTTGCTAATATTAGAAAATTGTTCAATTCTCGAGCAATTCCAAAGTACAAAACCTTATTGACCATCTACATCAACTCAATATCTAGTCTTCAAAGTTTCAGTAAATCCTCCTTGCAATGTGGGAGGAGATTTGATTACAAACTAAATTCTCAACACACCCACTTTTTTCAAAAAGAAATTCCAGAAATTTCAGAATACACCAACCACATATCTAGCCTACAAAGTTTCTCTACAATGTTCCAGGCACTGTAGAAGAAGAAGCGATGATGAAGTAAATTTCAAAATATCCCCTTTTTTAAAACATATTTCGATAAATATCCCCAAAAATGGGTCAGAGGAAGAAATTTTAAACACTGTGCATCTATACCAACCACATAACTAGTCTACAAAATTATAATAAAATCCTCCAAACCATGTGGGAGGAGAAGGGATGATGAACTGAATTTTCAAAATATCTTCTTTTTTGCACAAATCATACCTACTCACCATGTACAAAGACATGCATATAGACAGACACATACATGCATACAGGTAAAACAAATACAAGAAAAGAGACAATTATCGTTTCATTGCAAAAACATAGAGCATGTTTTCATAAAGAATACCATGGTTTTCTCTTAAAAAAAGACATTACCATCAATATATATTTCTTTATACAACTTTGTTGGGCTGCTGGTAGCATTACATAGGTACATGTATGGAGTTTACTCATTTTAAGACTTATTATTAATTTTGTCTTATTCTATTTTTTATGCTTTGTTTATTTTCTCATCATTCAAACATGTAGGGGTCAAGAATTTCTCTTGACTTTTAGTGTTTGTGTTTAGTGTTTGTTTTGTGGATGCAAATTTGTTTCTTCCCCTGACGAAGAACTTGTTTTGTTTGAAACATTGGGACACTGTTCTGTACTTGTGCCATTCTCAATTTTTGTGTGTATGTATGTATGTGTGTGTGTATATATATATATATATATATATATATATATATATATATATATATATATATATATATATATATACTGCTTGAAGATTTTGAATCGTTGTTATTCCTGCACTTAATGATTAGCAGGGATATTTAAGTTGCCCAATGCATCAGTCTGTCTGTCTGTCCATCCAAGACCAAGCTTATCGGGTAGAACAAAGCAGGGATAACAAAGAATTGGGGAAACTCTTTCCAGCAGTTTAAGATGAGAAGCAGTGACAAGCTGAATTCTCACAAACGGCTAGAACTACTGGAAAAAAGCAGTTTATATGGCTTTTTTTGACAGAGAAGTTGGTTTTTGAATGCATATGAGGGATTCCCACTTTGGTCATATATTTGGAGATGACCCAAGTTGAAACATGGCTTTAAGCCTTTACCTCTTACTCCCTACTACTTACAGTTTTCCATTGATGGAAGATTCCAGGTTTCTGCAGCATCTTATCTACATTTATATATGTGAATAAACCATTCCCTAGGGTCCTAGTATGTAATATATTCATAGCTGGGGCCTGTCTAGCACAGACACACAGTTATCAGTCATCAGTAAATGGTCACATTTGCAGCTGTGCTAATGAAGGTAATTAACAGCTTCACCCATTACATAGTCATCCACTTACATAGGTTTTTGTAGGAGGCAAGGTGATCAAATGGGATTAAACCCTGACCTTAATTTTTTTATTCCAAAGGCAAGGTTTTTAAACACCCACAGGAATTGCCAGACATCTGCACAGTAATTTGTAATGTCACCTCTGAGGTATTCTAAATAGGGCAACTTTATTTCTTGATTAGATTTTTGATTTTGTGGGTTTTAACTGCGCTTTTAACACATTATTAGGTATATCATACTGAGGAAATGGGAGCTACCGTGCCTGTCCCAAGGACACACCAAGGCAGCTGATCCAGGCTGGTTGGGTGGGCATTGAACCCACAACCCTTGGATTATGGTTTTATGCTCTACCAACTGAGCTACCCATTTTTATTAGAATAAACAGTTTATAGAGAGGTTCCATAGCTATGCACATAAACTGTTTAATGAGAAGCTTGCAAGGATTAAATAAATAAAATAAGTAATTTTTAATATTTTTGCAGAACTCTTGTTAAAATGCTGCCTTTAAAAATTCTTCACCTTCTGTGTGTAGATATTGCTTTGATTACTTCTGTTTTTCACCATTATCAGGATCAGACTTTTACATAATAATGGTGAAATGGTTATTTGTTTTAAGAAAACATTATATAGTAAGTGTGCAAAGCTATAATCTCTGTTTCAAAATGTGCGTAGAGCATTCTTATGCAGATTATGCAAAAATATTTATTTCTGTTAACCACTGTAAAGACTATTGATAGTTTAAATCAACACAATCATTGTTACTTCTGTGCCAATTCTTCCTCATACTGTCTCAATTCTTCCATGTTCTAAGACTAGGACATGTAATTGCAGGATTCATGCTAATTTCTATCTAATTCCACTGAAAAATCAACAGATTACTCCAAGCTTGCGAGTCATATTTTTAACTCGTTAACCCCTGGAGAAATGGGGGTAGGAAACGCATTTTTGGGGTTACTTCTGAATGCAGCAAAACACATCTGCTTAAGAAAGTTTTTCGTTTAGCCGGATGCTTAGGTGTGTCAGAAACATTGTTTTTGATTGGCTATTATGCTTGCGCATGTGCAGAAGGGTAAAAGTTGGACTTTTTTTTTTTTTTTTTTTTTTTTTTTTTTGTATTGGATCCCTGTTTTTTGTGTCCTGGCCCCTTTTTACTCCAAATCTCAAACTTATCCTACTTTTTGCAAAGGTTCATCTGTCTGTGTGCAGTTCGGACCGGTCTGCTTTAGATCTAAGGCCAAAAAGTCTAAAATCCGGACACAAACTCCACTTCCGGAACTGGCAATTTTTGACCTAAAAAAAATCGGGTCTCAAAAACTGCATTTTTTTCTCTGTATTTTTTAATGCGAGTAGAAAATCGACATTATTTGGTATCGTTGTAGAGCTACATCTGTCTACTTTCCTGAAATACCATCCACTCTAGTGTATTCTAAATGATGTTCACGTACAGAGCTCGGAAGTAGGGTACAACCTCATGATGCGTAAACGTGGCGCCAGGGGTTAATGAGTTAAGCCCTACCTACATTCATTAAATCCCTTCGATATTCAGAAAATGCTACCCTTTGTATACACCTGCCATAAGGTCAAGCGTATTATGTTATGATGTCCATCCATCTGTTAACAATTTTGTTGCTGCACAATTTCACCAGTTGTCCTCCATGCACAATTACCAAACTTTGTGGATGGCTTGCACTTTGGGTAAGGAAGAACCTTCTTTCGGTTTTAGGGTCAAATGCTCAAAGATCTGAGCCACTTTGACTAATAGTGACTAATCATTTTCAATGAGGGTCTTTTATTTCAAAACACACGTGTTAAAGAAATCTCACAAGTTATATTATTAATAACTATTACCTAGTCACCTAGAAATTGGTGACATGCATCAAAACAGCTTTGACAAGACAGTTTTTTTTAGTCGGGAAGTTCAACAAATATCAGAGCTCACAAAATACCTGTGGCCAGGTTATGACTTGAAAGTCTGAATCCCGTTTACGTACATATATTTCAATTAAAATCTAAGTAAATGATAAGTTAAAACATAAATATGTCAGTACAAGAAAATGTCGGACTGACATTGACTAAAAAAAAAAAAAGATAAACTTTGACAGTAAATCATTTTAAATAAGGAATCAATAGATGAAGAATGTGGTACATATAAACACTAAATAAAGGTGCTGGTATATGTACATGTACTATGATGAGATTGCAGACTATTGTGCTGTTAGTAAAATACTGCTACTGTGTTTTCATTGGAATTTATAGCGAAATAATCTGCTCAACCTTGAGCAAGCCTCTAGTGACAATCCAGAATTTTTAGTTCACTACAAACTTTGGAAATCGCTTCTCCATAATGAACCCTATCTGTGAACTAAGCTTTTGATGCACCTGCATGTAGTACACCTTTTGCTTGGTTCCTTTGCTGTCGTTGATCACATTTGTGAATGAGTATGATAAACCACTGAATAATGTTAAACACTTTAATTATCTTAACATGTACTTAGTGTTCATAGTGTTTTGATTAGTCAGTTGAAATGAGTTGAGATAACACACCACCGTGACCGCTAGCTCTTACACAGATAGGATTTGCATTCCTTTTAACTTTTTTTAAATTCTACAGCGTTTACTTGATTTGATGCAAAAGACTAAATAAAGTGATAATACAATACGGGTCAACTTTTAATTGATAGTAATAATGCATCCAACATTTTTGCAAGTCTAGATCAAACAGTCAGTGCTTAATTATGTTCTCACAGAAATGCTTGCGGGAATTGCAGTGATGGTCTATTGATAATTTTCATGTTTGAACACGAGAGCAAATCACATTCATCATGGTTTTCACCAAAAGACTTCTTATCATATCTAGTTGGTCCAAAATGCAAATGGTGCCAGTCTTATATCAAATATGACCTCCTTGATGGCCATCATGAAAATCGTGCTGTTGCTACTACTCCTGAATGGATGGTCATATTGGCATGAGGTTTTCAACAGAAGTTTTCTAATGATAGCTGGTTTGCCATATATGAAAATGGTGCCATGAACACCACAGCAGCTAATTTGAAAATCTAATAGCTCAGAATATCAGAGATGGTTTCAACACTTGGTACTTAAAAAGAGGAAATGGTCTTATCTGGAATTCCTGGAAATGCTTTTTGGACAGTAGATCATCAGGCACTTTGAGGGACTCTTGTTTTGTGTATGTATGTCTTTCATCAGTCCTTTTATTCTATCTGAATGTGTTTCTTTTGTCTTTCCGCAGTTCGCTTGACTTTTGTCTATAACAGTATTGCTCTGTTCTGCTGTTCTGTGCTCTAGTAATGAGCTGTATCCAGTATGACCAGTAAAATCCTAAAATTTGGTGTTGAAATCTCCATTCAGTTTTTTCTATTTGGTTGTTGAAACAAGTCAATTTCCATGCATATCTTCTTGAGAAACTGCCACAGTACGAGTACAGCAGTCTGTTTCACTCCAAAAGGTTATTTGATTGTTATAGTGGATCACCATTATGACATTTATTGCCATAAACAAAAGGAAATGGGCAGAGTTTGAAAATTTCACTATCCCATAATACAAGCGATATTGAGAACAGGCATACACAATATCTACTTTAACCCAACTTGTGAGCTATGCCCATTTGTAGGGTTCAGTTGGATAATGCTTCTGCCTCATTGTCCATATATCAATTGTCCACCATCTGCAGTTTGCAAACCATTGTAGAAGGCTCACACATGGGGTAAGGAAGAACCCTATATATTAAGGGTCAAATGAGCAAAGGTCAAGGTCACTGATGGAAAGAAAATAGTTACTGCACTATAACTTGAGCATCTACAGTAAAAAAAATGTGAGCATACCTTGCACTTGGGATAAGGAAAAAAAGCTATTTGTTCTGGAATCAAAAAGTCAAGGTTAGTGTGGCTGAAAGAAGAAAAATGGTTTCTGCACAATAAAATTAGAGTTGCATCACAGACCTAGACCAAACATTTAGTAAAGAAGAAGCCTGTCCATATAGGCTTCCAGAAGTTAAATGTCAAGGTCACTGACTGAAAGAAGAAAAATGGTTTTGGCACAATAACTTGAGTTCTCCATGAGCTACAGTTACCAGACTTTGTTGATAGGTTGCACTTAGAATAAGGAAGAACCTTAACAATTTTGGGGTCTGCATGTAAAAGTCAAGGTCAATATGACTAAATGAAGAAACTGGTTTCTGCACAATAACATTAATTCTACATCAGATACCTGAGCCAAACTTTGGACGATGTGCACAATATTGTAAGGAAGAAGCCTATCCATTTTGAGGTCAAATGATCAAAGGGCAAGGTCACTGTGAATGAAGAAGAATGGTTTTTGCATAATAACTTTACATCTATATCATGTACCTTGACCAAAGTTTTTGGAGGGGTTGCAATTAAAGTATGGAAGAGACCTATTTTGGGGGTCAAATGTCAAGGTCATTGTTTCTAATATGGATTTTGCAGAATAACTTTTGTTCAAGAACAAGTTCTTTGATCAAACTTTGTGGATGGCTTGCACTTTGGTATTAAAGAACCTTCAGATCCTAGGTGAAAAGGTCATGGTTATGGTAAGTCTAATTAAAACAAATAATGACTTGTGCACATTAAATCTAGTGTCTTGAGTGCCTACATAGAGGGCTATTAAAAACGTTAATGTGCCATATACAGTACACTTGTTTTTAAAAGGCGGGTGAGGATTTCCCCTAAAGTTTTTCAGTTCTAGAATAGTCTGTTTCTCCATTTTTCATCTGGAGGGAGAAGCAACTTCCATTTGCCGAGGCCTAGTTTGAGTCCTGCAAAATAATCCCATTTTGTTGGCAATTTTTCAAGAAATTTCCCAAAAATGCACCAGAGTAAAAAAGTTAAACCTTATTGCACAGCTACCTGACTCACATATCTGAGTCTTCAGAGTTGAAATACAATCCTCCAAGCAGTGTGAGAGAAGCAATGGCGAACTGAATTCCCAATATATCACTGTTTTTGATAATTTTTTAAGAAATTTCCCTGAAAATGAGCCAGAGGAAAAAAGTAAAATCCTGTTGTGCATATACACCAACCACATACCTAGTCTACAAAGATTAATTAAATCGTCCAAGCGGTGTGGGAAAAGCGATGACAAGCTTTGTCACAAACAGATAGACTTATGCATGGAGGCAACAACAATATCCCCACTCTTAGGTGTTATTACATCAAAGGAAAAAAAAGTACATGAAGCAAGCCATGGGCAAAATTCCACTACATTCTGTTATCACCTGTGGCTGCCTGCAATAAATTTCCTTGTTTCTCATGAATATGCATAAATCTGCTTAACCAGTCACCATGAGCAGGAGTATAATTTTCTCACAATGTTGACCCAACATGACCTTTTAATTTGTTTGAATGAGCCAATCAAAGTTTCTCTTCCAAACACGGTCACTTATTGATCGATAAGAAGGGCAGTTTCGTTTGCTGCATAGGAGATTGTGTTGTTAATGATGTAGTTATGCATATTTGTGAAAAACTAGGATATCTTGTCACAGGCAGCCTTGGGTGGAAAAAGGGCTTGGTGGATTGCAACAATGGTATGACTGAGGCATTTATAGGTAAAATTGCTGTGCATGTGGTATACTTTTGTATAAGAGATTTGTAAGTTTCAATAATATTTATAGCTTTAACTTCTTCGTTTCTTAGTATTTTATGTTTGATACATGAAGTCATAATTATTTATCCTGTTTTTGTCTCCTGTCAGGAACCCATGAAGTCAAGGGCACCACAGCTTCACCTTGAATATCGCTTCTATCGCCAGCTTGGACAAGCAGGTGAGTATTTCATGGGACAACATTGACATACATACTGTGGAATCATAACATTAAATGGCTGAAACTTTTTTAATGATGAAAGTAATTTCATTGAGGGAACTGTTTCTGTAACTATTTTATCCCATTTAATAATCATCTTGGACAATGGTTTGATGTATCATTCATATTCGCTAATGTATTGCATTAGACAGTCTGGCCAGGAATGTTACCAACATTACATATACCTGTATATTAGCTGATCTTGGAGTATTTCAGGCATTGACTATGCTGGTAGATATACTTCCATGGCTGAAGCAGCTTGCTCATTTGTTTTATCTTAAATCTAGGGACTTTTTGTGAAATTTCAATTTGACTAGTCATAAACTGCAACCATTGGATATGGTTTCGCAAAGATGACCATTTGGCATTCCAATTTCCCATTAGTCACTGTCGCTGACCACAACATATTTATGAAATTTCTTGGTTCATGTAATAAACATTGATCTTTATGGATACAGCAGATTATAATGCTTGCATGGCTTTAAATAAAAGATAAACTGACCGATAAAAGAGATATGCATCACTCCTTTAACTCTTTAACTACTAGTGCTACTGTAGTGGCTCACTACTCTGCCTGTCTGCTGGGGTCACTACTGCAGCTGATTTGGGGGCTGACTAACAGAGTCTGATGCTGCTGCAGCCAAAATATGAACTTTTGAGCTGATTTGGGGATATTGGCTAATTGTTTTAGTTATTTTCTGTACAACAGACTGATTTATAGACTAAAACCATGCATATATAAAAACTTTAACTGTCTGTTTGATTCTTTTATCCTGCTGACATGCACAAGATTGGTATTAAATCCAAGAATAGAACAATAAACACTATTTTTAAACACTAAAAGATATGTCAGGCTTTTATACAAAGTTATTGGTCAAATATGTACATGTAATTACTTAAAAATAAAAATGTTTAACTAGTCACTATGTTCTACTACTTCCTAAGTTGCTCTTTATGGGGGAAAAAAATTAAAGAAAAAATCCATTTCTTTCTTCCGCTCATCTAAAATGAAAGTTGGGCTGACATTTTTGATAAACTCTGCAAATTTCGGAGCACGTGGCTCTCTTGTCTACATGTTGCTGTCTTCATCATCAGATTCTGTCTCAGTTTTGGAAGATAGTTCAATGTCACTGCCAACACTTCTTAATTCGATATTGTCGAGTTCGTCCTCAGAAAAACCTGAAAATTCGGATTCTGAATTGCTAGTGTAGGCAAAAACCATTGTTTCCACTGTCAACTACAAACACATATATTAACTAACACGTGGTACAAAATTGCAAAAAAAAACAAATTTAGTAAGAACAATCATTTATTAACTCTATTTTGATTGGTTAAATGTTCTCTTACATCCTATTATTGACCAATAAGACCAATTGTAACTTGAACATACAGAGTGGATCTATCTGTCACTGAGGACTAGGAAGCATAACCAGCATGTGGATTTATCAGTCACTGCAGAGGCAAGGCACATGTATGCAGTGGATATGCGCAGGGTCTATGTTGTTTGCATTTGGACCCGGCTTATATGCGAGTATATACAGTATGTTAGTATGGGCATGCTTTTATTAAGGTTTTAATTCTTCAGTAATTTACATATATTTCACACTATTTTTCTTTGTGAAATATCCCTATTTTGTCCTACTGTTTTTGATAGAGGGTTGATGGAAAGACTGCACTTTACACCAATTGCCTCAGTTTCGACGTAAATGGCCGAATGGCCGCACACGTCGTTAATCCAATGAACGAATGAATTGCCTCAGCATTAAAAAATCTTCAAGTATTGCTGTGCCCTAAAACACCAAACCAAAGTAAATCCTATTGAGTTTGTGAGTGTTTGTTTATATCATGCATTAATCATCCAAATGCAGAAATTAGTTATTGAGGTGATTAGTATTGCTAGCTTACACAAAACCAAATTTAAGTTTTGGAGGACACAACCTCACTGTAAACCTACTTTTTTATTCCTGGCTGCTTTATTTTGCAAATTCCTGATTTCAAACTGTTTTGCAACTGTTACTTTCACAGATCTGCTACTGTTTGTATTTTCAGTTTTGTAAGAAAAAGAGATTGTGTCTGTTTAATATAACAATTGTATTCCCCTTGTGAATTGTACTCAAATAGCAGTTGACTAAAAGTGGGTTATCAGTATTCTGTATGAAAGCAAAGGCAGGCAATCAGCATTTGTTTGGTTACTGTCTTGTTTTCCTAATACAAGTTAACTTCATTTTTCTGATGTAAATCATTCCAATAATAATAATAATAATAATAATAATAATAATACAGAGATGCTGCCAGACTGCGGGATCGCGGGTTTCTCGCAAAAATGATAGTCACACAACTTTTAAAAGCCAATGGGGGAAAGATCGCGCAAGTTATCTGTGCTTCCCACGATTTCTCGTACCCAATGCGCGACTTTTTTATTTTTTGTTTTTTAATTAGCTTGATCAGATCATCTTTTTTTACTTTTCTCCACGATCTCAATTAATCCTGTATCTATGGAGAATAATGTTTTGAATACAATCACCTTTATGATTGAGATCTGTTGGAGTATTGCAGAAACTATGGAGGTATTCCGATTGAATTGTTTCCTGGGGCAGTGTAGTAAATTGATCCATCGATCGAAATGTCTAACGTGCGACAGTAGTGTGTTATGCTGAAACAAAATATAACTGATTTCTTTAGGAAACTCAGCGAGATGGAAAGATCATCTGTTAGGACGAAACTAGGGAGGATGAAATATCTGATGGTTTGTTGCCAACTGAACATAGCGCAGAAAGCTGTGATACAGAAATAACCGGCATGATGTTGTTTACTACAGTTTAGGCCCTGCAGAAATTCTGATACATCGACAGAAATATCCAAGGAACAACATGCCTAAATTGTGGAAAATTGTGTATTGGATACCTGAAAACCAGTTCCCGAATCTATTCAGACTGGTCATAATTGCAGCAGTTCTTGCATTTACAAAAAACTGATTGTGAAAGGTGATTCAGTTCTCAAAGCAAAATTCAAACTATTCAGCGAAATAGAGTAACCACAGACCTTTAAAACTCTATCACTGTAGTAAGAAAATGTCAGAATATCTGAGAACAAAACAAAATAAAATCCTATACAGATATATAATTTGGATTAAGTATTTTTTTTTCCATTTTTTTTCTCTAAGATATTCTGACATTTTCCTACTACAGTGAATATGAAATATGAAATATGAAACAATAAATAAACTGATGACTATACAGATGTGTGTGGTCCAGTAAATTATTTTCAGTTTGCAAAGCCATATTTGAAGGGCAGTGATAAGAAACAAGGAAGAATATTTACCATCTGAGCATCAATTAGGTATGCAGCTACCTTATACATCTATTGTCAAAGAAAATCATTAAATGCTTGTTTTAAATTAGGCGTTTCTACACCTTATAATAATGTTGTTACCCATCATCTACCATTCGGCTTAGTTTACCCTTGCCCCCCTCTCCCGATGACCTCCCCCCCCCCCCCCTCTGAAGGTAGGTGTGGGGGACCTCCCCCTCTTAAGAAAATTTCTGGCAGCATCTCTGATAATAATAATAATAACAATGATAATGTTTTTACTTAGTGAGGGTGACTTGATTAGCTTACAGACACTGATCTACCTTGAGGCCATATATATATACATGTGCTGTAGCATATAAGTGTATGTTCTCTATCTACACCTCTCTATCCCCATTCTCTCTCTCTTTCATGCACACAAAACACACAGGATACTTTTTTCTCTTGCTCCAACACTCTCTTTTTTTCATACACACAAAAATTCACTGTACTTTTTTCCTCTCTCTCTCTCTCTCTCACCTGCACAGATATCTGTAAAACTGAAAAATTGCACCATGAACATTTGATGGTACATGTACATGTACCTGAAACCTTTAAAACACAGATACACAACAAATTAAATGAAGATGTAAAATAATATTAGAAAAAGTTAAGCAATGATGAACCAGACTATCAGCCAGATATCAGTGCCATATGCTGTAAATTCACTTTTATGCATGGGGTAGTAATTGTTGTGGATTTTGTGGTTGCTATAATCAATGAATTAAAATACCCAATTAAACCATGTCTCTGTCGTGAATGTTATTTTCTTGTATTTTCAAAACCCCTTGATAGATTCTCATCATACTTCTCATGAAGCTAAGACATTCCATTCTGCGACATGCTTGTTCACCTCTATGACCTTGGAGTCAAGGTCACAGTCTGAGAACATTTGTATTAATGTTTGGTTAAAGTTTTTGTTGCCTTGATGAATCTTCTAACTTGCAGTGAATAATTATGAAGTTAAGACAATTAATTCTGTGGTATGTGCACTTGCACCTTTGCCCTTGAGGTCAAGAGCAATCATAGAAAATTTATGTGAAGATTTTGGTTACAGTTTTCTATCCATTTGCTTATATTTCTTGAACCCTGTGATTGATTTTCCTTATTTTGGATGAGTTATTTTGAAGCGATGACAGTTCGATCTCTTTGGGGTCAAGGTTGCACATTTTACAGCAATGCCTTGATCATGGGTTTGATATGCAGGTCTTGGCCATCTTGTTTAGAAAGGAAACTTGTGCAACTGATGGCTATATCTTTATTTGTTTAATTCACTCCATTGCTATTTGCTTCATATTAAGCTTCCTTGAAGTTTTGATGAGATTTTTGCAGTCTGTTTTTACTGTCGTCATTCATAAAGCCACAAACTTACCAACCAGTAATGGAGTGGCAGTAACATTGTTATGGCTTAGAAATATTGCATAGAATCCAAATCAGGCCACAAGTCATTTCCCCATCTGGGGATAATGTTAGGAGCAGCAGCACCAGTAGCAGTAGATGTGTCAATATTTATTGATCTGGTCAGCTTTTCCTAGATTGGAATTTGCTGCTCACTTTATGATTATATAGTATCCCTGTAAGTACTAAGATAAACCTGTCTTTATTTACTTTAGAAACTGAGTAAAAATCCAGTATGATGAAGCTTTCTGCTAATTGCATAAATTTAAAGGTCCTCAGGAATGGGGGGATTAAAAAGACATGATTGAAAATACTTGGAGGAGGAAGGCAATTCTGCTGTCTTTCAGATACCAGTACTTACAAAATCAATCACTCGAAATTGTAATCTTTATTCATTGACAGAGGTACACTCTTATTTGACTCCCTCTTATTCTTTTTCATTACTTTTTATTTTTAGCTGATCAAGAATCTGCATAATATAACATTATTAGGTTATTACCACAGGATTTTTTTAAAATCATAAAATATACCAACATGAGAATCCTTATCTGATTATCATACATGTACATGATAAAATGTCTGCGGTAGGTAATCTACCAAACAACTTGTTATCCCATGCTTTTAAAGGACCATAGGTATATTGTGATACAGTGTGTCCATATGTATGTACATGCATGTGTATATTTATTTAACTCCTCCACCATTAAAGCTTGACCTATGATAGTCCTACGGGAGTTGATGATGCCAGCTTTTGGGGAATTTTGATTACATCAATGGGGTTTGGGCTGGGAGAGTTGGGGTGATTGTACATACATTTCAGGTAACTTTTGAGATGTATGTCTTACATGTGTGAGAATTGGCATGTGTGATCAATGGAGCCAAGTATAAACACATCATACTGGGACCCCCAGGGTAATACCTTAGGGTCTTTACCTATCTTAGGCACTTAGCCCCATGGTCATCAGAAACTATTGAGATCCCCACCTTTAACCATGTATACACTTTCTGGCATAAAAGTACAAATTTATACATGCATCTCACAATGGTTATGTCTGGGAATTCATACTTACCTTTACCGAAATGGCTGCTCCCATGTGTTTGAAAAATCAACCTAAACTAGCCCAAAGTAACTAACTTTAACAATTATTAAAATAGGGATAACAAACTTTGCCAGAGTAAGCAATACCAACTTTTGAAAGTGCAATGAATGAATTAAAAACTATATAAAAAGTATAAAAAAGTTATTGGCTCGTTTTTTTATAATTTACTTTTGAAGTCCAGGAAGTGTAAATGACCATGCGGAGCTAGCAGTTTTTTGATAGGTGCACATCTGAAATAAGGCCAAGCTGTATACTCTATATCCCAAATTACACCCATCAATCATACACTAAAATAAAGGGAATTAAAGGTTGTTTTAACAATACCTAAGATATATATGTTTTTTTTTTATAAATAGCCAGGATAACCAGTGAGAAAAAACTTGTGAAATTCCTTTTTTTTTAAAAATTAAACCCTACACAAAGTACAAAGCTGTAGAGCGCCACCTTTCTGATGGAAGGCAAGAATCAACCACAGGGAATTCATCTGCTACAAGACATGTTGCACTGCAGGGCTTCAAATATTCCATGTCCAAAAAGGACGGAAAGTCAGATAAAAATAAACGTATTCTGACTTTCCAGGATCCTGGATAAAGGCTTTGGCCATGGGTTGAGTATGATGAAAAGAGGTTGTTTATGTTTTATTCAGTATGTACAGCATGCCCCAAGTCAGCCAGTCATTCAAGTGCCTTATTCAGAGGCATCTCTAGTTTTATAACTGACCCATTGATAGCATGTGACACAAGCAAAGAGCGTATTACTTGCACAAGAAAGGTTATTGATAGTAAATAAACATATCCCTCTCAGTCATCAAGACCCTGAATCCCTGAGCCTTTACAAAGCTGAGTGCACAACCAGTTATTTGCTATGTCCAAGAAACCAGAACTAGTTGATTTCTGTCCTAATGAGACCATTGCCCACTGACTGCTTTCTTCTAAGAAAGCATGGCACTTGACACATACACTCCAAGGGCCAAGGCAATGTTCATCTGAGGCTGAGCAATCTGTCAAGTAGTCTGAGTTTTCTCTGACCTTTCCCACCCCATTTTAGATATTTTGACAACAAAAATGTCAAAATATCTAAAACTGGAGTGGGAAAACTCTGAGGAAACTCGGATTATCTGCCAAGTGAATTGTTACTTTTGGGGCTACTGACTGCATATGAATTGACTTTATGGGTGTTTTCCCATTTGTTTCACAGAAAGAGCTTTGAATGGCAAATGTGTTCTATTTTATTTGGGTGTTTGATATCTTTTATTTTGAGAACTTTTAGACCTGGAGTTTTAGTTAACTACAGCACTGGGATTCAAAGAGGGTCCTCCAACAGAAACCATGATCACGCGATTTTACAATTTTAAAATCTTACGGTTAGTAAAATATTTATCTGATTGAATAAGCAATCAAGTAGTTGTCTGCATTTTGAGTTTGCATTATATTTGTTATTTTTCCTGTCTTTCGTTGATGTTAGTGCAATGTAGTAAATATTCACATGCCAGATTTTGCTGTTGGACCAGTCCTTGGCTTATGTGGACCTGGGCAATTTAGGGTCCTACTGGTCCTGGACTGTTGAATCAAAAGCGAAATTTTCAGGCCCTCTGTGTATGATTTCAGCTTTCTTATTATCAACCAGCCACCAGCAAAATTGCCATCTACTTTTCCAGCTGAGCCATCTCTATTTTTTCCTGTTATTTTAAAAATTGTTTTTGCAGTTGCAGAGTGTTCAACGAAATTTTTAGTTTCTGGTGACTATTTCAGAAGACAATGAGAAGGCTGTGATTTTCACATTTAATGTGGTATCACTAGGAAAATCAGGTTGATTTACCGATTATGCTGGTTTCTTAAAACAACATTTATTTATCTTTGAAACACATGTCATTATTAGTAACATTTTATTTTGAAAAAACACCGTTCAAGTTTGTAAGCCACTGCAGGGTTTCATAGTCATTTGTTGTGCCTACAAAAGCATCCTCTGCGCATGTCCAGGCAGTGCATCAGGTTCCTTGATCAATATTTTCCATCATTTACATGTATGTAGCTGTTAGAAACAGGATCACAGCAATCCTAGAGATGTTTTATTAAAATCATCAGATATATTCAACAAAGATATGTCTAATAAACATAATCCTGTCATACTAAGAGTTAAGAATACAGCAAATGAAACAGTTGCAAGTACTCAAGTTAAGCAAGATAGAGCATACACATTACATACAATAGCTGTCAGCTCTTCAGTAAGCCTAACGGGTAGATATGAGGGAAAGGTTGAGTTTCTAATCATTTCAATTAAATTGCCTTGTTTTGGTTATTGTAAACTGTTTACATGTTTAGAAATTTTGGTTAATGTTGCATCCATAGTGCACATACAAATGACTCCAGAAAATAAAGATAAAAGATAGTTTTGGTTGATATTAGAGTGACTGACTAAATCAAGTGCACCCAAGGTTACAATAAAAGTGCACTTCTTGCTAAAGAAGCATGAGACAATCAATTTCATTGGTTTAAATTAAATCTTAAGCAAAAATACTGCCACATTTATTTCTAAAGCAACAGTGTACAGGGAAGAAAAAATGTAGACTCGAGTGTAAAAAATAACATTCTAGACACAAGAAATTGAATTCCTGGTACCAATGGCCCATGGCATGGAAGGCTGATAATGAAATGTGTTTACATTTTCTTGAATAAACAAGAAACAGGTAGGGATATTTGCAACCCATTTTTTTCTAAATGATCCGACTTTTTCCATTTTTGTAAATGAACACTATTTACAGCTGCTGAGATCCCCACTGTATAACCATGTATACATATTTACTGTGCATGAAAAGAAAAATACAGCTCACATTTGCATGGAGTAGTGAGTCCTTAACCTCCAGAATCTGCCCAAATGGCTCAAACTTCAGGATGGAGGTCAAAATGGGAAGCACAGGTTACATGTTTCACAAAAACTGAATTCTGGTTTGAAACAGTGAAATTCTGAAAAACAAAAATATAGATGTACCTGCACCAAACAATCACCCGACTTTTTCAAGGCAGCAAAGCCATTATAATGAATACCGAAGTGAAAACAGCATTGATCCATATCTGCTTTTATATAATGAACTGGCAAATCTGTGTCTGTTCTGTGTACCATTGGGTGCATGTTTTACACATTAAATACAGTGGTACATTTTTACTATTTTGGACCAATAATACAAATACTGGAAATATTGTCTGTAGTACATGGATGCTGTCTGCCAAAATAACTTTAATACAAAAAAGGAACATGTATTATTTTTGTTATAGAATAAATAAAATCCATCCATTATAAAATTTACAAAACATAATTTGCATTATAAGGTCCAGTCATGATGGGAATAGTTTCGTCACAATTCAACAAGTTGCAACAGCAGTTACAGACTCAATTTTGTGACAGACATTCTTGCAGACAATTGCACTGAGAAAGATAGAACAAAGTAACTAGTCATGTAAATGCCCCCAGTTTTTATTAATGGCACTGCCAAAAGTACCAACTTCATGTGCTAGTAAATAAACTGGTGTTTCTTGTCCATTAAAGTTGTCAATAAATTTAAAGCATTTACTCTGATCTGCTAGTTTCATTTTAGTTATCAAATCAAGATCTCTGTTGGTTGTAGTTTGACTACAGCATTGAGCATGTACATATATCTATATATGGCAGTTAAGTTCTTGTCAATTGGGTGTGGAAATTAGTTGACTCATAAGCCAGTCATAAATGTATTACTTGCATGTACTTTCTGTCAGTGTATTAGAGTGGTCTTGTGGTTAAAACAGAAGTTAAAAATGGTTAAAATTACATACAGTATATATAAACACAGTTGTTGTTTTATCTTTTTCCACCTGAACCTAATTTTAATATACATATACAGCAGTACAAAAAGAGCTTTAAATTTTCAGATGTCACTATCAACTTTGATATGAAACAGACTGCCAAAATTTGTCACTTTCACCTTAATTTACACTTTATTGACTTCTGTTAAGTTTTGGATTTAGGTCAGTTTCTCAAACACTGTGATCCCCAGAGTCATTCAGCTTTGTATGTAGATGTGGTTGTGAGTACAGCACAGTGCAACAACAAAAAAAAAGGTCACTGACCTAAATTTCATGCTTGATTGACTTTTGTAAAGGTTTACATTTAGGTCAGTTTCTCATGCACCGTTAGTCCCAGTCATGTATTTCTGTATGATGATGTGTCTTGGTGAGTACAACAATATTCCACCAAAAGTAAGTCGCTGTGATCGAATTTCACACTTCATTCACTATGGTTAAGTTTTGTTTTGGGATTAGTTTCTCGAGTTTGTTGGCCACAGAGTCATGCAACTTTGTGTGTAGAGTCATCTCAGTGAGTATAATGCCACTCTACCACAATTTGGTCACTCTGATCTATATTTCATGCCAGTGATCTTGATTTACTTCTTAGTGCAAGTCAGTTTCTGGGGCATTATCATTTAACTTTGTGGATATATCTTGGTTAACAATACCAAATTAGGTCATTTTTACCATATTTTATGCTTCAGTGACTTTGGTTAAGTTTACATTTAGGTTACTTTCTCATGAATGCTTGTATTCAGGATCATACAAAAAAGGGGAAGACTAGGCATTCTTGTTCGACATTCTTGTTTTTCTATAGGTGGGTAATTCTTTGAAATAGCCAATTGATCTGATCCCAAATAGTAAATGATAGTAAAAAAGCTTAATAGCAGCTGGGATAGAAGCTGTTAATGTTAACTTGAGTTGCCTTCTATAAATAAGACATCATTATTATTGTTGTTATTATTATTATTATTATTATTTAAAAATGTCAATTCTTAAGTTAATGTAAATCAGATTACAGTCCCAAAATTATGTACAATAACTACTGTCATAATTTTTATACACCCACCATAAGTTTTATTATATTATGATATCCATCTGTTACCAATTTAATTTCCACACAGTAACTCGTAACTTGAGTTGTCCGCCATCTACAGTTACCAAACTTTGTGGATGGCTTGCACTTGGGTAAGGAAGATTCCTATCAATTTCAGGATCAGAGGTCAAAAGTCAAGGTCACTGATTGAAAGAAGAAAAATGGTTTTTACACAATAAATTGAGTTCTCAACCATCTACAGTTAGCAAACTTTGTGGATAGCTTGCACTTGTGATAAGGAAGAACCCTATTTTATTTCAGGGTCAAAAGTCAAAGTTACTGCCACTGTGACTGAAAGAAGAAAAATGGTTTTCACAATAGAACTCTCCACCATCAACAGTTACCAAACTTTGTTGATGGTTTGCACTTGGGGTAAGGAAGACTGCTATTGATTTGTGGGTCAAAGGGTCAATTGTAAAGGTCACTATAACTGAAAGAGGACAAGTTTCTCCACAATAATATTAGTTCTACATCACATGCATTTACCAAACTTTGTGCATAGTTTCCAGTTCAGGAAGGGAAGAAGTCTATCAGTTTCAGGATCAAAAGATCAGAAATTACAGTCACTGTGACCCAAAAAAAAAAAGAAGATTTTAGTGTAATAACATTTGTTCTACATCACAGACCTGGTCCAAACATTGTGGAAGGTTTGCACTTGGGGTAAGAAAGAACCCTATCAATTTCTGGGACAAAGGGTCAAAAGTCAATGTCATTGTGACTGAAAGAAGAAAATGTTTTCTATACAAAACTTTCAGTTCTTGACCATGTGCCTTCACTAATGTTTCAGGATGACATACACATCTGGTAGGAAAGAAGCTTACTAATTTTGGGGTCATGGGTCAAGGTCACATTCAAATTCCCCCTTTTTGTGAAAATTGTGGAGAAATCCCTGCAAATGTGTTGGTTTGTTTTGTTCATGGAATATATATGAACTTTCACCTTTTTACACATTGTTGGTCCACCATGGTGGCCATCGTGAAAATCTTGTTATTGCTACTCTTATATGGAAATGAATTATGACATTGGGTTTTCATCAGAAGAGTTTTTTTTAGTGTCTGGTTGGTCCTGGAGGCCACGAGTAACTGAGTGGTCTAAGGTGCCCGCCTTTACTGATCACTGCCATTCCACCTCAGTCTGCGTGGGTTCGAATCTTGGGGTTCTGCCAATGTGGGTATGTGAGAAAGCTTGCCAGTAGTTTCCCATGGGTGGGTGGTTCTTTCTGGGGTTTTCCCAGGTTCTTCCTCCACCAGATATACTGGCCACCATGTATAGCCTATCATGTGCTGAAAAATGGCGTTAAACCCACAAAACAAACAAACTGGTTGATCCCAAATGAAAATGATGCAAATTGACTCTCAATATGTTGAAAATATTGTTATCTCTACACCTCCCAAATGGATGATTATATCAACATGTGGTTTTCACCAGTAGACTTTTTATGATACCAAGTTGGTTCTGAATGAAAATGATGCCAATAATACATCCAATGTAGCTGCCACAATGGCTATCTTGAAAATCTTGCTGTCGCTACTCCCCCTGAGTGGATGGTCATATTGACATGTGGTTTTCACCAAAAGACTTCTAATTATGTTAACTTGGTCCTAACTGAAAATGGTGCCAATCTGATATCCAATATGTCCACCACTGCAGCTAATTTGAAAATCTTGTTATTGCTGAAGAATATCAGAGATGGTTTCAACAACTCGTCAGTTAAAAGGAAGAAATGGTCTTGTCTTGAATTTCTGGCAATTCTTTTCACCCAGTAGAGCATCAGTCCCTTCAAGATAGACTTTATGGCAAGTTATAGCTTTGAAACAGCAAAGAACTGAAAATTGATCACATTTTAACACAGAAAAAAAAACTTTAAATACTGCAGTAAAACAGGATTTTATCCAGTAATGTATCACAACTGATGTCAAGATTCAGTTTTATACATTTTTTCACGTGGGCAAAATTATACCAATTGATGGCATACGACTTTTTAGTCATCATGCATTACCTACCCATGTTTTAAATTCTGACTTATTTTTCTTTACAAACTAAATAATTCTTAGATTTAACGCTGAATTCTGTATTTCTTCCTTCAGAAATTGAATCACTTTTACCGTGAATTCAGCCTACACATGTGTTACACCAGCAGCCATCAGTGACATTGCACTGAAACTTTCAAATTCAGTGGGCAATTTTTTTTTTTTAATTGAAATGAAATATTTCAGTCCCTGTAATTGATTTATTAAAAAATTAACTTTCTGTCTTGAAATGGCATTTCTGAGTAAGTTTTATAGTCCTTGAGATATTCAGAGTTTGAAAGTTTCACAGTATAACAGAGTTGCTGAAGAGGAGTTGGGGGGAGGGTACCCATGTCAGATTGGATAGTTCAGTGAATTCATGTCATACATTCATGTGAGTGAATATGTTCAGTACCATCATTGTGACCTTAATTATCATGATTGATTTCCAAAAAACATATTTACATAGTATACTTTGCCTTTTAAGAAAAAGATATTGCCAGAACAAGTAAAATTGCCTTTACAGCAGAAAATGAAATGATCTCCCATTGCTTAAATGGCAAACTATGGCACACAGCTAGATCTGTTGCATAAGAAAGCACATTCAGTTCATTGTGTTTAATGCCATAGTGGGGATTCCATGTGATAATAATTACTTGTCAATGACATCTGGCTAGAGGCATCAGTAATCTGTACCTTAGCCAGCTGTTACATACAAAGTAGGCATGATGGGTTGGCATGTTTTATCATGCATGCATACATGTATGTATGTATGTATGTATTATGCATGCATGTATATTTATGTATGTATGGGGTTTGACAGCATATCAGCACACCTTGGCTGTTAGTGCCGAGTAAAGTTTAAGTATCCCCAAAAGTCATGCAAAAGAAAGATAGGCACAAAAATTGGTAAAATTCTTAGAATACAAAAACAAATTTTTCTTATAAACAGGGTTCCCTCATTACCGGGAAAGCTGGAAAAAGTTTCTGACCAGAAAAATCCGTTTAATTTTGCAAATATTGATGAAGTCATGGAGGGGGGGGGGACCGAGAATTCAGATGACAGAAAAAAATATGTAATTGAGTTGTAATTGAACTGATTGTGTGTTAAATTTATTGTGTTTTTTACCATAATTTTTGGTGCTTATGGAATTCTTCAGTCAGTCGAGATACATTGCTGTATGGATCTTTTGGGTGCTTGCCCGAAACATATTTGTAATGTCAACTCAAGTGCTCAGATGATCGGATTGGTCAAGTTGAGTGATTATCCCTTAGTCCGCTCCATATCGGTATCTTTTCATATGTGGAAGATAAGAATACCAGTCTAGAATCACACTGTGCCAATACGTTGTCTGTGACACTGGATCTCAGTAAATATCAGAGAAAAATAATAAAGCTTATCTTACGCAGTTTCCCTTTAGATATGTAAAGTTAACAAAAATGTATTGTGATGAATCTTTGCTTATTATTTGTTAGTTAATAATAATAATGATAATGATAATAATAATATTCATTCTTTATGTAACAAGGGTAGCTCAATTAGAAGACAGATGTATCTTGTCTCCCTTGAGGCCCTTGGCTACTTTATAACAGTCTACATGCATGTACATGTATCTTGCTAACAAAACAGGTAGGAAAAAATAAAGTCACAACATTTAACAATCAAGTGATTAGATTTTACATTACTCTGAACATATCAATCATATTGCAACAAAAGACAGATTAGCATGCACAACAAAGTCAAAACAGTTGAAATAGAAACAGGAATTGTACAAAAATATAATGAAATATAGAAATTAATTAAAATCAAGCTTTAAATATTAGGGATATTTTTCTTTAAAGCTTTAAACAGAAGTGGCTGATCTAATTGATGTGGGCATAGAATTCCTTATCTTTTGTTCCAGAATATTTAAAACTGCATTGAAATTGTTTACTAATTGGTTTGGGAAATTTCAAGTGGCTACATAAGGTCGTCCGTAAAGTATATGGCCCATGATTTTCATCAAATACTAGTAGTTCTCTCATATATTCAGGCATATTACAATTTGTATATTTGTAGACAAATACTGCGTTTTGAAAGTTTATTCTGTTATTTATTTGAAGCCATTTCAGTTCATGGAAAAGAATACTAGAAGGTGTGTTAAAAGGAGCATCCAGAATTAACTGAGCTACTTTCTTTTGTATCTTCTTTATTCTTTCTAAACGACTCTTGGGGCAGTTTCCCAATATTGTCAAACAGTAGTCAATAACTGGCAAATATAGGCATTGTAGTACATTATTCTAGCATGTATGGGTGGGGGAATTTTTTAATTTTGCTTGATAGAGATCCATAATGTGCTTGTAATGGTAGTGCTCCCAATAGTTTGATTACAATGATTTTTCTTAGCTTTATGTATTAGACTGCTTGCTATGTTTTGCCATTTTTTTTATAGTTTTCCCAGTCCTTGATTCTATGAAACTTATCTCTTTGTGTCTTGCTTTTTTATCTCTTTGATCATCCATTTACGTTAAAGCTCATGTTTAACACATTTGGTTTTACAAGGAGCATGATTGTCAAATACACGGACAAAAAGTTTGTAGCATGCATCTAAAGCAGTATTGACATCTGGAATATATACAGTATCATTATAAGACATCAAATACAGATCATTACAGGAGTCTTATTTATCAAAATTAAGAAAATCTCTATTTTATTTCATGATGTTGGTTAATAGTAAATTTCAGCACATGTCTTTTGATACATACAGGAAGGATAGTGGTCACTTATTGCAAACACAGGTACACAAATTTCACTTACATTTTCTAGTTTATTTGAGTTTATATGGTCAATTAATGTTGAACTGCCTTGCATCATTCTAGTTGGGCTGTCTATGACCTGAGTGAAATTACCAGTATGGAAACAGTCCAGCCACTTCTGAGGAAGGTTTTTAGGAAGTCTGTATTAAAATCACCACATATTATTTCATAACCATGTACACCAACAGCATTTTGTACTTGATTTTCAAATATTTCAGTCCACTCAACTTTAGAATTTGGGGGTCTATAGGCAGAGCATATCAGAATAGGCTTTGTCTGTGTCAAGTTTGCTTCTATCCATATATTTTTGATAGTGTTAGTTTCAAGATCATTTCTGGTTTTATATTTAATGGAGTCTGCAATATACCGTCTATACTCGCGTGTAAGCTGGGTCCAAATGCAAACAACATAGACCCTGATCTGCCATTGCATAATGTGCTGGCAGATCATCGTCTGTGTTGTTTGTTCTACTGATTAGTCCTTACAAACTGCATACACTCATCTGCCGGTGCATTATGCGCCGGCAGATCTGGGTCTATGCAGTTTGCAGCTGGTATGAGATTATATGTGAGTATATACGGTAGATAAGAATCCACCCTCCCTGTTTATCATCCCTATCTTTTCTTTCAATATTTATACAATCTCTGTTTTGATTACCGTTAGTATTTACACCATAAACATTAACATTAGGATTATCATGTGTACAAGAGGCATCGAGGGAGTTAAATGTTTTAGAAGTACAAATCAAGTATACAAGTATCAATATCTTCGCTGGCTGCTTCAGAAACTTTTTCACTGGATGAATTTGGTTTGTCATGGTTAAGATTTTATGGCATTTGAATGTTACTATTACACATTACCCTTGTATTCGATGTGAAAGTGCAGACACATTTTAAATTATTACATGCTTCACACAGTTCTGACAGTACATAATATTTATTTACGTTAGGGATTATGTCATATGCAATTTTATTTAAGCTCAGTTTACTATTGTTGTTTGCTGTTTACAAACTTGAAGTGGCATTCTCCTGATTGCCACTCACATATACAGGCGGCACTGTCTCCAAGGGACAATATTTTTGTTTGTGCCCAAGTGTTCACATGCACGACACGAGATAGGCTTCCCATGGTGACACACATCAGTAATGTGGCCAATCTCACCACAGTACTGGCAGTAGCCATCAGTTACTTTCTCGAAGATCCTGGAATATTTGTTCATGTTGCAAAGTAATTGGGCCGTTCCCATTTTGCTCAGGTGGATTCTGTCTTTACTTTATAATTGAAGGTTCACTTTGTTTGTATTCTCAATGAAAAAGGAGTAGTACTGAGGTACATAATACAGATTTAAGTTCTCACAGAGATCTATGAAAATAATGTTCACTGTTCGTACATCTGCATTGATTCGAGGGGGTAAAATTGAAACAAGGATACTACACTCAGTGATTTTTAGTCCGGTACAATATGGGTTGCTTGCAGTTCAGCCCTCACTGAAATCATTTCCTCTTACTTGTATAATAATGGTTTTAATGGTAGTTCACACTGGGAACACAGTGTTAAGCATTATCATCAATAGTAACATTCAACACCGCTTGAATTTTATTATCGGACTTAGATAAATACTTAGAAATCTACTGACTGTTGGGGTAATTTTCAATGCAGGATCCCATGTTCTGGGTGTCCTTGACAATGGCTGCATTAAAGATTCAGTCCATAGTCAGATTACATTGAAAGTATATATTAGGGCACCAAGAGACGTAACCAGGACTCAGGAAAACCACACGTCCTCTCATCCTGACCATGTAGAAATTGGTTGTGCCTAGGAAAAGTTTCCTATGCACTTGTCTCGCCTAACATGCTCTGGAGCTCAACATCTAGCATACATCAGTTATCTATTACTTTTGCCTACATGTTATCAGTCCAGAACATGATATGTTGCACAGGAATCAGAACTAGACTTGCTTTTTATACAGGCACTTGACACAAATTTGATACTAAAATGGAAATGGGTTCAGACCCTGAAATATTATATTCAGAGTGACAGCAGGCAAAACCCTTGGTACTTAGTATCAAGTGTGCATCGGGTGCCAGTGGCTTTTTAGTAAAAGAGTGGTTTAGTGATAGTGTATTGTGGTGAATAAAATGATAACAGGGATGTGTATCTGTTGCAAGTCACTCGTCCCAGAGAGGGGTTCTTGGGGAGAAAAAAATCCCAGAGACCTGCATAAGTGGATTTGGGGAAAAAATTCAGTCTTTATATAAAGATATACAATTTTTAAGGGCTTGTTGTCAAATTTTAAAACAACCCTTTTTGAAAAAAGACTAATTTCATACCAACATGTGCAGTTAAGCAGAGTAAAGTTAACAATTTTTTTCTTTCTGTATATGAGTTACATGCAAATTTATATGGATCTCAATAGTTATACTTTCTTGTGATACAGACTGTGGTTTAAGGAAGGGTCATATGTTTAATTTAAATGTTATGGGAGAGTCTCAAAATAGAAACAGCTTTCAATTTTAAAAATGCATGTTTTCTAAGCCAAAATGTCTGCACGACGTCTGCATCAACTCTTTTTCATTAAATTATTTTAAATCTATACTTAATGTCTGTTTATGATAAGATTTGTCTAATGAGTAGATGATGTTGTTTACCTGTGGCATGCAATGGCTCCCATAACTGCTCAGTCCTGTATCAAAAATGGATTCTTCCATAACTCCAGGACCAACCTGGCGGATTACATGTACGAAGACCACTCTTTTTCAGCTTGTATCAAATGAGTGGTATTGTTCTGTATATTGATACAAATGGTGTTGAAATCATTCATGCGCGAAACTAATGAGAAAATTTTATCTACATTTCAAGATACAGACACCAAAAATCACTGAGCTACAAATGCAGATATTATTCCCGATGCTGAGCTGAACAAACTATAACAAATTCTTTCCTTAGAATCTTTGAACATAATTCTGAAATGGTGTGAAACTTCTCAGGTGACCGTGTTGAACAAATCATCATCTCAAGAGAATTTAAAAGAATCCTGAGAAACACTATGCAATGAGTGGGTTGGAAAACAGATTTGTCTTGGGCTATGGTTAATCCCAAATTATTATATCTATCAGAGTGACAGTAGCCTGCACATTAGAACACATACCTGTTGAGTATCTCCCTGCAGTAGTCATCAAGGTAACCAGCATTGTTGTGTCCCATTTTTCAAAGAGACAAGAAGACAGGTTTCAACAGCTTGATGAACATGCATGGTGCTGTTGATAAGTCATTCGGTAAACAAGTGAATTGGTAACATGTATCGTCCCACAAAAATCTATAATATTTTCTAGATGAGGGTCTAGTTTAATTGAGTAATAGGCATCTTTTAAGTCTATATAAGCAAACCAGGTGTCTTTTTTCATTAGATACATTGCAGAATTCAAGGTATCCATTTTTCAGTGATGCTTTTACATATTTTTGTTTGGGTTCTTAAGGTTTAAAATAAGTCTGTGTGTGCCATGATTTTTAGGCCCAATGAAACTATTGGACAAAGTATCACCATGAACTGGTAAAGCATGCTTTTTGACTTCTTTATGAAGTACAATATGTCTAATTTACAGTCAGTAATCACAATTTGTTCATCACTCAACCCAATAGGTCAGGGGACATACTTTTGATATGGCACAATTAAGTTTAATATCATAACCTGAAACATGTTTGCAAATCCACGAATCTGTTGTTAGTTTTAGGCAATTATGCAGGAAGTGAGCTGCTCCCCCCTGCCCCCATCCCCTGTGAAATTCAAAGGTATATTTGATCATGTGGAGGCAATACTGTGTAGAAAATGTTTACTCTGTTCAGAAAAAATGTGTTTACTTGCAGCAGATTGAATTGAGCCTTCTTCCACTTGCCCTAAATATTCCATTGTAGTGACGATATTTTGAAAAGACTGCTTCTGTGATTTATGTCCAGGCATCTGCTTATTGATTCCAGGGGAGCAAAACTTGTCATTCCTGAGTCTCTGCCAGTTGAGTGTGCTGTGAGCAACTGTTCAGAGTTGCTTTGTGCATCATTGATGCCTTTGATTTGTTGGTTTATATCATCACCAAACAAAAAATCAGTGATAGGATTTTGGACATGGCACAGTTTCTTGTACTGACTACTGGGGTCTGGCCCGAACAGCACCCTTTTACTTCAATACTCATTGTGTGCAGAAGAAAGAAGTTGTAAAGCCTCTACTGTCAAAGATAAACGTTCCAGATTTACACGAGTGGCAGGCTTGGTAATGACAAGTTTGTCCATAGCTTGCACCACAGGACTGTGTTGTAGCTGAAGGTCTGAAGTTCGTTTTCTTCCTTAATTTGTCCCACACTTCTGGATTCACATTGGGCACTATTATACTTTTAACATACCCTTCAAGAATTTTTCAGACAAGTTTTTCATCTTATCAGATATGATTCATGCCCATATTGCAGAATTAAAAAATTTAGCTACTGCTGGAGATAAATTCTGCCCACTTGTTCCTCATTTGCAAAATATTGCTACTTGACCTATCCTACTTGTTACCTTGTTGATTTGCATCATCGTCATGTTTTTCATCACAAACATTCATTTGTCCTTAAAGGGCAGCTAAATCATTCTGAAACATTCTCCAGAATCTCTGTTATCGCCATGTCTGTCATCAGATGTTGCAACAACAGTGCAATCATCATCCTCATCAGATGAAATATCGGACACACCATCATATGGCTGCTTGCTACAGCAAGCACATATAACCTCATGGCCTTCATGTTGTTGCGAGTCCACTTTTTGCTTTAAAATTGTCATAACATCAGCTTTTTCTTTCATAGCTGTTGACTGTTGTTGCAACATTTGTTGTTGCCTTTCAGCCAAAAAGTCAAATGTACAGTTAGAATCTCCCGTTGTACTCTGCATTGCCATAAACACGGAGCTGCCATGATGAATATCCCTTATGATTCCACATCAGATTAAAAGATTGCACATGACCTTCTGCCACACTAGCATAGACTAGCTGAGCAGGCCATAATGGCAGGTCTTCATTGACCAGCACATTCTCAGGTGGGATTAGGTTTGTAGGCGTTGCATCCCTGACTAACAATTCTGCACTAAAATCATCTCATTTTGTGTTCATTTTCCAGGTTTGGATATACATGTAGCATGAATACTGTAAGCAGTACTTAAACTGCAAGTTTTCTTTTTAATGTGTTTTTTAGGCTTCCCCTGCAGGGAAGTCCTTGTTTCCAGCAGACAAGTTGTCAGTCATCTTGACCCAAGTCACTGCAACCTGAGTTGTATTTAAGTTCGAGGTAACTGCTTAAGGACATATGCACACAGACATGAAACTCTTCAATCCAGTGAATTATTCAATTAACATATTTTTGGTGCGAATAAATCCTCAAAAAATGAAAAGTAACACACAAAATAGAAAAATATGTACAGCATCATGTTCACTGAAGCTGACCACTATCCTTTGACCATATGTACTGACCAGACTTCTGGAATCCTGAGGGTACCATTGGGAAATGGAATTCTGCTTTTAATGGGTATGTTGTAGTGAATAAAATTTTGTGCACCAATATTGACATGATGTGCCTGAATTGTGCAATAAACTGTTTCTCTTATATTTTCAGAGGGTATACCCAATGTGTACTATTTCGGGCCATGTGGGAAGTACAATGCCTTGGTGCTTGAGTTGCTTGGCCCCAGCCTTGAGGATCTCTTCGATCTCTGTGATAGAAAATTTTCTCTCAAGACAGTGCTTATGATAGCCATACAGTTGGTAAGAATCCAGAAATTTATAGGCTATGGCTACTTGCCCATCACAACACCAACCAAACACCCACCAGTACCCCCCCCCCCCCCACTACCCCCTCCAGCCTCACCACTAGGTGACAAGCATGTAAGATTAGGATAATGTTCATTGTTTATAATCACTTGCTGGTATCCATGGTTTTGCTGTCAATTGCAGTTGTATTTCATTTTAAAAAATTTCCTCAACTGATACTGACTGTCCACATGTGAATCACTCTGTCCAGGGACGCTCACTAGCATGATTGTGCAAAACCACTCAACATAAATTAAATTTGGCAGGCGTATTTGTATGCAAATGTACATAACCTCATTAGATTTTCAGGCCTTTGCATCACTTTTTAACATTTTTGCACATTTTTTAAAAATTTGGGCAAAAACCTTGTTAGTCTAATTATGCAAAAACTGCACGTGATAGATGAAATTTGGTAGGCATGTTTGTATGCATATTTAAATGACCTGATTTTGGTGACAACAATTATTCAATTTATTTATTTTTTCTTCAAAATACATTTTTGAACTTTTTTGGACTTGGACCTTTGTTTTAATGAAAATCTTGTTAGCATGATTAAGCAAATATCACTTGGTCAGTGTTTTCCTCATGGCCTTTTAGGACTACAGGCCCTCTACTCTATCACAAGCAGCTGCTATCCTTTTAAAGACACCAGTATGCTTTAAGCCTGTACCACTATGCTTCTGTGACAGTCTGATGAGATATACTGGACCTTGTATTGGTTTGGTTATTAGACTTGCCACTGAGTGTACATGTACTTCTAGAACATTGCCACCTGTTTTGTTTGATTGCAGTCGCTAATTGGTGTTAATTAACATGAAGGTGCTACAATTCACCTCTTGGCAGAAATGTAAGTGCCAGCTTACAGCATTGTATAGCAGGACTCATGAAAAAAATTCTCAAGCACTCATTACTGGGATGAGTGAGTTGCAAGAGTTACTCATCCCTGTCCTCATTATACTCAACACAGTACAGTTCTCAACTACACTGCTTATGCTTTTACTAAAAAAACCACAAGTACCTGTCGCAAGCTTAGTACTAAAATGGGTCAAAATCATGAAAATATTATGTTCTAATACATGGCACTTAGGTAAATATAGAAAAAAAAACAAAGTTTGTTACTTGAGAAATTACAGTTGAACACATAGCCCTTGATTTCTTAGTGGTAGTGGTATTTGCATTTACAGTGAAACCCTTCAGTAATCTAGGTGTCATAATTTTCCTTTTCAACAAGCTATCACACATCTTTACGAGTTAGATATGGTAGTAGTAAAGAGACAGAGAATGTCAGAACTTTATGATTTTCGTCTGGTGGGGCATCGTTACGCTTGCCCCAGATCACCAGTATTTTCAAGACTGTGCAGCCTTATTAATGCATTGTCATGCCAAAGTAAAGACGCAAGCAGATATTTATATAAGTATGTAATTTTCACACAAAAAATGTCACTAACTTGCATTTGAAAGAAGAATTCCAACTGTCTCAATTTCCACCAACTTTCATACTAAATTATCCATTTTAGTCAAACCTCCATTCTAGAGAGTTACACATGAGCACCATAAAAAGGAAGATTGCTTATTGGCCAAAATAAGTGGAACATTTCTGAGTCATTACCCTATCAAGATTTTGATCAATCATCTGTTGCCTCGACAATGTATGCTTTATAAATACATTATAACAGCATGTATTGTGTGGAAGCTAGTGGGAATCAGCTGATACACATAAAATACTCATTTTGAAAATAAGTTGGCAACATTTTCTTGTGAAAAGTAATTACATACTTACAGAAATATCTGCTTGCATCTTTCCTTTGGCATGACAATGTGTCAATAAAGCTTCAGTCTTGAAAATACTGGTGACCTGGGGTAACTGTAACATTGCCTGACCAGGTGAAAAATCAAAAACATTTTGACATTCTCTGACTCTTAACTTCTCAGGTATCTGACTCATAAAGATGTGTGATAGCTCATTGAAGGGGAAACTTTCTGCACATCAAAATGATGCCTTTATTGCTGAAAAGTGGCACCATAAATGCAAACATTAAGAAATCAATGGCTAGGTGTGAAACTGCAACATAATATGTTCATAATATTTACCCATTTCAGTATAAAGCTTACATTGGGTGTATGTATATGCAACATGTTCTAGACTGACAACATGTAGGCAAATTAGGCGAAGGTTATTATAATTGACATGCCAAATGTTAAGTGATGAAAAACTTGGGCACTTGCTAAGGGTAGAAAATGCATTTAGATTTACTCTCAAGGCACGAATCTGAATCTGCTTCGCCCATGTATAAGTACATAGTAAAGTTTTACTCTGCCCAGCCAATTTTTACCTGGTCAGAACAAGAGGACGAGTGGTTTTTGCACTTGTCAGTAGTATTTTGTGAACTTAATATTGGGTAGTCGTATGGTACCATATATTACATATATCTGGCAGTAAATGCAAATCATGATATTACAAGTAAATTCACATCAAACACAAAATCATTACGGAGTCATGTTAGTAACAGTTTAATTTCCAGACTAAGTGCTCTTATGAGGAAAGAAAACGGTGTTGAAGAAATTACCAATGATTTAGGAGACAAACGAGAGAAGACCCCCCATCCCCCGTGCGGGTATATAGTTTTCAAAGGGTTTGAGAGGGTATATTTGGTGTACCAGAAAAGAAATTTTCTTTTCTGGATCTTGCTCACATTTAATGCTAAATTGTGCATTTGTGGAATTTGTTTTCTTCAGAAATTGAGTCACTTGTGTCAGCAGTTCAGTCTCTAAAATACGTTATCTTGGCAACCATTAGTGACTTTTGATTGAATGTTAGAATCATTCTCCAAATTTAATATTTTTAATACAAGTTCTGTATGAAAATTTGATTGCCTTTGGTAATTGTAGCTATTGTTAACATCAGCAGATCACAGACCGGTCTCTAAATTCCAAAAAGAAAAATTATCAGCTATACAGTTCAATACACAAGTGCATAATTGTCTTTCCCAGTCCCTAGGTACATTAATTTTGAATTAAGTTTTTCATAAAAAGCTTTTTGAATCCACATAAGACCGTCCTTCGCAGGTCATTTTCACATTATGTTATTTGTGTGCAAATGGAAGTTGGTCTAATTTTAGCATTTTTCATTAGTTAGTGCTGAGTTTACTTGTACATAACCCAGTGAAAATGGGTCTCTGAAAACCATGTCTGAGGTCAGCATGTGTATTTACATCACACACTGGTCTACCTGAGAGCCGATTATCAGCTAAATACGCCTAATTAGAATATCATTCATTGACAGAGATAGCTCCTAGTCAACCCCAGACACTGATAAAAAATGCCAATTTCAGTAGTAGGTCAGAATAAAACTGTTGCGGCAGTGAATTTCTTTTAGAGGGTCACTTGGCCTGAAAGTTCCAGTTATGTCATAAACATCATGTAAATGATAGCACTGAATATATATTTTGAGCAAGAAAAACCCCGAGAATGATATATTATTGCCTTTTTAGGCACCACAGAAGTTTCATTTTCAATTAATCTTCAGAATTTTGCAAGCATAGTGTTTTTTGCTTATTATGCAAAAACTTTTCTGCTTTCCATTACCTAGAATTAGTTGTCAAAATTTTCTACTCGAATTTGTGTGAGTGACTGCATTTTGGAAAATGAAAATTAACTCCCAACTGAATTTTTTGAGAAAAAAATCTTAACTTCATAAACAAGTATATATTTAACTTAAGATGTGCATGATAATCAGACGTGTGCAGGCATATGTTGATGAAAATTTTTCCTATCTGGACACCCACTATCATATAAAAATGTTCTGGGGAGATAACTGCTTAATGTAGATGAATTAAATTTGGTAGCCATCTTTGTATGCATAGTTGAATGACCTGATTCGATTTTTTTTTTTTAAGTTTCTGAACTATTAATTTAGACATTTTCATCTGTAGTAAGGGCATACATGTATACAAACACAAATCTAGTGTAATGTGAGATATGCTTATAAATGATATGTACGACTAATCATATATGTATATTTTTTGTCAAATATCCTGCTTAGTTAATTTTTATAATATTTTGGGCAACGGTGTTTTTGATGTTGTCTTTTAAGTTTATGAATGTTAATTCTCAAGGTCTTTTATAGGAAGAAATGTCTTATATTATAAATAAATACTCAAAGGCTGCAAGGCTCTAGCAACAGAGTTACTCCTCTTTATAAAAGGTGAATCTTTATAGTACATTGGACAAATGTGTGATCACTCAGAAGACCTTGGATGTAAATAGTGACCATTTTGAACTTCCCTTGTACCCTTTGTTTTTATTACGCAAATGTTCAGATTGACAGTGTGCCCGTGTCATTCCCACGTTTTTTTTTTGTTTGGCGCTCCTGTTTTTATGGCCAGGGTCCCTTCTGGCAACAGATGGAATCCCTTCCACTCGTTAAGTTTCAAAGTCAGATCACTATTTTAATCACCTGACACTTAACAACAATTTCATGGATTTTCCTAGTCTTGATCACCTATATATTTGTTTTGTGTCTGACATTACAGAGACATATCAGAACAACATCTTTGTGATCAAGACTCTGACAGCCCACTATTGAGCTTTTTTCTACACCTGTTGCATTCTCCCAACAATTGTTAAGTAATATAAGTAGATTGCTTATCTTGACAGATACATAATTCTGATTCTTAAATTGTTTAATAGCAGTGAAGATCATAAAAATCATTCAGAGACAGAATGAGAACCATGCCTTTGGATGGAACAGTTAAGCAACCAGGTGTCAAACAAGTACCTATGTACTGCATAATAACTGAATAGCATAAATGACCTCCAGGCAGATGAGACTGAACACTTTCATTCCAAAACAATTATGGCAAGAATCAGATGGTATGAAAATGTATGTATGTAATTCAGTCTTATTGATAAAAATAACAAATAAACAATTTTGATTCAACAAAAATATCAATGTGGAAATTTTACAGAAAATTCTACGTTTGCATGGCACTGTTACCTAGTCTGTTTCTCTTGAACTCGGCCATGTTCTAAATGACAACAGATGTCTGCCTTGAAGGTTATAAATAGTACAGAATATTAATGAATGAATTCGTAATTCATTAATTAATCATTTACAGTGAATAATCATCAAGTAACAATCAGTTAAGAATAAAAATATTATCTGTTACATTCAAGCCTTTCATCCCAGAAGCAGCAACTGTTTCTAAATGATGTCTCTGGTTGTAATAATTAAAAAAATTTGCAGCTTGATTGATTATAATTATTTAATTGAGTTTTAAAATAAAATAGCATAAACATTAATGCAAATGACAATTGATAAAAATGCACAAGGAAATAAATGTTTATGTGGGAGTAAAGTACATGTATATAAATTGACCACAAAATAATGACAATGAAAATCCACTGTATCATGTATGTCATGGATAATAAAGTTTTCACCTTAACTTTTTTTCCCTGATTTTCTATTCAGATGTTTAGGAATTGCACTCTAAATTTACTACCTGCTCCATGGTTCAGAAAGTTAGCCCTAATGTTTTTTTAACTAATGGGCCCATCTGCCCCAAAGGCAGAAAAATATAGAGGCACAACTAATAGAATCAATGTTTGGGTTGGTGCAAAGACAAAGAACCCCAGTTGAAGAAGCTGCATGTGAGACTCTGCAGTTGGGAACTCCATGGCCATTTTCGGGCAACCTGCCTTGAGATTTGTGCAGAAACATCAAGAACACGTCCTCTGATGTTCTTTGATATTTGTGGTAGAAAATGCCCTAATGCCAGGAGTTAATTTCAGAAAAACAAGCATAGCCCACCACATTTGGCTTGTTCCACTATCTTTGTTCTCTTTACTCCCACAGATGATATGAGTTCTCAGCCCAAGAATGATGTTCACAAGCAACGTTCTTCTTCTTAGAGCAAGAAGAACCATGAGAACATTGTTTGCATATCAAGAATGGTCTCATCCACATACTGTATTTTGGTGTGTATAACGCGCACCGATGTATAACGTGCACCCCGATTTTCGACCCAAAATGAGTTTTAAAAACGTATTTCTGCCATATAACGCGCATGTGATATAATACATTTTAAAATCGTGACTACCGGTATTTCGCTCCGTTTTCATAGTGCAACAACAGTCGGTCATTTTGGATAGTGAATGAAAAAGTGGCCATATTGAAATTGTATCTTTCCGATTTTATGGTTGGCCCTTAAAAGGGCCCTTTAAAGGTTCGTCTAGTTGATGGAGTTCAATCTATTGCATTAAATCCTTCAAATTCCTGTTCGTCGTCATCACTCTCGAAAAGTCGCTGTATGTCCTCGTCTGTCATCATTCCTGGTGTTGCTGCATAATAGCTTTCATCTTCGTCTTCGTCTTCGTCCTCGCTCTCTGAGTGGTCTTCACGCTTAGCATTGTCCTCCCACAAGATGTCATCCTCTGTGCCATCCATTTTATTTGAGATGCAGCACTTTTTGAAGGCATGGATGATGATGCATGGCAAGTCGTGCTGTCGTAAAAATGCATAGGCCCAGCTCACAGACCCCTTGTAGTCGTCTATTTTCTTCTGTTTTGCAATCAATATTGCCTGAAAGCAAATCTCTGTCATGGATACTGAGATTCCCTGTCTTCTATCCATGACACATTCAAGGACTCCACTCTTTACGTCCGGATACTTTGCTCTTGTCCCTCTGTCTGCCTGTTTTGTTCTCTGTATTTTCTTCAGTCTTTCTTTCATTCTTCTCTACTCCCTAACGGAAGACTCTCCTACATTAAACTCCCTCCCAGCAGCTCTGTTACCATGTGTTTCTGCATAGGCAATGATGGTTAGCTTGTCTTTCGCATTGTACGAATTTCTTATATGACCCATGTTGATACTTTGACTATATTCGTTCAGATTCAAGATCGAACACAATATGCTATGTGAAAGTTTAGGTCCGGTATTTATACTTATTTGGATTATCATTACACCTCTAAAATATATCTCCATGTCCAAGCTAGAATTTACCAAGACAATGCATTGTACTTATGTTTGGCCCATCAAAGCTTTAACCGGCGCTGATTACCTTTAAAAACACCACGCTGAGTCAATTAAACACTGCTCACTGTATTGTAACAAAGAAGTACCGTATCAAATACTGTTGTTTAAAATGAGAAATAAAACAAAGAAACAAGTTTATTTTCTGATGAAAAGTAAATACATTGCAAATTTACCTAGACAAAGCAACGTGACTATGTTTAGCACATCAAAGCTTTAGCCGGTGCCGATTACCTTGAAAAGACCACACTGAGTCAATGAAGCACTGATCACCGTTAAAAACACCACGCTGAATCAATTAAATATTGCTCACCGAGACAAAGTATTGTAAATATGTTGAGCGCATCAAAGCTTACCTGGCGCCAATTACCGTGAAAAGGCCACACTGAGTCAGTGAAACATTGATCACTTTATAGTCGCAAAGATATCTCAAATACTATGATTTAAGATGAGAAATAAAACTAAGAAACAAGTTTATTTTCCAAAGGAAAAACAAAATGTTTTCTGACTTCATACATTAACGCTGTATCAGTGTTACCGTAACAGGCTAACCGTAGTCACGAAAAAAAATGAGAACATTAACACTGCTTGAATTTTAAATATTATATTTCAATTCAAACACGAATAAATGAAGACAAAATTAATTAGATCCACAGTTATCGAATATTGAACATTTACAGGTACGGTAATCATATATTTGTTCCGCTGATAACCTTGAAAAGACCACACTTAGTCAATGAAACATTGATCACTCTATAGTCAGAAATAAATACAAAATACTATCATTTAAGTTGAGAAATAAAAACTAAGAACCAAGTTTATTTTCCAAAGAAAAAAATATTTTCCGACTTCATACATTAATTGATTATTTTGTTCTACAACGTGTCAGTGTTACCGTAAGAAAGAAACCGTAGTCGCAAAAAATATGTCCCCTAAAGGTGCTTCTGATGAGAACATTAACACTGCATGAATTCTACACATATTATATTTCAATTCAACCAAGAATAAATGAAGAAAAAATCTATTAGATTAACAATTATGGAATACTGAACATTTACGGAACAAGTATGGTAATCCTCACAGTGGTATTTGTTCCGCTCCAATGCACAGCTTTTGAACAAGTTGCCAGTCGTTATGTACATGTATTTCCGGTCGAGGCACAGAACAAAATGCTACACAGTGATGTGAAATGAAACCAGTTTATTAACATAAGCAATCAAAGAACAAGACTATTTGTAAGCATTATTTATTTCTTTAATACGGCTATTACCGGTAAACAATTTAGTTACAATGCAATGTACAACGGATTTAATATTTCACAAGGAGTGAATGTGACACATGTAGGCGGCTATAGTGCCTTCATCCTCTTGTCAGATCGACCTGGAAAAAAACTTTTTTTTATAGTTCTTGTATAAAACGCGCACCCCCGACTTAAGATAAGAAAATTAGGTGAAAAAAGTGCGCGTTATACACACCAAAATACGGTATGTCATCTGAGACAACTCAGACAGGGTTAGGAAGAATTCCACTTAATTTGTGTCTAGATAAATGACATTTTACTGTGTTATACAATTCTAAGTATTGCTAATTTTATCTGCGCTAGGATGTTTCAAAATAAACACAATGGTCCCTCTCTTGAACACCCCCCCCCCACCCCCGACCAGCTTTTTAACAGCCAGAATCCCTTCATACTAACAAATTTGTGTTCATAATTGCCCCTCTAGGACAGCCACCTCTCTAACATAGTGCAAAAAATATCAAATTTACCCCTCGCTAGTGAACACATATTGGGGTGTACAGATGGAAATCTGACGATTATTTGTTGATTTTCTAAAGTCAACACTTTGACATTTGTTTCACCATGCCAATAAAGTTTCTAACTTTAATTCATACAAAGTGGTAAGTAATCTGATTATCCTTACAGCTGTTTGTTCATTAAATTTCAGGTTTTGTCACTTTGCTGATTACTGGCTATTATTACCACCAATAATAATCAAGATGACAAAAGCTTACATCTGAGAAAAACAGTATTGTTAGCTCAAATCCGCACAACACGCTGTTACCATAAAGTAAAAATGGGATGTTAGCCATTGTGGCTTCTCTCAGATTACAAAATGTATTTGAAATGGTACCAGACTATAACTAGTTGGCCACACGACAAGCTCACTATCTTTGCAAACACGTAACATTTTGTGTAATACAGTGGTCCCCCTCTCGCCCGGCCTCCCAGAACAGAGGCCACCTGTTTATTAATGGCCAGAATCCCATGGCACCAATGATTTTGTGTTCAAAAGTACGCCTCTAGGATGGCCACTCCTCATGGGCAGTTACATATTGGGGTTTACAGATGGAACTCTCGTGAATGTTTGTTGATTTCTTAATTCAACATATTGAAATTTGTTCCAGCATACCGATAAAGTAGTACCGTACCTAACATTAATCCATACAAAGAGGTAAGTTTATTATCCTTACTGCTGCGTATTCCTTACATGTCATATTTTATATTCCATAATTTTATAGCTATCATTACCAATGATAATTTTCAAGATGAAAAATGCTAACAGCTGAGAAGCATAATATTATTCAGTTCTAGTCAATGTGGCCTCCTGATGCCATAATGTAATGTGTTAGTCATGGTTTCTTTCTCATAGATAACAAAATGTATATGAACGGATACCAGATTAGAACCAGCTGATAACATGACGAGCTCTCTTCCTTTATAAACACTGAGCATTTTGTGTAATAGATTCAAATTTATCAAATATGACAGTGGTGTAGGTGCCAAGTTGTTGCAAAATGTCATCAGACATTCTCAGTTTGAAAAAAAAAGTGAAAGCAATTCAACTGAATGAAAAGAGAGAGAGTTCATTGATCATCAGAAAGATTCAAATAAACATTGCCTATTATACATTCTGCAGCAGTGGGAAATGGAATGGATGGAGTTACTGCCAGATGTTTGTGCCTGATTTTCATTTCGGGGGTTTTGTAATCATTTTGCATCACAGTTGATAATTCTTTTAAATAACATGGATATAGGTTTTATCACATAGATTCCATAACATGCATAATGCGCCTGCAGATCAGGGTCTGTGTTGTTTGTTCTACTGATTAGTCCTTACAAACTGCATAGACTCAGATCTGCCGGTGCATTATGTGACGGCAGATCTGGGTCTATGCAGTTTGCAGTTGGTATTGGCTTATACACGAGTATAACAGTAATTAAAATTATTAAATATTTAATAAGTACTTGCACCATCCTTGCATTATATGTAATTATTACTCAATCTGTGTCATCGTCTTCTAGAAAGGCCACCCCTCTTATAAGGTCACTTTTCTGCTGCAGAAGAGTTGGCCTTATAAGAGGGGGACCACTGTAACTACAAATTGGTTTGACAGTGGTATATTGCTAATGAAGGAAAAAGTTTTTGCAAAAAGTGCAGAATGCCGTCAGACATTCTCAGTGTATAAGGAAAAGTAAAAGCAATTTGACTAAACAAACGAGAGAGAGAGAGTCCTGCTAAGAAATTTTATGTTAGAGAGAGTCAAATAAACATCGACAATTATGCATTCAGCAGAAAATGGAATGGACAGAGAAGGTTAGTTACAGCTAGATGTTTTTACTCTGATTTTATTGACAAGGTTTTTGGATGCTTTTGCACTGTGATTCATGATTATTCATAATTATTTTAAATAACATTAATACATATTAATCACATTGATTCCATAACATACATGTGATTTTTAAATAAAAATATTAAATATTTAAAAATGAATTACACCTTTCTTTATATGTAATTATTACTCACATCTGTGCGATCCCCCTCTAGAAAGACCATCCCTCTAATAGGGCTACTTTCCTGTTGCAGAAGGGGTGGCCTTATATGAGGGAACCACTGTGGCAAGTTAAACATAACTGAATCTTTGTAGCTGTGGCCTTTCATGTGGTATTTTGATGTTTCTGGAGCAAGCATTTGTTTGCTTACACAGAAAACCACCTTCATATCAGTGCTATCAGGTCACTCTTTAAAAGTACTCGGAATGAAGTCCTGACAGCTCTTTTCCTTTGATTTGCTTTTGGTTGGGGGTGCTGCCACAGACAAGTAGAAGTAGATTTGCATTTCCAAGTTGTGAATGTGTTGCATAAGAAAGAACTGTGCTTCCTGACATTGATTTTTGCAATCTCTGACAGTTATTCATGCATAATTCATGTTTCTGAAGACTTGATTTGAATGAGAAAAGAAGAAAATGGGTTTTTACGTCAAAAGATTTTATTCTAGTCACTCTAGTGGTATATTTAACTCCAGTGAAGTTTTTAATTATTAACTACTTCTATGTACGAGACACTAATTTAATCAAGGAATGTGTAATACATGCATAGATTTTTCATTACATATGGTTCAAATAGTACTTCTTTGATCCACATTATTAAATATGGAAGGTCATTCAGTTCAACCCTAGTTTTATTATCTGGTATCTGGTCGTAAACCACAAGAGATTAGGGGATGATCTGTTGACCCTTGTCCATCCATCATCTGTCATCTGTCGTCCCTCTTTCTTCATCTGAAGTCTGTCTGTCCATTAGCACAAGTTTGTTATTGCTACTTCTCCTAAATTCCTTGGCGGATTGCCATGAAACTTCACACACACATTCATCCCAAGGTCTAGCTGATCTTAGATGAAAATGGTAACACTCTGATGTCCAGGATGGCCACCATAGCAGCCATCTTGAAAATCTTGTTGCTATCTCCTGAATGGAAAGTCTTATACTCGTGGGGTTTTCAGCAGAAGACTTGTTATGATATCTAGTTGGTCCTAAATAAAAATGGTGCTGTTCTGACATCAATAATGGCCATCATGGCAGCCATCTTGAAAATGTTGTTATTGATTATCTTCCGGAACAGAAAATCTTATCAACATAGGGTTTTCACCAGAAAACTTATTATGATGTCTAGTTGGTCCTAAATGAAAATGATTCCACTCAGACATCAAGTATGGTCACCACAGTGGCCATCTTTAAAGTCTTGCTATGGCTACTCATCCTGAATGGATGGTAATATATGCATATGGTTTTCACTGAAAGACTTGTTATGATGTCTAGTGTGGCCTAAATCAAAATGGAAAGATCTGATGTCCAATATGACCACTATGACAGCTGTCTTGAAAATCTTGTAATCCGCCTGAATGGAATGTCATATTGGCATGGGGTTTTCACCAGAGGACTTCTTATAATGTTTTGTTGCTCCTTCTGAAACTGGTGCTGCTGGGACATGCAATATGGCCACCGCAGTGGCCATCTTGAAAATCTTGTTATTGCTACTCCTCCTGAATGGATAGTCATATCTACATGGGATTTTCACTAAAAGACTTCTTATGATGTCTGGTTGGTCCTAAATGAAAATGGTGCCAATCTGAGAGCGAATATGGCCACCACAGCAGCCATCCGAATATGAGATGGATTTCTACACTCAGTATTTAAATTAAAGAAATGGTCTTATCTTGAATTCTTGAAAGTTCTTTTCAGAGAGTAGAGCATCAGTCCCTTTAAGGGACTTTTGTTTAAAAACGGTAACTTAGCTCATTTGGTGTGTTAGGACTGTCAAGGACGAGGAGTAGAATAGTTACAATTAATTTTTAAAAAGCAACAGGATGTAATACATTCCCCTATGAGCTACATGTATTTGTCTTGGAAGGACCGTGATTATTAGCTCACCTGGCCACAAGGCCAAACAAGCTTATAGTATGGCCCTGCATCCATCGTGTGTTGTGCATCATGCATCTGTCTGTCAATGATTGCTTGTTACCATTCTGGAGTTCATATTGTTGATCCGATTTCAATGAAACTAGAAGTATATGTTTATATCATCAGAATCTAAAATGAGTTTGATTATGAATAAGATCTGTGCATATTAATGTGGTGATATTGCATCCGATTGGTTAACCTAGTTAACACTCTTTAGGCCATATTTCTGATCCAATTTTGATCAGACTTGAAATATATGTTTGTATCATTAAGATCTCGAAGAATTTTGATAAAGAGCGAGATCCATGCATACTAATGAGGTGATCTCTTGCATCTGATGGGCTGAGCTTGTTGTCGAAATGGATGCCACATTTCAGGTCCGATTTTGATCAAACTTGAAATGGGGCATATATCATCAAGATCTTAGATGGGTTTGATAATGAGTGAGGTCCACACATATTAATGAGGTAATCTAGCATATGATTGGCTGACCTTGCTACTACTGTGGAGGCCAAAATAGTCGTTTGTATATTAAAACAAGGGAAGTAACTTATCAAGTCAGTTGAGAAACATGTTTTGGGTTAAGAGAGTTCTTCCCCTTGGAAGACATTTTTAAACTTGAATAGAACAAGTTATTTAAATTAGCAAAATAAAACACTTTATGGATTAAGTTGAATAATCTGTAATTTAAAACTGAATAAATATATGAAAAAAATATAACAAAAATAAAAAAATATTTTTTTTTTTAGTATATAAAATATTTTATATATAATGTTGGGAATGAATTTGTTGTGTTGTGCTTAAAAACCAGATAGGTAGTATTTATGCATTTCTGATGCACACCAGTAACCAAATTGCCCAACAAAACTTAAAAAAATTCAAGCACCTTAAAGCTGTATTGCTATATTACAATGCCAGCATTTAATAAAAATAAGAAACCAATAACCCAATATGCTTTTCACCTAAACCACCTCCAGATTTAATTACCATCATTAACCTAAATATACAGACCATCCAATTTTTAAAATGCCAATCCTAGAAATTTTCTGACCTTAAATTTAGACGTTAAATTTTACTCCAAATATTTTTAGTGCCTACTGTCCAGAGACCAGAAAGCATGATTCACTCATGGCTACCTTTGCGTGCTGTTTGCTAATCGTCATTGCTTCATATTTACAGCAAGTTGTATCAGACAAATGCAAATTATTTAATTAATTAATTAGAATGTATATATCTAACTATCATAAAGCATGGTGTTTTTGAGTAATACTGACAAGGTCTTTTTTAAAAGGATTACAATTCGATCAAGCAACCCTGGTTCACTTTTGGTAACTAGAGGGGGAAAAATGAGTTTCAAAAAATCTTATTCTGACCAACCAGTCTATCTTTGTTTTAGCATGAAACTGGAAACACTCATATTTTGTTAGCCACAATAGACAATGTGGCAACTAGGTGCTCCAAACTTGGCTTTCCACTCTCCAGTTTCATGACATTCATGAATTTGCTATCCCAAGCTCTCAGTTGTCATTTGCCATGATGAGTTACATTTGGCCCACTTTAGCTTCTTGTTGTCATTCTGCTTTCTTCATGACCTTTAAAGAAAAACATTGTTCTGGGTTGTTAATATTCTAGCCCAGTATTCTTCAAAAGTCTACACAGTAGAAATAATTGTGCCCCTGTGAGATAAAAAAAATGCCACACCATTGATTTCTGGATTAGTCATTGCTGGTTGTGATCCTTTAGCTGTGCAGCAGTTGAAGAAAACAACTCTGCAACAATTGATTGGGGTTTATCCTAGAATAGTTATTTATTAAGTTAGGTTCCTTTTGTAAGTTACAATACTCTGTTAGTTAAACCTATGCTGTAGATGCTTGGTTTTAGTGGAGGCTGAGGAAAGACAAATGTTTGATTTCAGACATTTTTGGGATTAAACGGCACATTTTATGAAATTTTTAGGAACAGCTAAGAAATATTAAAGATCCGACAGACTAGTGCTGGTAATATATGAGAGGACAGCATCCTAAAAAGATTGGTCCCAGGTCTTGTTATTGGATATTCCTATGGTGTTCTTTGTTGTCATCATTTATACAAGCATCTAACAAGTTGTCTTTCAATAAGATTTGCAAAAGGTTTGCTTTTTTGGGGGAGGAAGGAATTTTTTACTTGTAGGGTTAAAAGACCAAAGGTCACTGTGACCCATCAATCGGTCATTCCCTACTAGTGCCTATATACAGGTTTAATAAACATGGGGCAAGAATATAATGTACTGTTCACTGTACTCTTGTTTCAGTATGCGGCCTATTACTTAAGGTATGAACAAGTTATTCACCCATAAATTACTTAGTACATGATGAGTGCATAAAAAGATATATATATTTTTATTATATATTTATATAATGTGATCATATTTTGATGGGTCTATATCTAAACTATTTTTATTTTTAAATAAAAGACAATTTCCAAATTTATTTACAAGTCTTGTCACATAAAACTGACCTGATTATTTATTAAAAGATCTGTTGAGGGGCAAGCTGTATGTGGCTGCCTACATATACTATAAAAAGCATAATTATTGAAATAATAGCCAATAAAATTAATGTTTGGGTTTTTTGCTGTTGTTTTTGTTAGATTATGTTGATGCTGGTGATGATTCTCTTGGTAATAACAAACACTAATATCACCAACAAATATGTTATTTCAAGGATTAAACAAATTTTGCCTTCATTACAGGAAAGGAGATACCGTATTTCCTCATTGTATAATGAACACTAACCTTCAGCTAGCTTCAGCCTAGATCTGCCATTACATAGTAGGCACACAGATCAGAGTCATTGTTCATTCTACTCATGATTGTAAGGGAACAGCATCTAGGTTAGCGCTTTAATTTTCTAAGTAACCACCAAATTTTGCATTGAAAAATAGTGTGTATTTTCTTTCATAATTCCCTTCTTACTCTGAAATTTATTTTTTCAAACTAATAAAAGTTGTATTTTTTGTTGAATGAAGCTTTTCTGCATATTTCTTTGTTAAGAAATATTGTCCTTGACATCATTAATACAACCTTGAAAATACATTACACGAGTGGATATCAGTAACTTTAATGCCAAAATCTGCAGGCATGTTTCAGATTTTTCAGCTGCCACATTTTTATTGCATGGAACCTGCTACAAGATGAAAGATGAAAAGTTTATATGATGTAATCTTTTGCAAATGTGGATTGTTGCTTTTTATACACGCTCCATAAGGTGGAGTATTTTGTAATGTCTATCCTTCTGTCCATCTTTTACACATATTGTCCACACAAGAACTTTAGTTGTACTCCATCTGCAGTTACCAACTTATCGATTTTGGACTCAGAGCTCAATGGTCATGGTCAGTGTGACTGAAAGAAGGAAAACAGTTTTTGCACAATATCTTTAGCTGTCTGCCATCTGCAGTTACCAAACTTTGTGGACAGTTTGCACTTGGGGTAAGGAAGAACTCTATTGATTTTGGCTCACAATCTTAAAGGTCAAGACTGAAAGGAGGAAAACGGTTTCTGCACAATAACTTGAATTATTCACCATCTACAGTTACAAGAGATTGTGGATAGCTTTCACTTGTGATAAGGACGAACCATAACGATTTCATTGTTAAAAGGTCAAAGGTGAAGGTCATTGTGACTGATAGAAAAAAATGGTCTCCACACAATAATTCAAGTTCTCCAAAATCTACAGTTACCAAACTTTGTTGATGGTTTGCACTTGGGGTAAGGGAGAATCCTATTGATTTTGGGCTCAAAGGGTCAAAGGTAAAGGTCACTCTGACTCCTAGAAGAAAAATCGTTTTCGCACAATAACATTGGTTCTACATCCCAGACCTAGCCCTAACATTGTAGATGGCTTGCACTTAGGATAAGGAAGAAGGCAATTGATCATTCAGTCAAAAGTCAATATCACTGAAATAATAAAAATGGTTTCTGCACAATAGCATTAGTTCTACATCACATACCTCAAGCAAACTTTGTTGATAGCTTGCACTTGGAGTAATGAAAAAGTCTGTTGATATGAGGTCAAAGGTCAAGGTCATTGACAAAGAATGAAAGTGGTTTCTGCACAATAACAATAGTTTTACATCACAGACCTTGCCCACATTTTGTTGATGGCTTGCTTTTCAGGGTCAGAAGGGCAAAGGTCAAGGTCACTGACTGAAAAAGGAAAATGGTTACTGAGCAGAAGTATCAGTTATCTACATATAGGACTATTAAACATGGAGCGGACATATAATATGCTGTTCATGGTATTCTTTTTGTGTATTGCATTTAGATTGAAGGAATGACATTTTGACATTCATTGAGCTTCAAGTCGTAATAGAATTTGTCCTTTCTTTTTCAGATAACAAGAATGGAATATGTGCATTCAAAACACTTGATATACAGAGACGTTAAACCAGAAAATTTCTTGATAGGAAGAAATTCTACACGGAAACAACATATCATTCACATAATAGACTTTGGTTTGGCAAAGGAATATATAGACCCAGAGACTCATAAACATATTCCATATAGAGAACACAAAAGTCTCACTGGCACAGCTAGGTATATGAGTATAAACACTCACCTTGGAAAGGGTAAGGTCAATTTAAATCTTTCCAAATAAATTTCACACTTTTGGTGGTGGTGGGGTGAGGAGCTTAAATTTGCAATCTACCATTAAAATGTCTGAGGTGAAGTTCAGTTCAGGATGACTGCTTTCAACTTCTAAAAGAAATCTACTTCTAAAAGAAATCTATTGTGTAGCTCTTGGAAGATTATAAAATGATGTCATAGATCAGATAAAAATGTAGAAATTTGCCACTTTTGCAGAAAAACAATCCTTTTACCATGTCCAATAGATGTCATGATGAAACCTTAGGAGAACTTGGCAACAGTTATCATGATCAAAATTCCTGTAAAATTGTATGCAGATCACTGTTGTAACAATGGCAAGATATAGGTAGCACTGATTTTAATGGCAGTGGCAACATTTTGATTAGTTTGGTTGTTTTTTTTAATAGAATTTCTCTGTATAGTCATGTAGTAAGCCTCCAAACCTAAATAAGGTAGCCATCATATTTGAAATGGAGCATCAATAAGTATTACTCAGAGATGCCAACCATTCTGGATTTTGAGGAATTATGGTGAATTTTTAATGAAAGTTCTGCATTCTGAATTATATTCATGAAATTGTGGAAAATCATAATTTTATGAGATAAATTCTGAACATGAGCTATTTATGTGGACATAGGTAGGAAAAAAAGTACTTCAGCACCAGTGATGGATGGAATGTACTTACTGAGAAACAAGTCAATTAGACCATAAATGGGTGGAAAATGGTGGCAGAGACAGAGATGAAGAGATAAGAAAGATACAGATATAATTCATGAGTAAAACTAATGTGTATGGTTATTGTTTTGGCTAAAAGTGTTGAGGGAATTAAAGTTTCTAGAATTCTGATTGGACTGTAATATTTACTGTGTATAGGTATGTATGGGCCCATAGGAGGATGCAGTACGATAGATGTATAGAAGTTTGTTACTTTTAACAAACAATTTAACCATTCCGGATGGGCTGTCTGAAAAAAGAAAGTAGGATTCCTCATAAGCATGGTTATGGGTTGGTATCTCTGATTACTGTCTTGTATGCATACCCCCCCCCCCCCCTCCATCAGCCCAGAGACAAGGTCAAGATCATATTGAAAGCTTTGGATAAGCTTTTCAGTTAAATGGTCATAAATCCCAAACCTCAGGGCGATTGTTATTTTTTTCATCTGTAGCACCGTTGCACCTGCAATTGTTTAAACTACATGCGCTATTTGTATGATGCAGGCAAGCAAGCAAGACATGAGGTTTTGTTGTTGAAGTTTTGTAGTTTTAAATATCTATCTAACTGCTGTTTCCCACTTCCACAAATCAACAACAGCTCTGATACCCAGCATACACTAACCTGTATGTCCATTTTCCATTTACACTATCCTCCACCCCCAATGTGCCAAACTTGATCATGTATTTGTCCAGATGATGTTATGTTAAATGGTACATGTATTAGTAGTGTTGGCTCTGCTTTCAGGTCCCAATGCAGAGGGTCATAAGGCCAATTTATAGAAATTTGAATAAAAGAGAAATTGTTCAATTTTTAAAAAAAATAATAAAACTTGAACTGTAAGCATGACCAAAACAATGTGCCAAGTATGATGTTTTGGTTGACTATTAACCCCGGTGTTATCACACTCCGGATATGTGGTTTTGTTGAAACAACTAATGAAATGCAAACGAAATGCAATTTTTTAAAATTTGCCTGTTTCAGGGTCTGTATCTTGTATGAAATATCATTAACCCTTTACCTCGTTTCATCTGTTACTGTATAGGCTGTCGACATACATGTGCCAAAGCCACACAGTGCAGTGTGTATAAATAGAATACCTGTTACCTAAAAGACACTGTGCGAATACGCCTGTCAGTTAAATTTATAGCAGTGTAGTATATGCTAAGTTCAACATAAATTTGAACCATTTTACCTTTTTTGTACATATTTGTTATCTATAGATAGGTTTAAGAGTAAAATCTGATCTTTATAGTAATTATTTTTCACAGAAGATTTTTTTATGCTTCAAAATCTTGAGAGGACTCGTTCACCATCAAGTCAGTGAAGCTGTGTGACCAACCGTATCTTACCTTTCTCATCCTCTAAATCTTGGGGTTTGTTGCCTACATCTGTATCACTAAATCATCCGAATTTGATAAATTATCAAAATCAGTAACGTCTATATCAAAAACAGAACCTGTATCTGACTTTTTGAAGCCTTCATAGTCATGATTCTAATCATTCAAACTCATGAAAGTGCTGAACAAAATCCACGGCCTCCATTTTAAAGAGTTGAGAATCCAACCCAGTTATTTTAAATAGCAGATTATGATTATATCTTAAATAGCAATCACGTTATGTGATGCAATGGTCATTTACCTAATTGCCTGTAGTTTCTAATAGGAGGTTTTACCTGAAGGTGGAACTACAAAAACCAGTTAAAAATGACATGTTTAATATCAGTAATAGCTTACTCTATTGCTATTGCTTAGCTAATCTATTTCTGTGATGGAAAATACCCAACCATATGATGAGAATTTATCCTCCCATAGGGTTGACTAGAAAGTCAGGAGTGCCATAAAGCCCAGCCACTGGGTGGTCTCTGTCAATCTTCAGGATGCTTATCTTCACATCCCTACAGGAAGTACATCCGGTTTTGCCTGGACGAAGACATCTTCCAATTTTGTGCTCTGCCGTTCGGTCTAGCCTCCTCATCCAGAGCATTTACCAGGATCATGGGAGTAGTTGCAGCCCGCTTAAGGTCACTGGGTATCCCAATCCTCCAATATTTTGACGATTGGTTGATCCACATTGGCATGCTCGAGTCCCTCAGAATTGACCTGTCTTGCTGTTGATCTATAGTGACCAGAGTAGGTCTCTTTCCCAAACTAGAGAAGTTAGAGCTTTGTCCATCTCAAGATTTCATCTACGTGGGAATGAATTTCCTTACGAACAAGGTATTAGTCAGTGTCCCTCGGGACAGAGAAGACAAGATCCTATCCCTGTTGGAGACGCTGAGAGCCAAGACCACGTTGTTAGCTCATCTATTTCTTTCTCTGTTGGGGATCTTTAACTTCACAGCAGACCTGGTCCCCCTAGGCAGACTACACTTGCGTCCTCCTTCTGGCAAATTGGAAACCACACAGGGTCCCTCTAAATGTTCGGATTTCTCTAGGTAAGGTCTTCCATCATCATTTGTCTTGGTGGATCAATTGAGAATGGTTTTATAGCCGTAATCCCTATAGACACCACCGATCCCCACTTCTATCTGTTCGCAGATGCGTCAGATTCAGGATGGGGCACTCATCTGGAGCTGGAAGGTCTGATTCTTAAGGGAGGAATCTACCCTCCACATAAACAATTTGGAAATAAGAGCAGTGTTCTTAGCCCTTCAGGGGTGCGTTGACAACATAAGGGGTAGCTGCGGGATGGTCTCCTCCGACAACACATCAGTGGTGGCTTACCTCAGAAGACAAGGAGGCACACATGCCCCTTGTCTCTGCATGGAGGTTTGGAACCCCCTCATTGGGCATCCTCGGAAGGGATTACCCTTCAAGTTCGCCACATTCCTGGCAAAAAGAATATTTTGGCAGACAATCTGTCCAGGAAAGGACGGATAGTCATCACGGAATGGTCTCTGCACCAATCCACAGCAGATTCCCAGTTCAGACTTTGGAGGACACCCTTGGTAGATTTGTTCGCCATGAGACGAAACAACAAGCTCCCTTTTTACGTTTCCCCAGTCCCTGATCAGATAACCTGGGCAGTGGATGCTTTCAATCTGAATTGGGATAGTCTGTCCGCCTACACCTTCCCACCCTTCAGGATGATTCCACAAGTACTTCACAAAGTAAGGAACTCCACTGCTCAGCTCGTGTTGATAACCCCTTTGTGGCCACAACAATCGTGGTTCAGCGATCTTCTCAACCTGCTGATTGACCAGTCCAGGACGTTACCCCAGAGGAGGAACCTTCTGTCGCAGCACAAGGGTTCTCTTCTGCACAACAGCCCACAGATTCTCCACCTTCACACTTGGCTCATCTCCAACGATCGCTTTGCCAGAAGTTTTCGAGCGAAGTTACCAAGTGCATCGTTCAATCCAAGAGCGATCTACTTCAAAGGTCTACAATACCAAGTGGAGAATCTTTTGTGATTGGTGCAGTAGGAAACATATCAATCCTAGCTGTCCCTCTTTGAGCGCAGTGGCTGATTTTCTTCTCTTCCTGTTTGAAGAGAGACAATGCTCGGTTTCCACTATCAAGGCCTATAGGGCAACCCAATCTAACACTCTCAAATTTTCGAAGGGTCCAGCTATTGGTGCAGACTCTCACTTAGCAGACCTGATCGGGTATTTCGAACTGCAAAGACCAGTGTCTCACTCTCTGATGCCTATGTGGAATCTCTTGTGTCTTGTAGTTTCTTAATAAATCCCCCTATGAACCTTTAAGTGAGGCTTCTTTCGAGAACCTTACCCTCAAGGCTGTTTTCTTGCTCTCCTTAGCGTCCGCGAGACGAAGGAGCGAGCTTCATGTTCTATCAATAGAGGAAAGATTGAGATCCCCAGTCACAGTCGTATCTGTGCTGGGGATGATCAGGATTGACTTTTATGTTCATTTAGAGCTTTACGTTTTTATTTAGCAGCTTCTGAACGGAGAAGGAAGGGTAGGAAGCATCTTTTCCTCCCCCTTAAGGGTTCAGCTGATATTTCAGCTTCGACTGTTTTGAGGTGGATTACCAAAACTATCAAGAGAGCTTACCAGTCCCTTACCGAGAGGGATCTTTCTGTCATGAAAATTAAAGCTCATAAGGTTCGAGCCATTGCTACCTCATGGGTCTATTTAACTTGTTCGTCTCCGGAGGATGTGATAAAAGCTTTGTTTTGGTGATCTCACACAACCTTCTTCTTTTACCTTCGCTCGTTGGCTTACCAAAGCGAACACATATTTTCTCTGGGTCCACTAGTCGTAGCTCAAAAAGTGGCCCATGCGGATGCCATACGGCAGTAGTCAACACCGCTATAGTGGGGGTGAGTATTCCTTGTTATTTTCCTTAACCATTTGTGAGATCATCAGCCTCCCACCAAACTGGCAAATTCAGCTAAGCAATAGCAACAGAGTAAGCCATTACTGATACTAAAATGTAGTTTTGTGGGGGGTAAAACTAATTTTAATTATGTAATACTTACCTGTTGTTATTGCCAAATTCCCTCCTCCCTCCCCACACTGATGTCCCACTAATAAGGCTACGTCCTGAAAAAGAATGAGGAATTGTGGGTTACACGTGGCAACTGCAGGCTTCATATGGAGTTCTATTCACTCGAACTTTCTAGTAAACCCTATGGGAAGATGATTTCTCATCATACGGTTGGGTATTTTCCGTCACGGAAATAGATTAGCTAAGCAATAGCAACAGGTAGGTATTACATAATTAAAATTAGTTTTACCCCCCAAAAAACTACATTTTACTGTAGATGTCGAAACACACTTCCATGCGGCTGGTGCACAGGCATCCAAATGCACTTATATGCAAATTGGATGGAGGCATCCAATAGCACTATCATGAGAATGCGGTAGGTGTCGAAAAGTGTTTATATGAGGTAAAGGTTTTAAAAAAAAAAGAAATAATCTTTTTTTTTTTTTTTTTTGGCCTTGCATCTGAATTGCACATAAAAGCATGGGGATTAGTGATGACATACCATCAAAAGTGCAAAAAAGGAAAGAAATTTTAATACTCAAAGTATGTCACATTGACTTGCATTTCATGCCATTATGCAAGAGAGCATCACTTAGAGCCCAGTGGCTTTTTTAAAAGTTGTAATACCAGGAATTCACCTATAGAAGTTGAGTTTTGTTGGGATATATTGAATAATGTTTAAAATTGCTAGATTTTGTTTTAATTTATTAGATTGAAGCCTATGTTTATGTTTGCTTCACTTTTTCAGAGCAGAGTCGTAGAGATGACTTGGAAGCTTTAGGTCACATGTTTATGTACTTCCTTAGAGGCAGTTTGCCTTGGCAGGGGCTGAAAGCTGACACTCTAAAAGAAAGATACCAAAAAATTGGTGATACAAAGAGGGCAACTCCCATTGAAGTTCTTTGTGAGAACTTTCCAGGTTGGTCCTTATATGACTCTAGCTTAGATTACGTATTAAATGTAATTAAAGTACACTCAAGATTAGCCAATACCAGTGTTTTTCTGCAATAATTTCATTTATATGGTTATATTTTAGCAATAAAACAAGACATACCTTAACCCTTAAAGTGCTTGTTGTGGCATAAGTTGTGCCATCAGTTGAAGTCTCAGTATTTGCCATTTTTCAGATATTCAATTGTTTACACATCTGGGTACTTCAGCTTGACATGAATAGTGAAACTTAATTTGATTCATGCAATGGATCCTGAAACAAGCATTCTGTCATAGTTTTACCATGCATTTAGCAAAATACTTTTATAAATGCTTAGTTAAAACACATGCTATCTGCAAAAACTCAATTGCTGACTCCCAACACCATTAGACTCTGAGGTTTACATCGGCACTTGACCACCATTTCTGCAGTCACAGACTAGTTCTTTAATTTATTATTCACTTCATAGTAAACTTAAAAACTTGGTGTCATTATAAACAGTATATATGGAACCAGTCTCAGAAGAATGACACTGCAAAAATGGTGGCCAACTGCTATTTTTAGCTCTACTGGTCATAGACCAGAAGAGCTTATGTGATGTCCGTCTGTCCGTTAACACAAGTTTGTTATCGCTACTCCTAAACTACTTGGAGGATTGCTTTGAAACTTTACACACACATTCATCACATGGTCTAGTTGGTCCTCCATGAAAATGGTGCTGTCAGACATCCAGTATTGCTGCCATCTTGAAAATCTTGTTATTGCTACTCCTCCTGAATGGATGGTCATATCAACATGGTGTTTTCACTAAAAGAGTTATGATGTCTAGTTGGTCCTAAATGAAAATGGTGCTGCTTGGATATCCAATATGGCTGCCATTGTGAAACAATTGTTATTGGTACTCCTGAATGGATGGTCATATCAACATGGTGTTTTCACTAAAAGAGTTATGATGTCTAGTTGGTCCTAAATGAAAATGGTGCTGCTTGGATATCTACTATGGCTGCCATTTTGAAACAATTGTTATTGCTACTCCTGAATGGATGGTCATATCAACATGGGTTTTTACTTAAAGACTTCTTATGACGTTTAGTTGGTTCTAAATGAATATGGTGCTGCTCATACATCCAATATGGCAACCACAGTGGCCATCTGGAAAATCTTGTCACTACTCTTTCATGGATGGTCATATCAACATGGGGTTTTCTCTAAAAGACTTCTTTAGATGTCTAGTTGGTTCTAAATGAATATGGTGCCGATCTAACATCCAGAGTGGCAACCATGGCAGTATCTTGAAAATCTTGTTATAGATCCTCTTCCAGAATGGATGGTCATATCAACATGGGGTTTTCGCTAAAAGACTTATGATGTCCTAAAAATAAATCTGACATCCAATATGGCCGATGAGGTGGCCATCTTGAAAATATTGTTATATAGCTACTTCATCCTAATGGATAATTGTAGTGACATGGGGTTTTCACTGAACGACTTCTTATGATATCTAGTTGGTGCTGAAAAGCAGTATTGCTGATCAGACCTCCAACATGGTGGTTATAGTGACCGTCTTGAAAATCTTTTTCCTTGTTAAAGGATGGTCATATTGACATTTGGTTTTCACTAAAACACTTCTCACTATATGTAGACTGTCATGCCATATATTAAAGTTTCAAAGATGGCTGACATGTTTTTTTGAGTAAATATAATATGTAACTTGATCATGGCATGACATAAAGTGTAAAAGAAACTTACTCACACAAGATGTTCAGTATTTTGTTATTTGCCTCTTCTCTCTCAGAACTGCTCATAATCTCCTCGGAATACTCTTGTACAGGTTCTGAATGTAATGTAATGGGTGGTCATACCAGTTTTCCTTCCTTGATATCAATATTACTCTCCTGTGAACACAAGTTTTCAGAGTTCTCTATATGCTTTTGATTGCATTAAAGTCTGGACTTGGGGGGAGGGGGGCGGTCATTTTGACTAGGGATTTTATTTTCCTTTTCCATTGAGTTGCCCTGCCTGTAGCATGGGTGGGGGTATTACCAGTATCATCTTAAAAATTCAAGCTATTGTAGAAAGAGGCCATTGGTAGCGGCCTAAAATGTTAATATATTTTTCGGAATGTAATATTCCCTCCTCTTGGGTTATTTCCCCAACTCCCTTTTAGGTTAGGCAGCCCCAAAACATTAGAGATACTGTAGAAGTTACCACAGAACTCCTTTCTCTGTCACTCTATATGCCTGGACACTCAGACAAATAAATTTCTAATTAGCTCTCCAAACAAAATCTATTTTATTTGCCCTATACTTATTTGAATTTCATCACAAAATATCACCATTGATTTGTAACATGCCAGTGAAATTTATCTACAAAACACTCATCAATTTTTCATGATTTACACTGAAAATGGTGTTGTGCTTAGAAGTGACTCGTCTTTTAAATCCTATGTGATGCAAATCTTCTATGCACAGTTCTGGAAGAAATTTTGTATGGTAAATTGGTGTTGAAATGGTTGTCAAGTTACCCAAAAGTTTGCCTCCTATTTTTCTTTACCATGCAAACCAGCAGACGATCTGTCCTGTTGTCTGTTTTTCTCCTATGCCCAGTTCACAGCCTGTTTTCTGGAGAACTTCTTTCTCCACATAGCTTCCAATATTTGAGATGGTTCTCCAATTTGCTGATGTCAATGCACTAATTTTGTAGCACCTAAATCCTTCTTGAGATAATTTTTAAATTATTCTCTTTGACCATTACTCAGGTATTTGCCTCTTTGGGTTATGTTTACCAGACAACAAAATTTAGGTCTGATGTACCAAGACACTGTGGTAGGCAGTTGACAACACATAACATATACTTCACAGATTTTATCCATATTCTCCAGTCCCATTCTTTTTTACATTGTATATCTAAAATCACAAGGCAAACATCTATGTAAGATTTCAGATGCTTGTTGTGCACCATTGTGGGAACTTCAGTATGGCATGACAGTGTAGTTGATCCTAAATAAACATGATGGTGTGACTGCCAAACATTTGGTAAAAGCTACTTTTACTTTTTCATGCAATATATAGTTTTTCCTGTATACAACCTCAAAAATGGCTGCTTTAATGGCCATCCTGAAAATATTTATATGGCTACTTCTCAGACAGTCATATATACATTGGATTTTCACTAAAACACTGTTGCAGTATGCAGCTAGTTTGAATGAAAATAGTGCTCATCAGAAGTCCAACATGGCACCATAGTCATCTAGAAAATCCTATCACTTCTCCTCTTGCATGAATGATGGCTTTGACATGGAGATTGTAGTAAAACACTTGCAATATTTATGTGGTTTTGAATGAAAATGGTGCAAATCTGATCACCAACTTACCCGCACTTTTGTCAAGAAGTTTTAAAAACCAGACCAAATTACTTTGGAGTCAAGTCAGAGGTCAGACCACTAAGCCATGATCTTGATAGAAGTGATCTTTTCCATGCAGACAGCTACTTAAGCACCAGTCCAGAACAAATGGACCCATTAGTACCAAGACTAGAACAAATGGACCCATTAGTTCCAAGGCTAGAACAAATGGACCCATTAGTACCAAGACTAGAACAAATGGACCCATTAGTACCAAGACCAGAACAAATGGACCCATTAGTAGCAAGACTAGAACAAATGGACCCATTAGTACCAAGACTAGAACAAATGGACCCATTAGTACCAAGACTAGAACAAATGGACCCATTAGTACCAAGACTAGAACAAATGGACCCGTTAGTACCAAGACTAGAACAAATGGACCCGTTAGTACCAAGACTAGAACAAATGGACCCGTTAGTACCAAGACTAGAACAAATGGACCCATTAGTACCAAGACTAGAACAAATGGACCCGTTAGTACCAAGGCTATAACAAATGGACCCATTAGTACCAAGACTAGAACAAATGGACCCATTAGTACCAAGATTAGAACAAATGGACCCGTTAGTACCAAGACTAGAACAAATGGACCCGTTAGTACCAAGACTAGAACAAATGGACCCGTTAGTACCAAGACTAGAACAAATGGACCCATTAGTACCAAGACTAGAACAAATGGACCCGTTAGTACCAAGGCTATAACAAATGGACCCATTAGTACCAAGACTAGAACAAATGGACCCATTAGTACCAAGACTAGAACAAATGGACCCATTAGTACCAAAACTAGAACAAATGGACCCATTAGTACCAAGACTAGAACAAATGGACCCATTAGTACCAAGGCTAGAACAAATGGACCCATTAGTACCAAGACTAGAACAAATGGACCCCTTAGTACCAAGACTAGAACAAATGGACCCGTTAGTACCAAGGCTAGAACAAATGGACCCGTTAGTACCAAGATTAGAACAAATGGACCCATTAGTACCAAGGCTAGAACAAATGGACCCATTAGTACCAAGGCTAGAACAAATGGACCCATTAGTACCAAGGCTAGAACAAATGGACCCATTAGTACCAAGGCTAGAACAAATGGACCCATTAGTACCAAAACTAGAACAAATGGACCCGTTAGTACCAAGATTAGAACAAATGGACCCATTAGTACCAAGATTAGAACAAATGGACCCGTTAGTACCAAGGCTAGAACAAACAATCAGAGACCTAAAGGTCCAGATTGACCAACTGCAAAGTGAACTTGCTGCCAAGGACACAGCTTGTAAATGTTTATCTAGAAATATTATTCCAGAACATACTTCTTGTCATAAAAGACTTCCAGCACTCTCAGAAGGCAACATGAACATGAGCTACCCAAGCAACACCTATCCCAGCTATAAGAAGGAAAACTGCAGCCACACTAATGGATACACATGCTGATACCAGAGTAACTTTGAAGGACATTATACCAGATACATAATCATCACAAACAACTCCCACCCCAGTAAAAAGAATGAAAACAGTAGATCAGGCATGTGCAACCTACAGCACACGGGCTGCATACTGCCCACCACCTGGTTTTATCTAGTTAAATTTACATCATACAGTGTGGCTTTAAAAATCGCTATCCAGCCTGTGCCCTGGAGGAAGTTGCACATGCCTGCAGAAGATACACAAGTGAAAACCACATTAGCTGCTATTTTTGTCATAATTGATTCAGCATCAACAGAGTAATTGAAATGTCTGTATCCAGTCTCTTTGTACTTCTAAACATATTCCAGATCAAGCATTACCCAGAAAGAAATCTGTCCCAGCACACTCACCCACCCAAACCCAGTCCCAAATACAAACATCAAGATACCAAGTATAAACATGAATAAACCTACAACCACCACCCTTATTATTGCCTTCTCTATACTGAAAGGGATAAAACCCAGGAAACTTTACCAAACCGATGTGAGGAAACTACGAGGGGCAAAAATCAACAGTGACCAATTTTATCTCAAACGTGGACCTATTTAGTTACTTTGCTATAGAAGTTCAAGTGGGAGGAAATGATGCGAGTTCTTGACACTACTTGGACCAGATTCAAGAGGACTTTGAAAACCTGTTTAATTCTCTTCACTTATGTGCCAGTACTGGGAGTAACATATTTATATCTTGACTTATTCCTTGTACAGATGCTGATGTGGAACCTGTGAACTCCATGTTGATAGACCTGTGTTAGAACTTCAGTCTTTATTATGTTCCACAGTATGATGCGTACTTAACACAAGAAAGAGATGAAATCAATAACCTACTGTTTTATAAAGATGGCATTCATTTGAGTCCACAAGGGACTGCACAATATCTCTGAAATCTTAACTACTATAGTATTTGCACACCCTCCCGTTTGTTTGTACCCCCCATGATATCTGATCCAAGGTCTTAGACCATGACAAAAAAATGTGTACTTCACAGGTATCTTGTGAACATGTTTACTAAAACATAAGAAAAGTTTTGTACCAAATTTGATATGTTGGAGTTTCTGAAGAATATCAGAGATGGTTTTAATACTCGAAAGTTAAATAGAAGAAATGGACTTCTCTTGGATTCCTGGAAATTCTTTTTGACCAGTAGTTCCTTTGACAGACTCTTTGTTTGACATCTTCAGTTTATATTTGCCTTTGTTATATCAGTTGCTACATGTATGTCATAGTTGTGTTTTAATTGCTGCATATATTTAAAAAAACAAAAAATGAAATGCTGTAAGGAAACAAATCGGAGATTTTGATAGTGAGAGACCTTAATGTTTTGATCTGTGTGTAACAAATACCCATCTGTGATTAGCAGAGAACCAGATCTGTTGACGCCTTGTGTGAAAGCAGATTCGGGTCTATGCTGTTCACTTGAAATTGTAAATAAAATGAACATCATATACCCAGATCTGTTGGTACATTATGTGACAGCAGATCTGGACCTATGCTGCTTGCTTGAAATTGTAAATAAAATGGACATCATCTGCGCATTATGTAGGGTAGGTTGGTTTTAATGCTAGTTACAGTTTGGAGCATGTTAGTATAAAAAAAATTTTTTTTTAATGAAAATTATTTTTTTCTTTTGCAGAGGAACTTTCTAAGTATCTTCAGTATGTACGCAGATTAGATTTCTTTGAAACACCAGACTATGACTACCTTCGAAAGCTTTTCACAGATCTAATGGAGAAAATGAGTTATGAAAAGGACTGGGAGTTTGACTGGGTGGGACGTCAGGTATACACATTTAATTTCTTCATTCCTAACCCCATTCCCATTCTTCTTCCCCAAGAATTGAGAGAAATATATTTCCCATTTATGAAGACAAATGAGAAAAATGTATTTCTGTAATAAAAATTGAAGTAGTAAGTTGTTAATTTTCCTCAAGTTAGGTAGAAAGCTGTTTCCATTTTTCCATTTTAGCTTCAGTTTTTAGAATTTTACTTTTAATTCGCACCATATAGCCATTTTTGTGCTCAGTTGTTGCTAAACACTAATACCTTCATACATACAATAAGTATTTAGCTTCAGGTAGCTTATTGGACATAACCCAAGTGTAATTCATCAGTATAATTTAGTTGAATTGCACCATGTGAAGTTTATATACTGTTTCAGCACTGGCATTCCCTCAGACCCAAAGGTGGTTAATCTCTACCAGACTCTAGTGGTAGCATTTAAGACAAAGCAATAGAATTAAGAAATAATACATCTTTTTTTCAGTTTTTTTTTACAATTATTTTTTGCTGTTGTTTTTGTGCTTTTTTTTTTTAAAGATGCAGGGAAGATTATTGTGAGATTTTAATTGTTTGGGAAGCTATGCAGGATACCTTCCAATGACTTGATATTTCTTGTACATATTGTATACTGTTTAAAATAGATAATAGATGTAAATCACTCACATCCTAGACAATCCAAACTTAGCCAAAACCATATTTTAATTTTTAAATTAGTACTGTGAGCTTCTTTTGTGTTTAATTGTTAATTTTGTTTGAAAGATTAAGGGGAAGTAAGATCATTTGATGAAATATTTGTAGGATCAGACCCATGGCATGAGAAGGATGACCTTGAGACAATTTAAGGCTCATTTAAAGGCACATCAGTTGTTGCCTTGTTTTTACTTCTGTCTTGACTTGTTTTTAAGTGGGTTGTTATTGGTTAATTTATGTAAAAGAAAATTATTATTGTATAAATTATTGTTTGCTGTGTTTCACTTATACTGTAAAATGGGGTGGGAATGAAATCATGGGGGAATTATAATAAAAAAAATATCCCCTGTGGTTTAATGAGCATCCTTTTTGTAGGAAATGAAATATACTCTCCCTGCTGATAATGAGGTAATTTATTTTTCCCTTCAAGTATTTTTGAGAACTAGTAATATACTTATAGCTTTTCAATACTTATCGACATATTTATATTTTACATGCTTTGTTTGCAGACTGGAATTGCTTGCATCTCACATAGCTAAATGAAAGATGTGTGTTATCCACAGGCTATGCTGTGTTCTTTTGTTCTGCACGTGATGTCAAAATCTTTAACTCAACTCTCCTTCATCTCAGTCAGTTGTTTAGAATTTTAGAACAAGGGAGTGAAGTGGGTTATAAATGTTTTTTGCTTCCTGGTGATAATGAAGGTGTAGTATATTTTAACTTGAAGAACTTGTGAAACTCTTTTCCTACTAAATGTGTTATAAATGTGAAATCATTTTCTATAATTTTTCTATAAATGGCTGTTTTACGCCTTTGAAATTATAGGTTCTTGTGACCTTGAGTTACTTCAGATTCAGTGAAAATGCATTAGAATATTGGGAAATCTGATTTTCGACTTTACTGTTTCAAATGTTCTAAAGTAGTTTAAACCTTTGGTGTTCTAGATTTCCTCTAAAAATTTCAAGCAGTAGCCACAGTTACATCAATGTTCGAATTTCTGTTAGTAATCGCAACACATGTATCTTTTCTTACAATGGTCAAAGAATGAAAATGCATTAGCTGGAATTGATGATTTCATAAAATTTAGCAGTTCTCTCTAAACATTAGTAACAGTGGTTATATTTGCTACCACTAAAGGGAATGGGGGGGGGGGAGGTCTCTAAAGCAAATCCCTCAAAAATGATGATGTAGTGACTAGTATTAATATGAGCATGCAGTCCTTTCATCTTTAGCAAAAATACTTCGACGTCTATCTTATTTCATGCACTTAGCATTTATAGTTGGACTGATAAATAATTATCTTCTTATATAATAATGATTATTAATAATTTATAATTCTGAAAGAACTATTTCAAACTTTTCAAAAAAAATAGGAGATCCATATTTCTCTTCTCATTCAAGAAATTTTTTTTCCTATTTTCGGAGAATCTCTCATTACATGTTCCAGGAAATGTTTTTATGGCTTTTAAATCCACTTGTTTACAAAAATGAGCCAGTTATGCATGAACATGAAGGGAAGAACTATTCCCCGAGACTTTATATAAGTATGTATCAAATGCATCCAGCTGCAAATAGAAGAGACTCCAATCTGTCATCACGTAATGTAGTTCTGTCTATGATTTGAAACGAACAGCATCAACCCAGCTCTGCTGGTGCAATGTGTGACCTCAAATTTTAGTCACTGCAGTTTGCAATTATGTGATTATACAATGTTTATCATGCACTACTTATTTCTTTACAAGATGCATATTTGACAACTTCACTATCTTTTCATCTTTACAACTTTGATTGCCCATAAAATTTTATTTAAATTTCAGCTATGGGGAAAATCTTCCATAAGAAGATTTTTCCTGCTTTTTTTTTAAATACAATTTGTGGAAATTAAAACTCTGCTTCTTTAATAAAATTTATTCCATTGAATTCCCAAATTTACCACTAAAATCTCTTAATAGTTTGATTGTCTAAAATTGCAACTGCGTTATTTCCCATAGTTAGGCTCTGTTTTTCTGTGTTGTGTGATCTCATTCCAGCTCAAGCAAACCATCCATTACTGTAGAGGTGTATTGATTGAAGGGTTGTTTGAAATGAAAATAATGTTTTTTTTGTGCAGGATACAGTCATGATGTGTGATCAAAATCAGATTAAAGGACAATATTTTGTTTTATTTCTTTTAAAAAAAAAGGGTTAAAACTGAATCTACCATTTTGATCACACATCATGACTGTGTCCAACTGGAAAGTATAATACAGAACTATGTGAGCACTGCTCATTCAGAATTTTCCTCCAAGCATATTACAATATTACAAGCTATACAGTTATCACATATCTTTCTAAATGTGACAAAAGGATTTAGACATTGGTGATCATAACAGGAAAAGTGTGAGAGAGTATATAATTAATAACATTTTACAGCACCTCAGCACAATAGTGGCTATATGGTGCCAACTAAAGGTAAAGTTTAACAAATATTAAATCAATTGTAGAAAAAATTGAGCGAGATAAACCCTTCCAAATAAATGTAAACTCAAAGAACAACAAGATAAAATATCAAATGTAAAGGTTAAAAATTCTGTCAAATGTATATAAAATAAAAGATAGAGGTAATATATGTAAAATCCTTACATGTAGTCAAAATTTGTTGAGAGAGAGAGAAGAAGAATATTTATATAAAAAAAATCTCCTTGGATAAAAACATCTCTCAATCCTAATCTTTGCTTTCTTGTGTAATGAAAGAGAAATAAGAACTGCAAATATCAAGTAGAACTTGGCAAAAGATTATGTTAGGATATAAAAGGAGGCATTGATAGGTGAGAAGAGGGGCAGTTGCCACTTCAAAGAACTATAGTTTATTTTCAAAACGTTATTGCCTATAATTTTGATTAAAGATATTTTATGTATTTATTTTCTCCTTGTGACTTAATGTTTAGAAAATACATTCGCCTAAAAAAGCCAAGATTGCTATACTCTTTTGAACTCTGCAGTATTTTCGTAATTCTTCCCAGCAACTGTCAACATCTTTATTTTTCTCTATCTATCGATGACATGTTCACTTCCACATACACATCAGGGGTAGATAATACTAATCATCTTTTATGAAGGTCCCACCTTTAAATGCAGTAATTTGTAAACAATGCAATACAATTTTTAAGAACAATTAAAATGGGATTTTCAGGCCTGGAAGATTCAGAAGTAAGTTTAACAGAAACCTCCATACTTGACCTTTAAGGCTAAAGTTTTGCATTGACTGTTACATAAATTTATATGTTGTAAGTACCTTATTAAATCTTGACCTTTAAGGATAAAGTTTTGCATTGACTGTTACATAAATTTGTATGTTGCAAGTACCTAATTAAACTCTCAGAGTGCCTCTTATTGTCTCATCAGTGAACGGAAGCAATACATAGGTATCACTAGTGGTAGAATAGGTGGTGTGGCACCACATTATGATTTGCATTTATTTTAATAAATAGGCTTTGCTACTGCTGTTCTAACCATCACTTTCTTAGGCTTGGCACCACATTTTATGAAATATTTGCTTTCAGTAAAGTAGTTATCAAGCAGATGGAGAGTATGTTTCATTCTCCTTGTAACTTGTATAAAAAAAAATGAATTTGTTCATAATGGATATCGTTATTATGCTTCAATGTAAACAGAGTACATATCTGCACATCCTGTCTATCTTTAATCTTTTTAACCACAATAGCACAAAAACTATTTAACTCGGAGCCATTCAGTCTTACACACTTTATCATGGTCATAATTAGTTGACCTGATTAGATTTTGAGGCCATTACAGCAATTTTTCAATTTTTAGCTCTACTGGTCATTGACCAGAAGAGCCTATGGAATGGTCTGTTGTCCATCTGTCCATTAGCACAAGTTTATTATTGCTGCTTCTCCTAAACTACTTGGAGGATTGCCATGAAACTGTACACAAACATTCATCACATGGTCTAGCTGGTCCTAAATGAAAATGGTGCAGCTCAGATATTCAGCATGGCTGCCACAGTGGCCATCTTGAAAATCATTATTGTTACTCTTCCAGAATGAATGGTCATATCAATATGGGGTTTTCACTGAAAGACTTCTTATGATGTCTAGTTGGTCCTTAATGAAAATGGTGCTGATCTGATTTCCAATATGGCTGCCCTAGCACAACAGACATTTTGAAAATCTTGTATTGCTGCTGTTTCAAAAATGAAGTCATTTTGGGTTTTCATCAGAAAAGTTATTATGGTGTCGAGTTGGTCCTAAATGAAAATGATGCAAATTGACCCTCAATATGGCCACTAGGGTAGCCATCTTGAAAATATTATTTCTACTCCCAAATGGATCGCTATGTCAACATGGGGTTTTCACCAGTAGACCTTCTTATGATACCTAGTTGGTCCTAAATGAAAATGGTGCCAATTGTACATCCAATGTGGCTGCCATGATGCCTGTCTTGAAAATCTTGCTGTCACTACACTCCCTGAATGGATGATCATATTGAAATGGGGTTTTCACCAAAAGATTTTAATGATGTCTGCTTGGTCCTAAATGAAACTGGTGCCAATCTGGCATCCAATATGTCCCCCACTGCAGCTAATTGGAAAATCTTGTTATCGCTGAAGAAAATCCGAGATGGTTTCAGCATTCGGCAGTTGAAAGGAAGAAATGGCCTTGAATTCCTGAAAATTCATTTCGCGCAGTAGAGCATCAGTCCTTTCAAGAGGCTGTTGTGTTGTTGTCCACCATCTACAGTTACCAAACTTTGTGGATGGCTTGCACTTGGGGTATGAAAGAACCATATTGATTTCAAGTTCAAGCTCAAAGGTCAAGGTTACTGTGACTGAAAGAAGGAAGAATGTTGCACATAATAGTTTGAGTTCTCAGCCATCTACATTTAAAAAACTTTGTGTATGTCATGCACATGGGTAATGAAGAACCCTATCATTTTCAGGGTCAAATGGTCAAAGGTCAAGGTCACTGACTTAAAGAAGAAAAATTGTTTCAGCACAATAACTTAAGTTCTCTATCATCAGCTACCAAACTTTGTAGATGGCTTGCACTTGAGTTAAGGAAGAACCCTATTGATTTAAAGCTTACAAGGTCTAAGGTCATAATCACTCTGACTGAAAGAACAAAAGATTTCCACACAATAACTGGAGTTCTCCATCATCTATGATTACCAAACTTTGTGGATGACTTGCACTTGTTGTAAAGAGGAAGCCTATTGATTTTGGAGTCAAAAGGTCAGCAGTCAAGGTCACTGTGACTGAAAGAATGAAAAAAATTGTTTTTGCAGAATAACATTTGTTCTACATGACATACATCAACCAAACTTTGTCGATGGCTTGCTCTTGGGGTGAGATAGAGGGTTAGTGATGTTGGAGTCAGAATATCAAGGGTCATTGCCACTGACTGAAAGAAGAAATATGGTTTCTGCACAGTAACATTAGTGCTGCGTCACAGACCTTGCCCAAACTTTGTAGATGGCTTGTACTTAGGGTAAGAAAAAAGCCTGTAGATTTTGGGGCCAAAAGGTCGAAGTTAAAGGTGTTTCTGAAAGAAGAAAAATGGTTTCTATACAGAAGACTATTAAACATTTGGCAAGCAAATAATGTGCCATTCACTCTTATTTAAATTAGTGAAGGTTATAAGTTCTTATTGGTATAAAATTACAATGATGCTTACATTTTTCAAGGGTTGATTAAACAGCACATTTCACAAAAGTTGCTTGATTACATAAATTAAGTTACCTTTAATGAGAAAGAAAAGGTAGACATAAAATAAGGTGCACAGATGAGTATTTGTACTAACTACTTAACTAGGAACAGAGCAAGTATAAGAGGAGCAAATTTTTGTCCCTTAAACTAAGTTTTTTCTTTGACAACTATGTGTACTATTTTTGCTACAAAAATACTAGAAGGCTCGTGTGTGTTTATTTTCTGTACATGCATACTTTAAAGTATGAGCTTATCCATATTTTACAGTATCTTAAAATGTGTCCGATAACTACAAATAATTAAAACTTACAACAATGGATTTTGATCAGACTTTGTATGTTGGTATATCTCAAGAATATCACAAATTATTTTGATGCTCAACATTCCAACCAAAAAAAGTTTTAAACATGGGAGAGGGTGGGAGTAGGGACCTTTCATAGATTTCTATGGTATTCTTCATGGCCTGTAGAGTGCCAGTCCTTCCAAGGGACTCCCATTTTTATTCTCCATAGTAGCATCAACATATATTTTGTTTCAAATATGTAGCTTCTTGCAAAACTTAATACAGACTTGCACAATTTGATGCATATCACTTTTTAAAGCAAAGACCTTGCTTGGGTTGTGTTTGGGTCGTGTTACTTGGTTAGGTTAAAGTCAGGTCAGCTGAGTAACTTTTAATTACTGGAGGCTATGTAATGTATGTTTACAATTGATAAGTACTAGCACCACACTTGGCTCCAACACTTGACCATATTCTTTGTGGACAATGCATGTTCATCTTCGTCATCAACTCATCTAGACTAGAGATCATAAAACTTAGCTTAAGATTGAGTTTCCTCTCCAAGCCATTCAAAAGGAGCTTTTCAGATGTAAAATTCCTCTCCAAGCCATTCAAAAGGAGCTTTTCAGATGTAAAATTCCTCTCCAAGACAATCAAAAGGAGCTTTTCAAATGTAAAATCCTTTGTGATTGCTTGACACAAAATCTCAAGCTTAAAGATTTTGTGATCTCCAGGCCTGAAGAAGGGATTACGAAAGCTTTTTTTAAGGCCCTGGTGTATATATTTAGTAGCCAATATTCACCATATATGATTCACTGCTTTCAAATCAATTTCCTTTACATGATTTGTAGTTTATTTCAAAATTTTCCTTGTTAACAATGAGACCTTGAACTGAGCCATTTTTTAAGCATAAGTAGTGACTTCAATGTTTCTGTAGCAGTTAGGTTTGAAAGTTTGTGTAAAACAGTTCTGTCAAATGCTTATAGCATAATCATATGACCAAAGTTTCTGTTCTTCCTGTTAGATAATAAACGTTTTTTTTTTTTTATTTTTATTTATAGAACTAGCAATAGATGTTTTGGTAAATAAAATATTTTATGCTTTTTGTCTTATATACTGGTTTTTGCTAAAGGAAATAATTGGAATTGTAATGTTTTGTTCATCTCTATAGCAACCTTTGTCTCACAATTACCAAGATTACAAGAGAATGTGTATAACAGTCACTGCTATTGCCATCATAAGAAATGTAATCAAGATCAGTCATATTTAAGTTTTTTTAAATTTATTTATTTTTTAATCTTGCATTGGTATGTTTATGTTGGATTATATCAATAGCGGTTACGATCTGTAATAATTATATGTTATAATTTTCAGCCAACCCCAGTATCCATATCTGCACCTGAGAATGCAGCGTCTCCCAACAGAGAAGGTACAAGAGACAAGCATAATCCAGGAAAGGTAGGTTCATCTGCTGCAGAAGAAAGAAGAATAAGCAAATTAATCCTTCATCACTGTAAGATTTTGAAAGGCATGAATCCTACATCATAACACTGTTTGTAGAGATAACATTGTTCTGTGAACTCACTCATTGTATGCTTTAAGGGATCAATTACACAATTATTTAATCTCTTGTGACTTTTTTTAAGTGGTAAAATCTTACATTTATTAAATCATTAGCTCACCTATATGAATTACAAGAGAGCTTATGCTATACATGCCCCCACTCTCACATCATTGGCATTATCTGCAGTCAGGTTAATAGTGTACAGGTTTTGTTCTGCTTCCACTTCTGCTAGCTTTATGCATTATTTTGTAATGGAACTTAATTAGGGTGTTCCTCAGATCATTCTGAACCAGCCCCTTGGGAAAATAGGTCACAGTGATCTATTTCTATATATATATATATGACTTTGTTATTAAAAGTTATCCAAAATGTAAAAGTTTTGTCTTCCAGACAAATATCCAGCTGTAGGCATGGTATCTTCATGGAACTTGGTCAGGGTGTTTATTGCATCATTCTGAACCACTCCAGGGGAATTCAAGTCAAAGTGACTTGCTTTTCTTATCTGACATTTTAATGAATGTTGTTTACAGGTAAATCCCAATGTAAAAACCCACTGTACAAGTTTTTTCTTCCAAATCTCCAGCTGCAGATACGATGTGTTTGTGTAAGTTGCTAAGGGTATTCCTTGTATTATTTCTACCCAACTCAGGTGAAACGTGGTCACTGTGACCTACTTTTCTTCCACTAATGACTTGTTTCTACAGGTTAACCCCAACTTAAAGTATTATCCTTTTGGCAAATCTGCAGCTGTAGGCATGGTATCTACACAGAACGTAGTGTGTTAGGGTTGATTCTAGGATGTGCAAATTGCATGATTCCAAAAACATTAGAAAAATGCCTCAGAATTGTAGTCTCTTGTGCTCAAAATAGCGCAAAATAAACAAGCATTGTCCACAAATCTATTTAAATCATCCATGTGTTTTTCTTGCTATGTACTGAAGTCTATGGTGACTCTGTCAGGAAAAATCATCATTCAGTGACATAATTTTTTGATGTGCAACTCTGATTGGCTGTCTTATCTATGGTTTGTTGTCTATCTTTATCTTCATGTTCCACTATGACATGAGCAGGGCATATAGTATTACCTTTGTCCATCCTTCACACCTAGTTTAAGTTTTGGTTTGGTTTTGTGGATTTAATGCCATTTTTCAGCACATAATAGGCTATACATGGTGACCAGTATATTTGGTGGAGGAAGAACCCGGGAAAACCCCGGTAAGAAGCACCAACCCACGGGAAGCTACTGGCAAGCTTTCTCACATACCCACACTGGCCAAGCCAAGACTCAAATCCACATGGACAGATGTGAGATGTCAGTAAAGGCAAATGCTTTAGACCACTCGGCCATCTGGTCCCCCGGTTTAAATTTGTGTTGAGGTCAGTTTTTGCTCCTTTTTACTCATATTGGTTGGGGAAATCTGTATTACATGGACGAAATTTCTAGCTTTTGCCTCATCCTATCTCTCCCATAGCTGCAACAAAGTCAGCTGAGTTGGACTAACTTGTCCATATAAGCCTTTAATCCATTACAGCTTTTTCACAATAATTATTCACCATAGGAATATGTACATGTTTTATTTTTGTTCCTCTGGATTCATACTTTTATTTTCATAAATGCTATATGCATTGTGTTGCATCATTATTTATGATATAGCACCAGAGCTCTAGATCAGAATTTAATTAAATGGGTATTTTACTAGTTTTTTTTTTTTTTTAAATTTGATTGGGTATTTTGTGAAAATCCTTGTGAGTGAGTGTTGTCATAGTGATAAAGTACTATCATTTCAAATGTGCAATGAAACTTCCAGAACTTGTACCTTGTAGCATACTTTACATTCATCCAGTGCAATATCATAAAAGATGGACTGCGTTTAGACAGGAGCAATATGCTGGCAACTTGGGACTAAATACTTTAATTTGTTTTGCATTATTTTAACACATTAAAAATTTTATGCACATTTGTTTTCAATTTCTTTGCATAAAATATGCAAATATGCTGCTTATCTAGAGCTCTGTTCAATCTCCTTTACTTTTTACAATTGAATATATTTCAGCTATATCTGGGCTTAAAAACGGCATGGCTTTGCTTTGTTGCCTGCATAAAACCTGATTATGTTGTTTGATTATTGATTTTCCCACTCCTTTTGTTACCTTTGTTTATTTTGCCCATGTAGGATTTTTATTAATCCTTCCACTGCAATAGCAGAAGGGGGCGTATTGCTTTGCTGCTGTCCATCCATATGACCATAAGTCAGTATGTTCCTACCAAATTCATTTTAGCATGATGGCTCAAAAACTATTGTACCTAGAGTCATGAAATTGAACACATTTCATCATTGTTATGAGTGGGTGACCTGATTAGACTTTCAGGCCATAACGACAAATATGATATTTTTTAAAAATGTTTTTGAAGCCTTTTAGACTTCTTTTTTTTTTTTTTTACAAAGAGGTTGTTAACACAATTAAGCAAAAACCACTTACAGAAGACAAATGAAATTTGGTAGGCACATGATTATTTACATGCAAATGACCGTATCAGATTCTCGGGACATTATAGCAGTTTTTAAATTTCTTACACACTTTAGAACTTTTTGGACTTGGAATTTTTTTACACATACCTTTTTTTACACAAACCTTGTTGGCACAGTTAGGCAAAAAACCATTTGATGTAGATTAGAGATATAAAAAAAATTATTAGGCATATTTGTATTCCTATGAAGATGACATCATTAGATTTTCATGTTATTACAGGAGTTTTTCATTTTTTTTTACACAATTTTGAATTTATTGGACACTTTTTTTAAAACAAAAACTTAACAAGCACAGTTTAGAAACAATCATGTAAGATAGACAAATGAATTTGGTATGCATGCTTCTATGCATAAACAGATGACCTGATTAGATTTTCATTCAATTATAGCAATTTTTCAGGTTTTTTCTAGTTTTGAATTTTTTGGGAATTTGACTCATTTTTTCTGCATCGATGGCATATATGTTTTAAAAACACAAATTTAGTTAAATTGAAATCATAAATCAAAAAATATATTCCATCATTTTGATGAGCATATTTTAGATTTAGTAATGCATCTTTTTCATTTTGATGTGCATTTCTTTTTAATTAGAAAACTAGCCATATTGCAGGCCAAATTTTCCTGAGGTGTTTTTAATCAATATTACCATTTTATACTATTGCATTTAGCAAAATGATGGCTTCATGGTTGCAATGTTAATCAGTTCCTGTTTAAGTTCAGGGATCTTGAGTATTTTTTATTTGACCATTGCAAAGTTAGTGAGCCTCATTGCAAAGTTAGCGAGCCTCATTACAAAATTAGTGAGCCTCATTGCAAAGTTAGTGAGCCTCATTACAAAGTTAGTGAGCCTCATTGCAACATTAAAAGCAGTAGATGCATTAACTTCAATTTCATTAACAGAGGTCTATATTTTCCAATTTAACCTTATCATTCTGAGTTGTGGTTCAGGCAAAGCAGTGTTGCTTTCAGCTAGATAAAACTGTCCTATATATATTTTTTTTTATAAATCATGTATTGAGTACACCATGTATGGTAATAATATGAAAAAATTATTGTAGGATTATTAAATAGAGCTTTTAACGCTTGTAATCGGAATTCTAAAAGCAGCATTATTGTATTTCTTCAAGTATAACATATGCCAAACTGCAAATAGTGCTGATCCAGAGCATTATTTTTCATAATGCACCAGCAGATCAGAGTCTGTGCTTGTCATGGGATCTACACTGTTCACAATTCATTGCTCATCATACATGAATAAATTATGCATTTTTCAAGGAAGTCCTTTGCTCTACTTTTTAATGACTGTGCAAAACTGTTCATCTATATAATGTCTTTTTGCGATTTTTGTTTACTTTCAAATGTATACCTTTTTGACAATTTTAAGTGGACTAGATACACAAGATACATACTGTATTGACAACATGCATACTGTATACACAAAGATATACTGTATACATAAAGATATATACTGTATACACAGATACATATTGTATACATAAGATACTGTATACACAAGAAACACTATATACACAAGATACATATGGTTTACATGAAGATATATACTCTACACAAAGATACATACTGTATACACAAAGATATACTGTATACATGAAGATATATACTGTATACACATACATACTGTATACATAAGATACTGTATACACAAAAAACACTATATACACAAGATACATATGGTTTACATGAAGATATATACTCTATACACAAGATACATATGGTATACATGAAGATATATACTCTATACACAAGATACATATGGTATACATGAAGATATATACTCTATACACAAGATACTGTATACACAAGAAACACTATATACACAAAATACATATGGTATACACAAAGATATATACTGTATACACAAGATACATATGGTATACATGAAGATATATACTGTATACACAAGATACATATGGTATACATGAAGATATATATTGTATACACAAAGATACATATGGTATACATGAAGATATATATTGTATACACAAAGATACATACTGTACACACTTGTGTATAATACATACCCCACTGTGAGCAGTGTAGACCCAGATCTGCTATCTGCAAGCTGATGGACTCTATGCTGTTGGCTTGAAATCATAACATAATTAAGTGTGCATTACACGGGAACAAATACAGTACTAGAAGATGATATCCCACATCTGGTACTCTGTTGTATCTGTTATCAAATTATAGTACTTACGTTACACAACATATATCATGCAATATGACCCCATCTACTGCATTCATTTTTCTTTGGATCCTTTGTCTTATTTGTTTATTTATTTGCTTGTATGCATAAAGAAATACTAATTTTCACACATCCATTCATTCTTGCATTGATACAGACTTTTGTCCTGCACAATTTAATTTGGTACAGGCTTTTCTGGTTAATGTAACATGCTTTATTAAAGCGACTATCTGTTCTTTTGTCTGTCTATTTGTTTTTGTTTAATATTTGTGTATTGTCCTTTATGTTGTATGGATGATGATGGTGTGCCTGGTTGGTTGGTTGGGCATGCTTATATACTAGTACAGGTCCTGCCTTCAACTCTCTCCAACCCTCTCTCCACTGCATGACCTCTTGTTCATTATTTTTACCCACAACACCCACCCCACCTGCTCACTGAGGCTTTCATTTCAGTTATTGTTCGTAATTTATGTCCACCAAACAAACTGTATAGCAATAAATTATTTATCAAATAACATCAAAATTTATTAACCTCTTAGTGTCCAGTAATAAATATTGTATGACACTCTGATGCAGCAAGTTTATTGAGAAAAATGCAAATTCTGTGCAGTTTGTGTCAAAAATGAATATATATTTTTAAAAAATTAATAAAAACTCTTGTGCAATAGACCTGAAATGTTTGAAAGTTATTGAGTACCCATAATTGAAAATGCTTCTATTATTTATCTTGTTTCATCAAGTACATATCTAATGAATACTAGTTTAGATTCTCTATCAAAGGAATAAAATCATCTTCTGATTTATTGAATATTGATATTAGAAATAAGAAATATGGGGTTGGTCTGATTTATGTATACATCTTATTGTCCCCTGCCTTTTTGAGAATAGTGGGGAATATAGTATTCACATTTCTGTCCATCTGACCATCCATCACATTTTATTTTCCATTCTATAACTTTCAAGCTGTTTGTAATTAAGAATTTATACTTGATATACTTATACATCATCATTAGAAGGTGTATCATGTACCACATTTGGGGTCCTATCTTCAGGGTCAAGGTCATAGTTCAATATTCCAAGTTTTCCCTTCTGCTCTATAACTTTAGAGCCATTTGAGATTAAGAAATGAAACTTGGTATAATTAATCTTTTGAATTGTTTTGTGTGCCACATTTGGGACTCGTATCTTTAAGGTAAAGATCATGATTCAGTATTTTAATCTTTCCATCACACTTTTATTTCAACTCTATAACGTGAGAGCTGTTTGAGATTAAAGAATGCAACTTGGTATACCTATAGGAGATCATTAGCAGGTGTGTTGCATATCACATTTGGTGGTCGTATATTCAAAGTCAATGTCATTGTATAATAATTTGAATTTTTCATGACACTTTCCTTTCCACTCTGTAATTTTATTGTCATTGGAGATAAAGATATAAAGATTGGTACAACTATAAGGTGTATTACATAACACATTGGGTGTCCTATCTTTAAGGTCAAGGTCACATGTCAATATTTTAAGTTTCAGTGAGATTTTCCCTCCTTTCTGACTTAAAGATAAATGGATAAAACTTGATATATTTATATATTGTCACTAAAAGATGTGTTACGTTCCACATTTTGAGTCTTGTTAAGGTTAAGGTCGCAGGTCAGTGTTCTAAGGTTTCTTTTGTTTCTGCTTTATTTCATTAAAGCTGTTCGAGATACAGGGATTAACTGTGGTTCACTTATGCTTTACAGGTTGATTACATCTCATGTATCACAGTCAAGGTTTTATCTTCAAGGTCATGGAACTTTATTACTTTCCAGTAACTTTACAGCTTAAAGGTCATAGTCAGATTTCATTATTATGAACTTTTATGACATCACCATGGTAAGCAGGCCGACAAAAATTAGCTGAATTCGATTGTTTAGTCTCAAAAGCACTATTAAATCTAGGCATCCTGTATTTTATTCACTCAACAAAGCTACAGTAATACTATTAGCATTTTTCATCATAATAAAAATGCTACTAAGTAGTCCCAATCACAATATCTACACTCAAAAATACTTTTAGTGCTAAAACATAACTGACATAAAATCATTCCAACTGTTTGTGTTTGATAAATGAAAACAAACATAACTTTCTCATAGAAATTTAGGTATGTTTTTAATTAGATTTAGCTTGCAAGCTGTACTTTATGTTCTTTATTTTGGAAAAGTTTCAATTACAGAAGCAAAAACACTGCAATACAGGTTAATGCATGTAGACAGAAAACTAATTCATATATGTTCAAAATACTACACTTCTATTCTGTAATTCATTGCTAATACATCTACTATTGAACTTCCTTCAAGCTAAATTTGGTAAAATACAGTAAACTCCTTTTATAATGAAATCTGATGTAACAAAACATAAAATATTACAAAGCACATGTCAAGTATATATATTTCCTTGATTATAACAAAATTTGGATATAACAATATGATTTTTGGGGTCCTTTGGGCTTTGTTGTACCCGGAGTTTACTGGATTTGGTTTAATTGCATGAATTTTTTCTGTATGAAAAAAAGGCAGATGATGATATTAAAAATGCAACATTTTGCTGCACAAACTGTGGATTTGATAAATTCTATGGCTGCAAACCTTTATCTTGGAATCGCTGAAATTCCAGAGCTGAGTTAACCGTGCATACTCATTAGCATTTTCTTCAAATTGAAGTTTTTCTGTTGAAAAATTGAGCATGTTATTAATGAGAAATTTTCATTTATTATTGAAAATTTCAGAAAAATTGGATGAAAAGTATTTAAGTTACAAGAATTTCAATGTAAACATTTTATATATATATAATGAAAACTACCTAGATGTCTAAGAACTAGCAACCCATGCTACCCCAGAGTTAGACAAGTTTTGCACTCTAGGTGTGATTTTGTAATGATGCACATCTATGCACATTTAATTTTATGATTATCTGTATGTACATTAAATTTATATCAATCTTGGTGTCATTTCCTTATTTTGTAAAGTGTAAATCTTTTGTGAAAAATTTGCAAAGTTTAACAGCTCCAGAAGTTTCTTGGTTTAAGTTAGACAATAAATTTGACTGGAAGACCACATGAAAAGGTTCATCTCCATTCTTTGGCTCCAGATGCTGGTTGAAAGAATCCAATCATATAGCCATTGAACCACTCTTCACTCACCCAATTTGCTTTTCAGGGGAATCAAAGGGGTCATGCGTGGGGAGAAGCCCCATCCAGGCTCCCTGGTAACTACTTGGGGGCCAACTTAGCTGCAGATAGACTTGGGGGATCGGTGCAGGTAATCCCCATTTCCATTCATTCATTTTGAGGGTTGCCTCTACTGTCACTTTACTGTCATGCTATTTTTTCCTTTTGATGCTTTGGTAACATTCTCTGGTGTTGATCCATTTTAATTTCATGGGGTCCTTTTTTGTGCTGTTTTCATTTTTATGTCAACCATTATAGCCTTCAGCACAATTTCATACATTTTTCTCTTGCCAACAAAGCATGGTGGAGATAAAGGGATCACTTTTTCAACATCCTTGTCAGTGTAGGTGTAAATGTCAAGTTTTTGTATTTAGCTCAGTGTATCTAATACTGTTGTATGTACAGTCATGACACTTGATTGGTGTAATCATCTTGGATGGTACTACTCACCACAGGCAAAAAGTAAATCACAGTGACTTAAATTTTCATGCTCCAATGATTATGTTAGTTTTTTCCATTTAGCACAGTTTCCGTGACACTGTTGTATGTATAGTCATGAAATTTGATGGGTGTACTCCTCTTGCAGGGTACAAATCACCACAGGCAAGAGTAGGTCACAGTGACCTACATTTCTTCTACTAATTGTTTGCAGGGTTTTTGGATTATGCCATGGTAGAGCAGGCAATACATAACATTGCATGAAATTCTTTTTTCATTATTTTCTGCAAATGCTATTTTATTTACTTTTTTTTGTTTTGCTTTGTTGGGTTGGTGGGTGGAGGTAATTGTGTCTCCATTGAGTTGGGGTGTTGAGTCAAGCCTGATTATCAAGGATGGGGCTTTCTGGTGTAAACAAAATAAAATTGGTTGAAGTACAGTAAAATCCCACTGTCTCAAATGCAGTTAACCTGAACACCTAGGATCAGCAAGACTGTCTTTTAAGACTCAAATTTTTATTCTAGACATTACACTCTAACTGAAAACAAAATGTTTTCTTTCTGTAAATAATGCATAAAACACTTAGGTCACAGTGACCTCATCTTCAGGTAACAAAGACTTGAAGACTTTATCACCTGCAAACTTTCAGGCAATTGAATTGAGACCGTTTTCCTTAAAATTACTAAATTTGTTAATTTTGAAAAAAAATCCTACCAAAATTATATTTCTGGAGCACAAATCAAAACTTGCATCTGGTAATCATAGAAAAAAAAGTATGAAATTTAATTCACTCCATCCGGTTCAATAAGGTTTTCCGTTAAAGTTATCTCATTGTGATCTTTTTTCCTTTTTTTATCTCACTCTTCGTCATCATCATCATTATAAGTTTTTATCATCACTCAATATATGTATCATAATCATTATTTAAAGATTTCTCATTACAGAATAGAGTACATTTCTTCTCCATTTTATTATTCGGTGAACTTCAAGTTGGTACTTTTTAATATATTTTAAAGGAAGACATATTTGAAGGCTTTTTTAATGTGTCATAAATTGTCAGTCGTACAATTCATATCATTCCCTTGTATCATATTGCACATACCCCTTACCTCCATTACCTCCATCTAACTTTCACTTCAGTAATAATTGTCCTCCCCAAGCCTGTGTGACAATGATTAGCTGTACATTGAATGATAATTGGTGGTAGTAGTAGTAGTCTATCTTATTTACCATCTTTACTCGCTTGTAAGTCGAATCCAACTGCAAACAACATAGATCCTGATTTGCCATTGCATAATGCACAGACAGATGGGGGTCTGTGTTGTTTGTTCTACTGATTAGTACTAACAAACTGCATAGACCCAGATCTGTGGGTGCATTATGCAACAGCAGATCTGGGTCTTTGCAGTTTGCAGTAGGACTCGACTTATAAGTGAGTACATACAGTATGTAGATGTGTATTTATCTTAGTATCTTGGTGTGCATGAGGGAATGGAAGAACATGTGCATTGTTCATGTGGAATGTTTATTGTCTGCAAAGGAATCTAGGAAGCTTATTTATGGCAATTCAGTTTTGTACTATTTATGTACTCTTTTATTGTATGTTCATGCAGGCAGTGATATTTGTATTTGCTGCATTGACTTGAACTTTCTGACTATATTTTATTTTGAATACTCAAGCTGTACAAATACAGATGTATTTCATCTCCAAACACCACTGCTGTCTTAGCACCATTGGCCTAGTTCAGTACAATGCAGGATTGCTGTTTTTATAACACTGTACAATCTAAAACTGCAAGTAACTTGCTATAACTTTTTCCCTCATGACCCTATCCAAGTTCAACCGAGTTCAGAGGGAGAGTTTTGAGAAAAACTTGTTTCAGTTTCTATTCCTATGTACACTTTTCAGTTCAGTTACTATGCATGCATCAAGACTTACATTTGTACTAAATCAATTTTGGAATTAAAATTCAAAATGAATTAGGCCTTTAATTTTATCAGAAAGTTTAGTACAGAGTAAAACTTTGCTTCTTTACTATCCACCTCAGGAATAGTATCTTCAAGTAATTTCATAGTACTTGAATTACTTCAAAAGGCCCATTTGAAAAACAGGTCATAGTAACACATTTTTAATGTTCAAATGACTTTGCTTGCAGGTTATAAGATACCAAATATCAAAACCAGATTCATTCACTGACTAAATTTAATGAAGAGCATGGCCTATAGACTCTGTTCATGCTCTGTACCGTATTTGCCGGCCTATAAGTCGATGTGGAGTATAAGTCAAATTCGCTAATTTCGGCAATTTTCAATCCTTCATCCATATATAAGTCGATGTGGAGTATAAGACGAAGCCAGATCAACACCTTGGCTTCGTCACTTTCTCTAGTAACTTCCGGTTCCATGAATATTATTGGTATCACTATGCTATTCCAGATTAATTGGGAAAATGATTAAGATGGTCTGTACATGTATTATTTATAGGTATTATTTATTGGTACATTGTATGCAACGATTTTCACGTACGAAAAATTACATTAACATACTGTAAAGCAATTTCAATGACATAATCCATATATAAGTCGATTCGGAGTACAAGACGAAGCCCAGACTTCCAGGTAAAAAAGTATCGACTTATAGGCCGGCAAATACAGTAATTTCTTAGAAGTTAAGTTATTGAAATTTGAAGTATATTATGTCAATTTTACAGATTTTCACTATGTATGTTAAATAATCAAAATGGTTCAGATATTTACTTAGACTGAGCTTTAAGTAAGTAAAGGAAGCCAGAGAACTCTGTGAAAACCACTGACCATTGATGGTGATCCACTAAATCTTATTTGTGTCAGAACAGGGTTCCCACAGGTTACTGAAAGCAAAATTCCCAGACTAAAGGCAAATTTTCTATGTGCACACATTTCATGTTAAACACACTCACACTTTCCACAGCTAAACATATAAAACAAATGCAATAACCATATTTTCCCAATGTTAAGCTATGGGTGATGATAAGACAGCTTCCACTTTACCAGATTTTAGCAAATCTTTATGAGGAACAATGTCCTATGATAAGCCTACCCCAGTTTTTCAGTGAATACTTGTGTGTTTTGCCAAGAAATGATTGCTTGTGCTGATCATGTCAGTGGAAACACAGTTATCACAAGTTACCGTAACCAAACTTACCAGACTTACCAGACTTTTTCCTGACTAATGGCAAATTTCCCCTGACAGTACATTTCATGTCAAACGTATCCGCATCCACTTTCCACAGATAAACATATAAAACATATAAAACAAAGGAATTGAACATGTTTCTCCAAAGATAAGCTCATGTGTGATGTTAAGACAACTTGCACTTTAAAAAATTTTGGGGAATTTTTATGTTGGGGAAAGCAATGTCATATGATAAGTCTACCCCAATATTTAATATTTAGTTCTCCTGGTCATAGTTGGTCCTAAATGCAAATAGTGCTGACCTGATGTCCATTATGGCGACCATGGCAGCCATCTTGAAATTTTTATTTATTACTCCTCCTGATCAGAAAGTCATATCAACATGGGGTTTTCACCAGAAGGCTTCTTATGAAGTATAGCTTGTCCTAAATGAACACAGTGCCAATCTGACATCCTACATGGCCACCACAGCAGCCAGCTTGAAAATCTTGTTTTAGCTACTTCACCTGAACGGAAAGTCATATCACCATGGGGTTTGCACTAGAAGACTTCTTATGATGTCTAGTTGGTCTTCAATGAAAATGGTGACAAAAATCTGACATCTAATACGGCCACCACAGTGCCCATCTTGAAAATCTTTTTTTATAGATACTCCACTTTGTGGGAAAGTCATATTGACATTGGGATTTCACCAGAAGACTTCTTATGATGTCTGGTAGACCCTGAATGAAAATGGTGCCAATCTGACATCCAATATGACCACCAAGGCACTAATCTTTAAAATCTTCTTATCGCTACTTGTCATAAACGGAAGGTCATATCAACATGGGGTTTTTCACTGGAAGACTAATTATGATTTCTAGTTGATCTGACCCCAAATATAGATGCCATGGCAGCCACCTTGAAAATCTTGCTATTGCTACTTCTCCTAAATGGAAAGTCATATCAACATGGAGTTTTCAGCAGAAGATTTCTTATGGTGTCTAGTTGGTCCTTAATGATAATGATCATGATCTGACATCCAATATGGCTACCATGGTGACCATCTTGAAAATATTGTTATTGCTATTGCTTCAGAATTGATGGCCATATCGACATAGGATTTTCACCAAAAGACTTCTTATCATATCTAGTTGGTCCTAAATGCAAATGTTGTCAAAATGAAAATGCTGCTGATCTTACATCCAGTATGGCCACCACAGCGGCTAATTTGAAAATCTTATCACTCAAGGATAGCACAGATGGTTTCAACACTCGGCAGTAAAAAAGAAGAAATGGTCTTGTCAGGAAATTCCAGTTCTTTTTGGACAGTAAAGCATCAGTCCTTTTGATGGACTTTTGTTCAGTGAATTGATGTGTGAGCTTATCATAGGTAAAGTTGTCATTAAAGATAGCCTTCACCTCTCCTCCAGCTAATCTATATCACCTATTTGAAAAATATTTGCTGTGTGAAACAACTGACCCAAAATGTTTTAAAATGTGTAAGTGTGAATCCAACACACTTACTTTGATCCAAATTGTAATGGTAATGATTCAGTTGTATTACAAAGTGATGATGAAATTAGTTTGAAATCCTCATAGATTATTTAAATATATACCTATGTTCATAACAAATGAAAATATAACAATATCCCCTTGAACAAACTGTCATTAAAATAGACTATTGAGAATCTGCATCTTAATCCACAAAAGAGAAAGTTCAATGATTAATCAGACATTGTATGCAAACCAAGTAGATATAAAATAAACAGAATCTTGCAAATAATTTAAATTCAAAAATGTTTTACAAAATAGTTCTCTCAACACTGAGTTTCCTTCTGATCAAGTACAACTACTTGCATATCAGCAATGCAAGAATCTAGCACTGTATCTTTAATAACATTTTTAAAAGTTAAAAAAAACACTATTGCCACACACTTTGCTGAAGTATAGAACTTGAAATAGCAAACTTTAGTAAAAAATACAGCAGAGAATAACTTTATAATTCGACCAAACAACAAATCAGTTTATGCTTTCTGTGTCAGTCTTCATCATTAAGCATGGTGTAATATGTTTCTCAGTTTCTTGAGAATAACTAACTTTGAATTAAGTGCAAGTAACCAAAAGTCTGCTGGAGATACTCAAAAACATTTTTGACATTATGCAGCACATTTCATCATGTGTTGTGTCAATATTAAAATTTACATGACTGATGGTACAAAATTCATAGACTTTATCCTGAATTTTTACTAAAATATTCCATTTTCCCAGACTTGTCACACAATTCTCTGACATTTCTGATTTTCCTGAAAACTGAAATTTACCTGACTTTTACCTTACGTGTGAAAACTCTACAAAACTGGAATTTGAATACAGGACCACGAAGTTGCAAAGTGTATGTGATACCTCAGTGCTATCTAGGCTACATGATCTGTTTACCGTATATAGTCACGTATAAGCCGATACCAACCTGCGCATTATGCGACGGCAGATCAGGGTCTATGTTGTTTGTATTTGTACCCAGATTATATGCAGTATATACGGTAGTTAAAAAGATCAATGCATCTAATGTTTGTCTATTGCATTTATGCAATGACGATCCTGCATCCACAAAATCATTCATCTGCTTCCTTGATTTCTTTGAGTTACCTGTGTGTTTTGTTCAAATCATACTCGCATCTATTTCTGTAATGACCTTCTACTGTTTTCAGAAAAATGCTAAATAACATAATAGTTCGGTAGCAAAGTTTGAATACTAGAAACATCACCACTCATAGTTTATACTCATCCTAGCCATGGTTGCCACAAGCAAAGGCACAGATATATATATATATGTATGTGTGTGTGTGTGTGTGTATATATATATATATATATATATATATATATATATATATATATATATATATATATATATATAGATAGATATATATGTCCTATTTCTCTGTTCATAGGACTTGGCTTAAGTTGCACTGTATTTTTAGTTCACCTCCACTAGCAGTTAGCTGGACATAAGCTGGACAATCAGCATCACTTTGTAGCAGTGATGGTGGCAGCATTAACATGAAAAAGAAGTTGTGAAGATTTTGTATAAGCCTTTGTAAGGCAGGTACAGGGTGAGACATACAGTGAATCAGTTTATTTATGTGGGTATTAATTTTCATGGTTTTGTGAAAATGCATTTTTTGTCTGTACTTCAATTCATGGATTGGGGAATAGGTCCTATTGTTTCATAGAAGGAATATTGTTCATTGGGTCTTTAAATTTTTCATTTGTAGTGACCACAAAAACCACTAAAATTGGTACACCACACAAAAAATTGTGAATTTACGCTAGTTTTCTATGAAACATTTATTCCCTTACAAAAATGATGTTTTGATAAAAGAAGTTCTTATCTAAAAAGTTTGTTATAGGTATTTTTCTTTTTGGGTATTTATATATAAATTTTGTTTTGTTTGAAGACAAGTTGCTACTGAACCTTACTTTCCACAGGTGGTCAGCTCAACAAACGGTGAATTTGCACCAGACGACCCCACTGCAGGCCATTCCAATACGCCCATTACAGCTCAACAGGAGGTGGAGGTTGTTGATGAAACTAAGTACGTATTGTACGACATGGTAGAGCAAAGAAGATGCACAACTTTTTTTATATACTATATGAGGCAGCTACAGTCTTGTTGATTTAATCCAGCCCCTGCTTATCCTACAGTTACCTTAATACTTTATTATAAGTGGGAACAATTGGTAAAGTCCCATTCATGTTTACAATATTTGCCTGTTTATAATACATGTTCAGCTGCCAATAGCCTTAACCCAGATCTGCTGGTGCATTATGGGATGGCAGATTAGAGGTCTCTGCTGTTCACATGAAATCATACATAGAACAAACAGTATGGACCCTGATTTTCTGCCAGTATGATATGCAACAGCAGATCTGGATCTACGCTCTTATGCAGTTGGGCGAGTATCATTCAGTCTCACAATCCATTATTACAAGCATGTGGAATAGATCAGTTTTTTTGGCATTGGCTTCATGTGTCAGCATATTGCATCAATTGGTCGAAGTGTTTGAAGAAATCCAAGCTGTTTAGACAACAAAACCACCCAAGGTAAATCACTAGTACTTCAGTGTCTTTGGTGTGTTACATCATTTTCACAAAACATTGCTTATTAAAGGTAAGTTTTTCCCACTAATTTTGCTGTCAGCAAAGGTTTGTGTAAACAATGTAAGGCTGCACAGACACTAAAGTAGCAGACCTTGATCTCATCCGTTTTTCTTGTCTGAGTGGCTCTGATTATTTCAAGCACTTCTACCAGTTGTTTCAGTTGGCTAAGATTTAAAGATAACACAGTAAAGCTCAAACTGATCCAAATGTAATTTTATAAGATAATAAGATTGATTATCAGTCTTCTCATTATTTTTGGAAGTAACCAGCTTGAATTTAAAAAAATAATGCTGGGTCAGTGCAATAGTGTAGCAAATAATGTTAATGAGTTGTAAAAATTGATGGCTATAATGTTAATTTTTTTAGAAGTACCATTTATACTTGCGTATAAGCCGAGTCCAAATGCAAACAACATAGACCCTGATCTGCCGTCGCATAATGTGCAGGCAGATCAGGGTCTGTGTTGTTTGTTCAACTGATTAATCCTGACAAACTGCATAGACCCAGATCTGCTGGCGCATTATCGGCCAGCAGATCCGGGTATATTCACTTAGCAGTTGGTATCGGCTTATAGATGGTTTTTAAGCCATTTGCCTGCTGATAATGAGAACACTGTTTATATATGGGTAAATGCATTTTATCTAGCATTTTGAATGGCTGCAGTATAAGCTGGATTAATGAGACTTGACTGTTCTTGCCCAGGAAGAACAATGTGACTAATCATGGATTCTTATCCAGATTTCATTGGTTGTAAGGAATTATTTACATGTTTGTTCTTGATGCTTATTCTTAAGCATGAATGATGACCAGGGGAGGCAAGGTAAGGAAATGATGTTTTAGAGGGAAGGTTTTCAAACTGTTACGCAAGGCTATTGCAGTTATGACATGTGATCAATGCCTATGGAGTTCAAGCATGTTGATTTAAAAAAAGTAAAGTCATGTAACTGAACAACCAGGAGCTTTTTCAAAGGACCATTTAAATGTACAGTCTGAGAACAAATGACTTAATCGTCGCATACACAAATTTCTAATTATCTGTAAATGAAACTGGACAGTAATTTAATAATTTAATTAAAAGAAGGCCATATACTCTAAGATCAAAGTAATTGTTTAATGAAGATTTATTTCATGTCAAATTTTCTATGAAAGCATGAAAAACAGGACTTATTATGACTTCAAATGAGAAAATAACCATTTCATTAGTGGTAAAAAGGGGTAAGGTAACCCAGTGTAGTCTAGGGGATGTGATGCATTTTGTTTTAGCCACATGCTGTGGGCAGTGCCTAGCTATTACTGACTGATATGAGAACAGCAGCAGCAGCAGTTACGGCTTGTCTGTACTGGATTCTTTTGCGTGATCTTTTAGTAGACTTCACTCACTTTTTTTTGTTTGCTCTTTTGGGCTCTCTGATCTAAATTGAGTGATTTCTATTTTACTCCTCGGCATTTTCCTATCTTTACAAGGCTCATTAGTTTCTTATTGGGCATACTGTTAAACTTAAATCAGGTATGAATGCTGAACAGAGTAGAAACAAATTTCTGCTTACTGTACGAAGACATACTCTTACGGATAATTGGAGCATCTTCAATATTACGTCATATTTAATTCAACTCTGTAAATTATTGCTTTAATATTTACTTTGGTGGATAGGTAAACAATACCACCATGCAAAATAAACACATCAAAAACTTTTCTGACTTTGATGCATGCATGGATTCAATTTCATTATATTTTCTTAATGCTGTAGTATCAAAGGGAAAGTAAGGCTGTATTTTTTTTTTTTTTTCAGATTAAAAAATCTAGAATAAAGTAAACTCATACATGTAAATAGAACCTGTCTTTTTAAATTAAATTAATGTATTGTTTATGCTGCCAAATAATCCAAATTATATGACAAAATTAATAGGAATTATAAGAGCCTTATAAAGAGAAAGCTTGTTTGAAGAGGCTTTTCAGATCCAGCTATAATCAATCCATTATTTTGAGGGGAAGAAAAAAAAGGAACTTTAAATGTGTTAATAAAATGCGGATGCTCCACTATTGTGCCTGAAAACTGACTTAAACAAAAAACCTAACCATGATGTGACAGCTGGATGGATGAATGGACAGACAGTGGTAATTTTGTATGCTCTACCACTGTCATGGTGGGCATAAATTATTATAATGCAGACTTAGATATATGGATCAGGATGGATCTTCCACAGTTATATCCATGACACTGATTTCTCGTTCACTATGAAGTTCTCTCCATAAAGATTTTAATAATGGGATCAAATTGGACCACTATCTTTACCATATTTGGTGCTGTGTAGTGCGCACTTAATTGTGAACATGTTGTACCCAGATATGCTGTGCCATACTGCACTAAAAGGTGATTAAGATTAGCCAATATCAGCATTTTTCTGCAATAATTTCAATTTTATATTTGAGGAATAAACAAGATCTTTCCTATATAGGTTACCATTTTCTATTCTTAAAGTAGCTCCTAGTTGCTTGATTTAGTATGATTAACTGTTTGACAGTATCTGTGAGGGTTACATTGGCAGATGGTCACATTTTTGTTGTGTCACAGACTGGTTCTTTAAGTCTCATTCACTTCATAATTAAAATCAGAACTTAGTTCCAGTCCAACAATATGTATCCTATCAATCAAAAAAGAATGACACTGCAAGAATATGACATTGCCATTTTGAAACGGTCTAGAAACTATCAAATACGGTTTTAGTAGCACTATATTTAGCATCTACAAGTTTTTACTTCAAGGATAAATAATAGTAACCTATTTGATTGATGTATGTCTTGTTTATAACTCAAACATTACCATGTGAATGAAATTATGATGAAAAAAGCCTGATTTTAGCCATTCTCAAGTGTACTTTAGCAGATCACTGTCTTCATTGTTGGATCTACTTAGGATTTCAACAGAGATGGCAAGCATTTTGATATTGGCAGAATCATTTCTCTTTTTTTTGGTCTCAGATTCATGCTTTTACAGCCACTTCTGTCAGATTCCATGACTAGAACACAGGTGTTTTCTAGATCACTGAAATGCTTGTAATGTTAGAAAGGATTTCTGGTAAAGTAATTATGTAAGTTTAAAGCTCTGATTAACCTGAGAAAGTTTGAGAGAGAAGTAGAAACAATAGGTGGCCAATGAGGATTATGCATGCATCTCAATGAAAAAATGACAGTTACTTAAGAATTTCAAAACGGAATATTCAAGCCATTAACACTGGACAGATAGCATGCCATTGAAGTTTTTATGTCTACTGGTTAGATCAGAAGAACTTATGCAATGGCCATTCATCTGGCATTAGTGAGCACAAGTTTTTTATCACTACTTTTCCTAAACTACTGGGAGGATTGCCACGAAACTTTACAAACACATTCATCACAAGGTCTAATTGGTCCTAAATGAAAATGGTGCTCCTTGGCTTCTACAGTAGCCATTTTGAAACTCTTTGTTATCATCACCGCTCCTGAATGGACAGTCATATCGACATCGGGTTTTCACAAAAAAATAAAAATTCTCATGATGACAATTTGGGTCTAATGAAAACAGTGCCAAATATGCCTCCTGTGGTGGCCATCATGAAAATCTTGTTATCACTACTCCTCCTGAAAGAATGGTCATATTAACATGGAGGTTTTCACAGAAAGACATCTTTTTGATGTATGGTTGGTCCTAAATGAAATTGGTGCCCCCAGACATCCAACATGGCCACTGTGGCCATCATGAGAATCTTGTTATTGCTGCTTATTCAGTATGGATGGTCATATTAACATTGGTTTTTCACTAAAAGACTTATTATGATGTCTAGTTGGTCCTAAATGAAATAGGTGATGACCTGATGTCCAATAAACCACCATGGCAGCCATATTGAAAATCTTGTTATGGCTACTCCTTCTGAACAGATAGTTGTATTGACATGGGGTTTTCATTAAAGACTTCTTACGATGTCTAGTTGGTCACAAATGAAAACAGTTCCCATTGGACATAAACTTGGACATCTAGTATGACCACCATAGTGGCTATCTTGAAAATCTTATAACTTCTGATCCTTAACAGATGGTTGTATTGACATGGGTTTTTAAAAAAATTAAATGTAATATGATGTTTATTTCCTTCTCGATGAAAATGATGTCTTGACATCCAATATGGCCAACATAGTGTCCATGTTAAACAATTTTGTATCCCTAATTTGCCAAAATGGATGGTTGTATCTGCATTGGTTTTTGTCTTATATACTTATGATCTCTGCTTGGTACTAAATGAAATGGTGCCAATAAGACCTCCAGCGTGACTGCCCAGATCTTTTTAGCACTACTTCTCCTTAATGGATGACCATAGCTACAGGGATTTTTCACCAACTGTCTGATTGGTACTAAGTGAAAATGGTGCAGATCTGACTTACAATATGGCCGGCATGGTGGCCCTCAGAATAATCTTGTTATGGCTACTTCTAAAGAGACAGCTGTAGCAATATGAGGTTTTCACTAAAAGGCTTAGTATGATGTCTAGTATCATCCAATATCACTATCACAGTGGCCATCTTGAAAATCTTGTTATAGCTACTTCTTCTGAATGGATGGTCACATTGACATGGGGTTTTCACTGAAAGACTTCTTTAGTTGATCCTAAATAAAAATGGTGCTGTCAGTACTTCAATATGACTGCCATGGAAGCCATGTTAAAAATCTTGTTATAGCTTCTTCTTGTGAACAGATAGTCGTATAGACAAAGGCTTATTATGATATTAAGTTGGTCCTAGATAACAATTGTACTGAACACACCGCCAATATAATGGCCATCTTGAAAATCTTGTTATGACTACTCATCTTTAAGGGATGTTCATATTGACATGTGGTTTTCACTAAAACACTTTTTACTGTACATAGTTGGTCCTAAATGAAAACTATGCCAATGTGACCTCTCAAAATTTGACATCTTGTAAAACCTACTTCTCCAGAATGGATGGTCTTACTGGCATTTATTTTAATAAACTAATTTTAGTTGCAATATATAGTTGCTCCTGTGTTAAATAGATACTGTTACTACCCCCCAAAATGGCTGCCTTGATGGCCATCCTGAAAATCTTTATATGGCTACTTCTTCTGAACAAATGGGCATATCAACTTTGCGATTTCCATTCAAACACTCTTGCAGTATCTTGCTAGCTCTAATAAAAATGGTCTTTATCTGACCTCCAACATGGCTCCATAGCCATCTTGAAAACCTTCTTATATACTTCACTTGCATGATGGTGTCATTGACATGGGGCTTTCAGTAAAACACTTCTTGAAATATATAATTGGTTCAGAATGAAAATGGTGCATCTTTGATCACCAACATATCGGCACTTTTGTGAAGGAGTTTTGAGAACTAGATCTAATTGACCTTGGGGTCAAGTCGAAGATCATTGCTTGCATTTTCTTTACTTCATTGAGCTTACAAACACAGTGCGACTTGTACATATGCAAATGAAATTTGACTTTGCACTTAGTTGTATTCCAATGAGCAAGTTCATAGTCAGCACTCTGACACTGATTTTAAGGTTAATTGTCTTGACTCCGGGATTTTATACCTGTACTGGCTTGTAAGCACGATAACACTAACAAGTATGAATGGATTTTTATCATTTAGCACAGTTTATGGATGTATCTGAAAAATACCTTGAATGATACCACTTCAATAACTTTTTTCTTAAAAAAATATTACTTACAGATTTAACTAAATTTAGCATGAAATTATATCATGACTTTGTCTAATACAAGTTCAGTGATCATCTGGCCATGATATAAGTTTCAGATCACAATTTTCTATCCATATCAGGTTCAAGGCCAAAGGCCATGATAACAAATGTTGTACTGCATTTAGATGTATATTGTGAACAGGTTAACTCAATCATAAGAAAATAGTTTTGTTACCAAATCTGGTTTGCTGGAGTTTCTTAAGAATATCAGAGATGGTTTCAGTACTCCATAGCTTTTATCTTGGATTTCTGGAAATTCTTTTTGGCTAGTAGATTGTTAGTCTGTTCAACAGACTCTTGTTTCTAGATGGACTCCAGCATGTCACACAGGAGGAGAAAAAGATTATAGGAAGCATGTTTCAACCAAACAGCACTTTGAGTCAGTAAGATCTCATGTTCAGAATAAATTGTTGGATAAAAATTAAGTACCTATTTTTGTGTTAAGATTCCTTTTTTTAAAGCCAACTTTCCTATTACATGTCAGAACTGGTTGATATCAATGTTTCAACTGGTCGTCATGGACCTAGTGCTGTTGGCACATTATAATACAAAACAGATGAAACTTAATAGTGAGCAAAGCTTGTTAGACATGCATGTTCTGACTGATGTCATGTGAGATCATATATATGTGGTGCATAGTGCCTCTGCTGCATTTCTCTGCCTGTATAATGTTCCTGAGTTACAAAAAATATTTATTGATATTGGTGTTGAATAAAAAATAATAGTACAAATCTTAGAGACTTTTAATAGTGATCAAGGCCCATGATCAAGAAAAAAATCATAAGATGAACGTTACGAACACTAAGTTGTTTTTCTTCATTCTTTTCCATAATAGTACATGCACAAAACACCAGAAGATAATGGCAGACACTAAAGGCACTTCTGGTGCCACCGTTTCAAACTGCTAGGAGTATAGCTTTTACATAACTAAAAAGCTTGCTATGTAAGTAGGGCTGAAGAATCAAGCTTCAGTCACAATGATGGCAGCTCTTGGTCAGTGTTACAGTTTGGCGTGAGTTATATACAAGTAATTGCAGTTCTCTATAAGTTCAACTTACATGAAGCAAGCAATTTAAACTTTTTGCAAACACCCAACAAATATAATGTGACTTGTCATCTTCTGGCCCCAATTTCACCAACCTCAGTCTTTAATTTAAGTCTGGATATAACACTGGTCCCAATTTCACCAACCTCAGTCTTTAACTTAAGTCAGGCCCCAATTTCACCAACCTCAGTCTTTAACTTAAGTCTGGATATAAGACTGGCCCCAATTTCACCAACCTCAGTCTTTAACTTAAGTCTGGCCCCAATTTCACCAACTTCATTCTTCAACTTAAGTCTGGATATAAGACTGGCCCCAATTTCACCAACCTCAGTCTTTAAATTAAGTCTGGTCCCAATTTCACCAACTTCATTCTTTAACTTAAGTCTGGATATAAGACTGGCCCCAATTTCACCAACCTCAGTCTTTAACTTAAGTCTGGTCCCAATTTCACCAACTTCAGTCTTTAACTTAAGTCTGGATATAAGACTGGCCCCAATTTCACCAACCTCAGTCTTTAACTTAAGTCAGGCCCCAATTTCACCAACCTCAGTCTTTAACTTAAGTCTGGATATAAGACTGGCCCCAATTTCACCAACCTCAGTCTTTAACTTAAGTCAGGCCCTAATTTCACCAACCTCAGTCTTTAACTTAAGTCTGGATATAAGACTGGCCCCAATTTCACCAACCTCAGTCTTTAACTTAAGTCTGGATATAAGACTGGCCCCAATTTCACCAACTTCAGTCTTTAACTTAAGTCTAGACTTAAGACAGTTGATTGGTTCACTCTTAAGCCAGAATTAAAATACAGCAAATCAGATTGCCAGATTCTATACATAGGTTTTAGTCCAGATTTAGGTTCTGTTGGTACAATCCAGGCTTGGTCATCTTTGTGGTTTCATCTGCTGCAAATTATGAATAACTTATGTTCCTTCATCCAGTTTAGTTGTGAAACACTGAAAATAATTGTATACAACACTTCCTCATTTTCGCATGCCCAGCTAACTTGTGAACCTGCTTATAATGTGGAGACAAGTGTGGATTCCATTTTTTTCTTATAGAAAAGGCCAAAAATAGGCTCCTATTTACTTAACATTAAAAAATCAGAATCAAAATTGCTGAATGAAAGCTCTCTATATTGCTTGTTTCATAATCACAAATGGCGGTCAGTGCATGAAAATTTGGAATCATCATCATTAAATTCACAAACTTGAATAAGAAATCATATATTTTGTAGGATTTTCCTTAACAAAAATATTTTCTCAATAAATAATATACGATGAAATATCAATGAAAACATTGGTAAATACCTACTTGTGGCAACGCTGTATGAAATAAATACCAATTAAAGAAGTCTTGTTAAGTGAAATTTGTGTTTAATTTTGTCTTTTAATTGGGTTTCAGTATAATCATCATAAATGTGATATGCTGTCATCTATTCAAACATGAAAAGAGTCAGTCTACTTTCACATCGATGCCCTTGTGCATTTCTCTGATAACTCGATTAAGTACTTATTGAATAAGCTGGCTTTATTTGGCAAGTGTTGAGATCTTAATGCTCCTTCGACACAGTAACACAGGCTAAGTAACATATTAGTTGTCTCAAACCGATTACAGTATATGAAAGGTGCGAACATCACAGTAATACCCATGTGTAGATCAGCATTATGTTTTATTAAAATTATGCAACGTAGACAGCTCCTACTTTTTCGCCTTTAGCTAATCTTTGATTGTTCTTTAAACTTTAAAGTGATACATTCGAAAATAACTTCCCAAGTTCTAATAAAACACAAATATTTTTTATTTTTCTCTTTCTTTTTAGTCTGTATTTTTTTAAAACATATTAGAAATCCGGATGTAGTGTTCAGGGACAGTGCAACTGCCATATGCCATCTGTGTCTGTGTTTGTTATTACAAACAAAATGGAGTTGTATCTATCATTGCCATGTGCTATCAACAAAGTAGTAGTAACATTTAAAATCGCTAGCTTGAGGAATATATGTATTTGGCTCTGGCAGTTTATGTGTTTAATTCTAGTTATAAAGCTTTAGTTCATTTGTATCTGCATGCAGTGGATACTCCTGGTTTAATACTGAGAGGGAGGCAACTCAAACTTAACTGTTGCATGAATTTGTGAGTACTGCATGTAAACTGGATTGATATTTAAAGTCTGTAATGATTTTATTAACTTTAGTTGACGTAAGATCTAGCATCCATTAATATTAAAAACCATTATATGAATATTTGTGTAGGACAAAGGAGATTATAATTCTCACATGTCAGTGAAGTTGCTAGTACAGCCTCCCCCACCTGCACCCCACCCCATTTTTAATATTAACCAGAATTATTTCACTCAACATCTTGCACCCTCACTTATTCTGTGGTCTATGTTTATGGACCCTATTCTTGCGAGCTATCGAGTGAGTGGTGTAAGTGGAAAAACTGCATAACTGAACACTTGTTGAAATACCAGATGGCAGTTTTCGGCACAGATAAAGAAACCACTGAATTGCCAAGTGTATCTTGGAGATCAGTAAAAGTGAGAGCTTTTAGTCTGTGAAATATTGTGAAATTGCAGTTATGGAAGTTTCAAAATTATATGAAGCAATTCATTAGTTCACAGGGCAGATTCTTGCACAGCTGGATTTGAAAAGTTTCTTTTCAGAATTATATCAGGTTTTGGATCGAAAACACTAAAAGCTTGTTGTGAGTGGATTCTCCCATGCAATCCTCATTTCATTTTAGCTCACTTGTGCAAATGCATAGGAGAATGTATTCTATACCAAGGCGAGGGAAGGCATCAGGCCCAATACACCCACACCCACCAGTGTCTGGGGACAACACCAGCTTGAGGTTGTCAAATTGATTCCACCCTGTCTATCTGTCTATCTGTCTGCTTACCTGCCTACCTGCTTGCTGCTGTCATTCTATAACATGCTAACTTCACTAGACTTGTATTTGGCTAATAAACTGCACTAACCTTCACTTCCATAGAAAAACAGAATTGCGAGAGAGAGAAGTTGGGTATCGTGGTGATAATATCTCCATTGTTTGTGAAAGATTTTGTTGCTTTGAGGTGAAGCCACAAGCTTTAATTTCAAGTGAGACCTCAGACTGGCCTGATACAACAAGATGAATCTGTGTAATGTTAATTTCACCACTTGCTAAGGATTTGAGTACCTACTTTTACTATTTATCTGATTTCAGTTCACATATTCAGAGATGCTTCCAGGGCATGCGACTGCACGAATCATACAAAATTTGTACGAATTCACACACTTGGAAAGCAGCGATGCGCAAGAACTCCTGCAAATTAGTTTAAAGTCGCGCATATAAAAATGTACTCTGTGCAGTATACAATTTTTATTTAACTCATTAACGCCTGGCGCCATGTTTATGCGTCATGAGGTTGTACCCTACTTCCGAGCTCTGTAACGTGAACATCATTTAGGATACACTAAAGGGGATGGTATTTCAGGGAAGTAGACAGATGTAGCTCTACAATGATACCAAATAATGTCGACTTTCTACTCGCATTAAAAAATACAGCGAAAAAAATGCAGTTTTTGAGACCCGATTTTTTTTAGGTCAAAAATTGCCAGTTCTGGAACCGGAGTTTGTGTCCGGATTTTAGACTTCTTGGCCTTAGATCTAAAGCAGACCGGTCCGAACTGCGCACAGACAGATGAACCTTTGCAAAAAGTAGGATAAGTTTGAGATTTGGGGTAAAAAGGGGCCATGACACAAAAATCGGAGATCCAATACGAAAAAAAAAAACAAAAAAGTCCCAACTTTTACCCTTCTGCACATGCGCGAGCATAATAGCCAATCAAAAACAATGTTTCTGATACAACTAAGCATCCGGCTAAATGAAAAACTTTCTTAAGCAGATGTGTTTTGCTGCATTCAGAAGTAACCCCAAAAATGCATTTCCTACCCCCATTTCAGGCAAAAATGAAAAGAATCTCCAAGGGTTAATGAGTTAACTGTTAACCCTTAAAGTGCTTGTCGCAGAATAAGTTGCGCCACCAGTAGAGGTCTCGTAGTGCTTGTCTCATCTATCTTTTTTTCCATTAGGCAACTGTTTGCACAGCTGAATACTTCAGATTGACATGAACAGTTGTTGAACTAAATTTGATTGGAACATCGGGCCCTGGAGCAAGCATTGCCGAGGTTGAACCTTGCATTCGTAAAAGAAGTTTTACCAATGCGTGTTTAAAGTTAGGGCTCATAGAAAACCCAAAATAGCTGACTCCCAACATGGTTCATCTTCAGATGACAATTTCGTTCGGGAAATACTGGCTGACGATAGCGATGATGACAATGATTTTTAAAGTTTTAAAGTATATGAGATTATTGGAGCCTGGAAAGTGTTACTGGAAATATCAGTGAGTAATTTTGAACTCGAAAATGATGTTGAATACGAGTCCAATGTACATGCTGGATGGACAAAAACAGACGACATGCTGGCCAACCCCCTATTAAGTGGTATTTCAAACTTAAATGCCGAAAAGGACAAATACCAAGCGTAATTTAAATGCATCCAATTTAATAGTAAAGTGGAATTTTCATTTGTTTTCTCAAACAATTTTGCCTTGAGGGATCTTGTGCTATAAAACTATATAGCACTCTAAGGGATAAGATAATCTAAAAAGAAATTAAAAAGTAAGGATATTTATTTTTTATGAAAATACCTCTGTCTGAACAAGCTGACTATGGCATTGATGGACTTAAAACCCTAATACAACATTGTGGAACAAATAAGAAATCTGACATAGTAGTCAGCAAAGCACTGATTCCAGAAAGTGAAACTTTGGCAGAGCTCTTGTATGTGAAAAATATTTGTTTGGAGCAGAGAATTCCAAGAGACAATACCTATGAGCTGTTGAAAATTGTACACAATAACCATAAAAACAGTTTTCCAACTTATTCAAGCTGACTAGCTAGCTATGCATATGTGAAAGGGGGTTCTCAGCACAGAACAATATTCATACACATATAAGGAACAAATTAAGCTCAGAAAATGATCAACAGATTAAATGCTTATACAACTAGTGGAGACATCTTTTGAGGATTTTGATTTTAATAGAGCTCTAACATTGTGGAGCAGGAAGAAAGAAAGAGACGGATATTTATGTATTAGCTAAATATTGAACTATGGCCATTTTCTCCTCCCCTTCATTTTTGTTCTACTCCCCCCTTATTTTGGTGACCCTTTAGGTAAAATCCTGGCAGCATCTCTGCATATTTACATCTACATTCCAGCTTAATTGAAAGTACAAAAATCTGCTGAGTGTATTATCAGATGAGACTGTTCTGGTTGTAGTTTCTGTTGCTTTAAAAAAAAATAGATAATCAGATTATCTCAGCTGCCATTTGAAAAATTTCTTTGGAAATAAAACTTTGTTATCTCTTACAAACAAGGCATTCTGGTGATAATAGGGATTTTGAATTTACATACCGTATTTCTCTGATGAAAAGAGCAGGGAGCCAGCCGTATATAATTTTCAATGAGTGGGGGATGGGTTTATTCTTGCATATGGCCTGGTCATATGAAAGTCACATCATCAAAATTAGATGTACTGCTGTTTGCTGTTTGTTAGGTTTCAGGCAATGATAGCAAAACAAGAGCCATTTCTTTAAACCACATTATTTACCTTTAAGAGGAAATATCTTCATCATAAAAACATTAAAGAGCATATCCCATTTTATTTAAAGAAGAATCCTTTCAGTTTCCTAGGCCATGGTCAGGAAAGCAGTATTTGATCCTCCATTGTGCTTAGTACTGAAATCCTCACAAGGGCTGAAACAGTTAGTAAATTCCATAACTGGTTACCCATAATACATTAACTGAATCATAGCCAGTTAATTGCAGTTGAAAATACCTCTTGTATAGAGTGTGAACTGGAAAGAATTGTCACATAATCAAAGTTCTAGTTTCTAAAATCTAGTGAAACTTACATATTGCACTTGCTGAACAAAGATATTTCCCATTTGCTTTTGCATGAGCTGTAGGTATACGCTCCACCTTTAATTGTTTCATATTCTCTGCCATTTCATGCAGTAATCAGTACCATTCGGGCTAATTGTCATGATCACTCAAATGCAAAGTGTACAACTTGTGTATCACTAGCACTAAAATGACAGGGATCATGTGTTTGCGAATGTGTGTACAGGTGTAAGTGTTTGCATAAATTATGAGTGAAGATGGATTAATATTATTCTGTATCATATCTTAGAATAGCAGATTAAGATACATGTATAGCATCATTACAGTCCTAATCCTCACCCACACAGGTAGTGGTTGCAGATGTTGGATTCCATTTCACTTGAAAATATTTATTTTAAATAATAACCCAGCATTTAAAAAATGCTCTCAGTTTATGTGTATTTTATATTATTTTCAATTTACAAGCATCGTAATGTAATTGTTTTTGTAATTTGTTTGATAGAAGTTTTCAGTATCGGACCACACAAACTATCAGTTCATTTCTTCTGTTACAAATATTTCAACTCAACCGGAATAGGATGGCATGTTAACACTGAAAGCATGATGTTTTCAAAGCCATTACACCTTCTAGAAATTTTGGTTATCATTTTGACATTTCAGATATGAAAACAGGAAATTTTTTGTGGTTGTTAAGAGTTAGTAAACATGTTGTTTAATGCCTTTTTGAATTGGAAATTATCTAGAACTTTTGCTGGCAGTCAACAGGTAATCACTCTGATACAATACTGTACTGTGCTAAAACAGTTTAATAAGTGACTAATGTTTTTATCACATTTAAGAAATTCTTGACAACTGAGTTTTGAAATGAATTTTTTAAAATTAATAATTGATTTTAATAGAGCAACTAAATGCTTCCTTAAGAACAAAATATCTATAACTTGTCTTTGACTGTTTTATTGCATGAATTAATACTATTTTTCATGCTGCTGGGACTAGAAAAAGTAGGAAATTTGTTTGTAAACTTTTGAATTAAATTGCAAAACATTATGAATGTTTGCAGACTTTTTTTGTTCACCCCTGGGTCGGAAGTGCTGGTGGGCTTGTTTATAGAGACCCCCTGTGTGCTACAGGTTTCTCAAAGTGCAGGTTGGGCTTTTGAGTATGCGGATATGATCAGAGAAATACGGTACTCAAACTGTAGATGTAGTTCCAATGTTTAAGTACATCTGACATCAGTCAAAAGGCATGTTTTAAATCGAGTGGAACAGGCCCAGTCATGTGAGAATAAAGTGATTTTTGTATAAACACAAGTCTGATGAAGAAGATCAGACTGTACAAGGGCCTGCAAGGTCAAACAGGACTTTAAGCACCATAGACTCTGATGGTCTACTCATGCAGATCATGATTTGGATCAGTATGTTTGACAGATTATTTATACAAAGCAGTGTTTTCCCCAGACCATTGTGTAGTGTTTGGTAGTTTTCAACAAGATGGGCAACATGAACTTAAACGGTCTCTGTGAGAACACACATGAATCGTCAAAGTCAGATCAGGGAACAAATTTGTATATACATAACATGTAAACTTGCTCTCATGAAGTTATCCATTCAAGTTAATCTAAGTGACAAATGCTTTATTTCTCGTGAGCTTGTCTTTGATTTTTGTAGGTTTGGATCGTATGCCATAAGAGACCACCATATTTCTTGGTCTTTCGTATATTGAATTTCTAGTCATAAATTTATAATTGAGTCGTAAATTTTAAAAAGAAAATATTTAAAACTTTTATATTCTTTATAGTTCTTTGAAATATTACTTCACAATTTGAACATACTGATGAAATTGTTAATGGAGCATGCATCTGACATTTTGAACCTTCTTGTCTGTCTCTGTCCAGCTCTCTAATAGATGAGTTTCACAATTGCTAATAATCAAGGTAATGTTTGTTACCGCATTATCAAATTAGTCTAAAGTGAGGCTTAGGGTCTATGATAGTGTTTCAGTACCAAAGACAGTAGTTGACTATCATAGCTGAACAGCCAGATGAGATCTGTTATGGTTCATAAATTATTTAAAATTGAGAGGAAGTATTTACCGTATATATTCATGTATAAGCTTGGTCCAAATGCAAACAACATAGACCCTGATCTGCCATCGTATAATGCACCGGCAGATCAGGGTCTATGTTTTTTGTTCTACTAATTAGTCCTTACAAACTGGATAGACCCAGATCTGCCAGCGCATTATACGACGGCAGATCTGGGTCTATGCAGTTTGCAGTTGTATATACGGTAAACAATAAATGAACAAATAAAATATCAAAAAGTGTCATGAGGATAAATATTTTCTAATAGCTAGGTATTATGCTCTTGATTCCTTCCCAGAAGTCATCAACTCAAGCATGTGTGATATGTATCACTGAAAGAAATGCACTAAGCAAGTTAAATCGTATAACAATAGATTACATATAACACTTTAATGACCTTGTCTGAAAGCAAAGCTCTATATATACATAATTGTTTGTTATTTTTCAGTTTAAGTTTCATCAGCAGTTTGACGGGTTAGGACATAAGAATATGGTTAAGGAAAAATGAATGATGTTTGCAACAAGAAATTCTGTAAACTATTATGGAATAAAGAAGGGTTTTAGAAATAACATTTTTGAAAGGAAAGGTAATTGCCACAAGAAAACATGAGGATTATAGAGTGATCATCATCTTTGATGTAATTGGCAGTATTTTGTATTGACATGGTATGGATACACCTACCTCTTGATTGATGGTCATGCAAATCTTTCATGTGCGTTGTGACAAAGTAAAATATACAGTGTATTTACTAACTGCATATCCTTGGTTTAAATAAAATCTCATGCAGAGTAAATAAATAAATAAATCTGATAGGATACGTTGATTTGATGGGGAGGTCGTGGGGGTAACAGTTGTTATATAAAAATAAATTTTTTAACAAAAAAGGAAAAATAAAAGAATGGGCATTGAACTAAAGGAGTCATCATTTCATGTTTACTGCAGTTAAATGTATAAAACCAACTTATAATGTGTCACTGTATTCTTTGTGGGATACACGTATCAGGCAGTAACTTTACACCTGTAACGTCATTCTCAAAATACGTTGTCAGCACAGGAGACAACACCTACATAAGATTGTGAAATGGGTCTATTCTCTCAGCTCAGGTTATCCTAAAATGTACTGTTTAGAGCGCTTTTAATACTGTCATAATTCCAGATGTTACAAAAGGCAAGGTTTTCTTGTTCATAATCTAATTCAAAATGCTTGATGTACAAGGAGTCTTGTCCAATGAAATAATTTAAATTTCAATTAAATGAATATGTTAGAACCCAGAATATTTATTATCATCAGCTGCTTTATTTCTTGTACAAACATTAGAGATTAAAAACAGAGAAAACAAAATAATCTTTCATCTTTTAAAATAAGTTTTTTTCAAATCTAGTAGTTGTTAAGGAAACTGCATTCCCATCTTCACCTACCTTTGATTGGTCAAAAAGTTGTCAGATTTCTTGCACCCTTTCAGTTTTAAAACAGTGTCTCCTTTCTTTTGTAATCTTAAAGTCAGTATACAGTAGACAACTTCCAACATAGGAAAGAATAATGGAAAAATGCAGCCCAGTTGATGTTACACTACAGTAATGCAACCAAGCTCAAAATTGCAATATAAATTTGTAAATGAAACCTTGATATATCACTTGTTTTATCATCAAAAAACTGTGTTTAGTACCCGGAAATTTTAATCACCATCATGAAGTTTTTAACTTTTATAAGAAGTCATATATTTTGTTCAGTTCTCTTTCCAAACAACATTCATAGTACACTGTAAATAACTGTTTGACAAAATTTTGATAAATGAAAGTGTCACTTATGCCTACTGGTGGCAATTTTTAAGAATATAAATACCAATTAAATAAGTTTTGTCAAGTGAAATTTGTGTTTTAATTCTATCTTTTAATTCAGTTTCAGTGTAATCATCATAAATGCAATATCCCCTCTTGTATTCAAATGTGAAAAATATAATTCAACCATCCCAGCTATGTCTGCAAGCGTTTCTGTGAGAACCTAATTAAATGCTGACCCTGTTTTCATCTCCGACTTGCGGAAGTATTTGTTGTGTTGTTACACAATTAAAAGCAGACCCACTTTGTATTATCACATTAATTATGTCTTTTGTATGAAATCAAATAAAGGGGGTGGAATAAAAGGAAAGTTGAAAGGCGTACAAATCCTACCTGCGTAAGAGCTAGAGGTCACGGCCATGTGTCAGGTCAACTGATTTCAATTGATCAGTCGAACACTGTTATAAATATTATTATGTAAGTAATATAATGAGTACTTGGTGAATAAAAAGCTTTGTTTCATAGATACGATACATTTAGGAGAAGCGACTTCCAGAGTTTGTATTGAACTTAAAATTTCTAACTTGCCACTCAGAGATTTCATCAAGGATGAGAAGAAGTTGCACACTTACTTGCAGTGAAATCACGGCATCCATATTTTATTAATAATACAATAAATAAATCGAGTTTCGACGTTGATGGTTGTTTAACGAAATAAATGTACCTAGTTTTTGAAAAAGAGTAATCTTGTTTTGTTGTGAATTGATAACTAGAAAAAGCAGTGATGTCATGCACAATGTTTTCACATACATGTGTTGTTGAAACCACTTGGACTAATGTTGTTAACAATCTTTCAGAGGTTCGGTATCTTGAAAATAAAGGTAATTTATACAAAAAAGTCATGAGGAGTACCGATATCTTTTTAACCCCCCTGCTGTCATATTTTATATCCTGCCTGTTTAGAGGTAGGGATATATAGTAATTTTCATGTCCATCTGTCCATCCATCCAGTTGTCCAGCACACAGTCTTATTAGCACAACTAGTCCCACTGTTTTAGGGTTCCCACGGTCATGGAAAATCCTTTTACATGGAAAGTAATGGAAAAGTCGTGGAAAATGGCAAAAAATTTAAAATCTCCCTTTACTTGCTTGTCAGTCTGTAGTGTTAAAATGGCTGGATTGAATGGCTATAAAGAGAGGATGAAGCCATCTTGACAAAAGAGTTGATTATGTGGTTATCTTTCCTATCATGTTGATCAATGTTATCATTATTTCCTGTCTACCGATCTAACTTTCCAGCCTTTTCATTGTAAACATTACAGATTTTAGTAATGGAAAATCAGATTTGTGTAGGAACCCTGCCCCCAGTTTTTGGGTTTACTGGTCATACACCAGAAGAGCTTATGGGATGGCCTGTTGTCAATAGTATGTCAATCTGTTAGCACACGTATGTCATCACTATTCCACCTAATCTACTTGGAGGATTGCTATGAAACTTTACACACATTCATCCCAAGGTCTAGTTGGTCCTGAATGAAAATGGTGCTGCTTCAACATACAGTAGGAATATCTTGTCGCTACTCCTAAAAAGATGGACGTGAAGTTTTCAATGAAAGAATTCTTATGATGTCTAGTTGGGTCTAAATGAAAATGGTGCTGATCTGATATATAATATGTCACCATGGCAGCCATCTTTAAAATCTTGTTGTTGCAACTCCTCCAGGATGGATGGTCATAGCAACATGGGGTTTTCACCAAAAGTCTTCTTATGATGGCAGCCATCTTAAAAATCTTGTTAGTGCTATTTCTCCTAAATGGAAAGTCATACTGACAAGGAGTTTTCACCAGAAAACTTGGTCCTAAATCAAAATGGTGCCAATCTGACCTCCAATATGGTTGTCTTGGCAGCTATCTTTAAAATCTTGTAATCACTACTTCTATTAGATGGATGGTTATATTGACATAGGGTTTTCAACAGAAGGCTTCTTACAATGTCTAGTTGGTCCTAAATGAAAATGGTGCCGCTTTGATATCCATATGAATATCTTATCGCTACTCCTAAACAGATGGACATGAGGTTTTAACTTAAAGACTTCTTATGATATCCAGTTGGGTCTAAATGAAGATGGTTCTGATCTGACATCCAGTATGGCCACCACGGCAGCCATCTTTAAAATCTTGTTATTGCTACTTCTCCTCAATGGAAAGTCATATTGATATGGGTTTTTCACCAGAAGACTTCATATGATACCCAGTTGGTCCTTTATGAAAATGGTGCTGATCTGATGTCTAATACAGCCACCACAGCAGCCATCCTGAAAATCTTGTTATCACTACTCGTGAACGGAAAGTCAAATCAGCATGGGGTTTTCACCAAAAGACTTCTTAAGGTATCTAGTTAGTCCTGAATTAAACGATGCTGATCTGGTATCCAATACCATATTGTTTTTGCTTCTCCTCCTGAATGGATGATAATATCAAAATGGGGTTTACACCAAAAGGCTTCTTACAATCTTTAGTTGGTCAAAAATGAGAATAGTGCTGATTTGACATCCAACATGGCCATCATGGCAGCCCTCTTGAAAATGTTATCACCACTCCTCCTAAATGCAAAGTAATATCAACATGGAGTTTTCACAAAAATACTTCTTTTGATTTCTCATCTTGAAAATCTTGTTATTGGTACTCCTACTGAATTGATGTTCATATCAACATAGTTTTCACAAAATGACTTTTTATGTCTAGTTGGTTTTAAAATAAAAGGGTGTCAAACTTATATCCAATATGGCCACTATGGTGGCCATCTTGAAAGTCTTGTTGTTACTAAAGAATATAAGACATGGTTTCAACACTCAGCAGTTGAGAAGGAGAAATGGTCTTATCTTAGATACCTGGAAATTCTTTAAGGCCAGTAGATCGTCAGCTCCTCCAAGGGACTATGTTGATGGATTACCATGAAACTTGGTAAATGTAAATGGTCATCACCTGAAGACGCTCGCATCAACAGATCACTTTGCCCTTTTTGTCTTGTAGCAATTGATGACACAATTTGATTAGCACAACTAGTTCTGCAGTTTTTGATGGATTGTCATGAAACATAAATTTATTGTCATCACCTGAAGATGCACAGATCGACAAATCTGTTTGCTCCTGCAGTTATTTTGCTTTTTGTCTTTTAGCCTAATGCAGTGTATGACAATCTTTTCAGTGCAACTAATCCTGCAGTTTTTGATTGATTGCCATGAAACTTGGTGAAATATTATAATCATCTGAAGATGTGCATATCGACAAATGAGTGTTCCTGCCATTTTTTAAAAAAGTTATTGCCCTTTTTGATTTGGAGCCTGATGTAGTATATGACAGAAATTTGTGAACACAGCTAGTCTTAAAGTTTTCAGTGAAACCATTGTACATCTTGTCATGATGATTTATAGATGCGAATGTCAACAAATCACTTCACTCCCATAATTTTTGTTAGGGTTATTGCCCTTTATGTCCTGCAGCTGAATGCAGTGTAAGACAGAATTAGGTGAATGCAGCTTGACTTGTGTTTTTTTTTTATGGATCTCTGTTAAACTTGGTACATGTTATGGTCATCATCAAATGATGCATATATTAACAAATCTTTGTGCACCCTTTTTGACTTGCAACTGGATGCAATGTATGACAAAATTCTATGAATGCAGCTACTTTTGCAGTTTTTAGTGGATTGCTGTGGAACTTGGTGCATATTATGGTCATCATAAGAAGATATGCATGTTGACAAATCATTGTACTTGCACAATTTTCAGTAGAGTTATGTTTTTTTTTTTTTACTATAGATATAATTTGATTTTGAGGTAGGAGTGGGGTGCAGGGGAGGTGGGGATTTTGAGGTATGAGTGGGATGTAGGTGAGGTGGGGATTTTGAGGTATGAGTGGGGTGCAGGGGAGGTGGGGATTTTGAGGTAGGAGTGGGATGTAGGTGAGGTGGGGATTTTGAGGTAGGAGTCGGGTGTAGGGCAGGTGGGGATTTTGAGGTAGGAGTGGGATGTATGTGAGGTGGGGATTTTGAGGTAGGAGTGGGGTGCAGGGGAGGTGGGGATATATTTACATTTGCAAATTGCTCACTATGCTGCTTGTTTTATACTACAAGTGTTACTTTGTTTCTCTTATAATACATTGACATGAATGAAAGTCCACACTTGTATGGATATGAGTTTTAAAAAATAGTCTATGGAGTGTGTTAATATTACTCAATACCTAAAATTTATACATGAGGATTAAGATCAGAATTACGGTTCTAGGCAATTAAACAAATGCATGGTCTAAAAAGCAAAAACAATCAAAAACAAAGGATCAGCATGAAATATGGCTTTTAAGTTCACTTGATGTGTACCACAATACAATTGACTAATCCCCAAATCAGAGATAACCATGCCTGCTCATAGGCAGAGCGTTTTTCTTTCAAATGAAGGATTTTCTTTCAAACAATTTACCGCTTTATAAGAGAGTAATTTTGGTTCATAGTGAATTTTTTTTGGGCAAAATTGGGTGACAGACCTTGAGTTATCCAGGATGCTTTATGATCAAACAAGCTTAGCATTCCAGATGTTATGTAATAAATCAAACAGCCTGGCTTGAGAGTGGTCAGGTGTCCATTGGAATGTTGTAATAAACAATGCTTGACTGACCAGTGCTCAAAGAATTTCTTTTTTTGTACACAGGCCCAGGGCAAGTGACTTAACAGAATTCACAAGCCCTGACTCAAATTGCACTAGCCCTGATTCCATTCCATGTTCCTGAAAGGGCTCTATTTTTTTTACATTTATTTTGACACAATGTTGAAATTGATGTACTTTTAATATGAAAAGAAATAAACAAAAATCATATAAATTGACTCTTATGTTTATTCGCTTCTCATATAAAGCAATGTTTTCCTCCAGGTCCTAAGGTCAACCATTGTCCAATTGTTCCAGTGCTTAAATAATTTTTAGACACAGCCCCAGGGCTAGTCTCTTTACAAAAAATCACTTGCCCTGGCTTAAAATCCACTTGCCTGGGAAGGCCATATTTTTTACTAGCATTTTTATGTAAACACCCCATCCAGAAAAATTAAATGGTCTGTCCCTTATTCTTGTGATATCGGTCACTGAACCCTTGTTCACATTCTGCTGAAGAGGGCCTCACAACCAACAAGGTTTCCAACAATTTCACAAATTCTGCATGCTTAATTGTTAAATTCTGAATAATAACGTTTTGATCATGACGTCACTTTATATATGCATGGCCTGGTCATGTGACATTACCTCATTTCAGTCATAACCTTTTATTATAGAGGACAATAGCATCTATCCATTTGATTTATATTTTAATAATTTGTCTTTACTAATGACATGATCTACATGCCAGACTACACTATAATGTTTGTTATAAGAAGCCATTCACTTGTCTGACATCCAAGTCTCTGACCATTCTGAAGTGTTCCAAAAAAAAGCTTCATCGACAATACTGTTGTGTCATACAACTCTGCTCTTGCGATTTTGGACACTATGCCTTCTGGTCGATGTACAGTCTGTATTTCATCATGATCTGTATGTAGGGATATGGGGGTCTTGGAGTAATTTCGTTTTCTGAATGCTTAAAAAAATCTCCATGTTTTTTTAATCAAAGTTGAAAATAAAAATTAAGTCGGAGAGGCATGAATCTTTTTTTAATATCAATTAGTAAATACAGTAGCTTTAAGTTCATTACAAGTTCTTGTGATAATACTCTAGATGTGTCACAATTACAGAAAACTCTCACTCTTTATCAATAAAATCAGCGGCCACCAACTCTTTGAACTAAATGGGTTTAAATTTAATGTAATGGTCTCAGTTCCTTTAGGATGAAAAAACATTGTATTTGGGGCTTTTATAAGTTGCTAATCCCCTAGCTTAGATTAATTGTCAATCGCATAGGTAATGCTCGATATATATAACCAGCAATGCATTACTAAATCAGCACAAGCAAGGGGCAGTTTATTATTATTCATGCTGTACAAGTGAATGCTAATTATAGGTAACCATTGAAATACAGAGAATAAAAATAACACTGTTCCCCATTCATAGGTCACATGCTTCACTTTGTACACACAAAATGTATAGTTTTGAATACAATTAGGCAGATGATCTTTATAATGGGGAGGGATTTACAGATTGTGCTCAGCAGGGAGCTGGGTATTAATAATTTACCATGGTATTTCAAGACTTTCAAAGCAAAAATGCAGCATTTCAATGGCAGGTTCAAGGTTTCTTGCAGGCAAATTAGATAAAACACTTTTTGGACAGCCCCTACTGGCAACTCACTTTTAATATGAGAGTGGCTCAATCTAGATTTAGAGGGGCCCTGGGCATCGGGCTATCAGATTTTGTTTTAGCTCTGTTGACAGCTGGTGGTAGTTAGGTTGAACTTGGGGAGTCATTCATCAAATTAAACAATTATTTTCTATCAATATCATTAAATAGCATCATGTTACATATTCTTTAGTCAGATCAAGACTATCTTCTTGACTTTTGATGCCAACAGGATGAAAAAATTACCCAGTGCTTACTATATAAAAACTCCAACCAAAGAAATGTACTGCAAATTGCATACAAAATGTAAATACATGTTATAGAATATTTTAAATGTTTATGGAGGACAATTCCATGAGTTTTCATTTAGTTTTAGTCCTTGATTAAGTAGAGTTTATACTTTAAATAATGAGTTGGCAATGTTTATTTGTTATTAAAGTATTTGTCATTGATTTCCTCAACTAACACATTATTAGCACCAAATAACATGCACAACCCTGCATTGGCTAGGTTACATGTTTAGTTGGAACAAATTTGGTAACTGTGGCAAATTGGTCTTTACAGGTGCTGCTTTTTCCGAAGACGCAAGAAAAAGAGAACACGACAGACTTAATACTGATAGCTGTAATAGTAGTACTAAACTGACCAGCCATGTATATTTAAAACGAAAGGGAATTTTTGGTGTCCACTGTCCATTCTTCTTGCTTCCTATGTTGACCTGTACATGTATATATCATCTACTGACTGCTGAATTCTCTGCCATCTTGATAAAACTGGACTAAGCACCTTCCCCATGGACCTACAGCTTCTTGTTTGAGCTCTGCTTTGATTCTCATTCACATCTTGGAAAAATCAAATAAATCTAAGTTTTCCTGTGTGATTAAAAGTGAAATAAAGTAACATGCTACTTGGAGAATGCTGATTCTCTAGCATTATTGCTCAATGATGAACATTGAAAATGTTGTAAAACAAGTCAGCATACGGACTTGCAAAGCCATACTGTCAGCAATATCATGAGCAAGATTGAGTGTTAAATATGTTGGAAGTGTTTTCCTCTTATTGCTCATTGAATTTTCATGGGATTTACCAATGTTGTTTGTATTGTGTCACAAAGGAAGTAGCATATTGTGCAGACATTGTTCCCTTTTTAATTGACACAGGTGCTGCTGTTTCCGTCGAAAGGCACCACAGAAAAAAAGACATCGAGATAAGAGGAAGAAATGACGAGAGGAGTTTGACCAAAGTAGAGATACTGCTCTTTTGAATGATTCGCCAGATGAAGACACAGCTGCTGTGAACTTTGGATTGCAATTCTTACAGTTGTCACAAATCAGCTTTTCAAATCAAACATTCCTTTGAGAAAGAGTGCTTTCATATGATGCACTGTTACAGAATATTGTTTTATCATGTGATGGATCCTTGTAAACTTGCAGCCATTATTTATTTCGTCATACCGGGGACAGGACAATCTATGTGTAAACCTTAATGAACTTTCAGCAGTTAGTATTATTATTGAAATGTTCAGTCATTTTGGTGTTCCATTGCAAGTGTTGACATACATTATTTAGTACACAGTTAAAGATGGCATTTTTTTTGCCATCAAAAGCATCATTTTTGTAAACTAAATTACCTTTGCAGTGGTAGGTTGTTTAAAATAATGTAGTGACCTTTATTTGCTTCTAACCAATGGGGTGGTTAGCAGATGTTGCACACATTCATGAATAAAACAATTTAGGAACATTTTTCTCATTTAACAGTACAGATTAACAGCTGCACTGCAGAAAATTCTGAAAACAGAGTTTAAATCTGAATAAATTAAAACTGACTTGATAGCTAACATTTTCATGAGTGGTAATTTTTTATTTTACTTTGAATTGAACGTGACTTGTAAGTAACATGGGTTAATTCATTCCTAAACTTGTTGTGGTGTTAAAACTTCAGGTTTTTTGGGGGGTTTTTGGGAACTTACGAATTGTTTCAATCGATCTTGCCTTGTTTTTTCTTTTCTTTTCTTTTTTTTTTTTTTTTTTTTTTTGTGTGTGTGTGTAATTAAATAGTAAAAAAAAGTATTTAGCATACTTGTCTAATTTACTTCAAATTTTATGCCAAGATTTTATATCATCAGTGAAAATCTGTTTGAAATGTAGAGACCGGTGAAAAGAGATAATTGGTATAAAAAAAAAAAAACAACAAAATCACAAAAGTGCTTAAAGATTGAATCAAAGTCAACAGGGTGTTGATGAACATAAATATATCTATATGCTATTTACATAACTGCCTATATTAAAAAGCTGTTTCCTTGGCATTGAGCCAATTCATTTTTAAACACTTTTACTGCGACTCTGTGAAGAAAGGAAAGATAGTGATAGATCACATTTCTGTTTATATTGTCTTTCATTACCTAAAATTAGATCTCCTTTAGTTTAGTAAGTTTAGCATTGCATTTTCTATATCATCAAAATGTTACAAAATATCAAATATTAAAATGACGATGCATGTGAAGAAAGTGCAGCATTTTTTGTGATTTTCTTAGCGCAGTGTGAATGTGATGGGCAATAATACTATAGATCAACAAATTTGTCAGTTTTACTTTTCTAGTACAATTAGCAAAACAATCCAGTGATTATCATTTCAAGATCAAAGTTTCACAAAAAAGTTGCAAACTCTTAACATGTATCCACATTATGTTTCTAATATGCATCCACCTGATGGAACTTGTAAATAGCACCAGTTAGTGTTTTCAGATTTGCCATGTTGAATACATGCACACAGCACTAGTATAATGTAAATGCAATGGTAAATGTGAGGTAGCATAAACCCATAATAGCAGCAATTGATTTTTTGCAACACTTTTGACACATTTGTCCAGTTCTGTGATTTTGTGCTACCAGGTTGCATATGGGGAGGTAACTGCATTTTACTCCAGTATTCAAAACAAGATGAGGCAAGCAGAGTATGACCACACTCACTATATACAGCTGTAAATACTTAAACCTTTATTTGTCTTAATGAATACTGTTCTGCGAGGAGTAAAACTTCACTTGTGTTTGTAGACTTCTAGTTGAATATGAATACAGTACTAACTAATCCATGTCATCTATATTTTGTGAACTCTTGAGAGCCGCTGTGTCAGGAGTCCTATCTCCACTTGGTCAAACACTCTGTATCCATTGTCTTATTTATAGCTTTTTTGTTATCATCACAGTCTGTACATACAATTTTTATAGCAAAGTCAATATCTAATGTCTACAATGCATCAACTGATGTGTTTTCATTTCCATGATCATTCAAATCTTTGTCTATGTCAGTGTAAAGCATCAGCAGCTAGAATTAGTGAAAAGTCAGACATTTGCAAAAGTCATAAATATTATAACAGTCTTCACCTAGTCTTAAACAAAGAACAATTTACATTGTATGTCAACTGTTTTTAGCTCTACTGGTCATAGACCAGGATAGCTTATGGGATGGTCTGTTGTCCGTCATCTATCAATCTGTTAGCACAAGTTTGTTATTGTTACTCATCCTAAACTACTTGGTGGATTGCCATGAAACTTTACACACACATTCACCACATGGTCTAGTTGGTCCTAAATGAAAATAGTGCTATTCGAACATCCAATCTGGCTGTCGCAATGACCATCTTGAAAATCTTGTTATCGCTACTCCTCCAGAATGGATGGTCATATCATCATGTGGTTTTTACTAAATGATTTCTTATGATGTCTTGTTGGTCCTATATGAAAATGGTGCCACTTGAACATCTTATTGAAAATCTTATCACTACTTCTCCTGAATGAATGATTATCATTATTCCTCCAAAATGGAAAGTCATATTAACATGGAGGTTTCCACCAGAAGACTTCTTATGATGTCTTGTTGGTTCTAAATGAAAATGGAGCCATGGTGCCAATCTGACATCCAGTATGTCCACCACAGCAGATAATTTGAAAATCTTTTTGTTGCTGAAAAATATCAGAGATGGTTTCAACAATCGGCAGTTAAAAGGAAGAAATGGTCTTACCTTGAATTCCTGGAAATTCTTTTTGGCCAGTAGTGCATCAGTCACTTCAAGGGACTCTTGTTAAAGTTACATCATCATTATGATCTGTGGCGCATGTTAATCTAGAGTTTGTAACTGTGACATGCTGAACATTGGCAGCTGTCTTTAATGATCTTTGCTGTCATAGCAGTATTCTTTGTCTTGGCTTATACACCCCTGTACTTTAAATTTGAAAATGATGTTTTAAAGACAAGGTTATCTTTGTTCAATTTATAATGGTGGTCTGTATTGTATTGTTGAATTAAACATCAAAATCGACAAATTGACTTTGAAATTTAAACATATGCAGTTGTGTTTATTCCCTTCATGGTATTAGATGTACCAAATATACTCGCTTATAAGTCAGGTCCAACTGCAAACAACATAGAACCTGATCTGCTGTCACAAAATGCACTGACAGATCAGGGTCTGTGTTGTATGTTGTACTGATTACTCCTAAAAAACTGCATAGACCCAGATCTGATGGCACATTATGCAAAGGCAGATCTGGATCGCAGTTTGCAGATGAATTCAACTTTTTAGCAAGTATATATGGTTCTTATTATATCACAGCAGCAATATACTGTATCAGTGAAATTGTTTTAAATATGCGTCCGTAAGTTGTTTAAGCTTCTAAATATTCTCAAGGCATCTACAGCAAGTAAAACGAGAAATGGTAATATTATTGGATTTTAAAGCTTTATGTATGATAATTTCATTTGGTTCCAATAAATATCTTTCATTTCACCTATTAATAAATTGTACAAGGCTGTTTTATGATTTTACCAGATTTTGATTGCTGGTACTTCAGTTATACATTGCCATCTGAAACTGAAGCCTCTGGGCATGGAATGTATGACTTTTTAAATCTGTATGTTGAACTGCTTCAACCAAATAAAGTAACAACTGTACATCAAGTGTTTGTTTTTGTTAAAAAGTTTAATTTTCCTACCTAAATATGACTGAAGCAATAGAATTTTTTTTCTTGCCTTGATCTGTCTGCTGATTAACTTTGTAAAATGTTTCACTCACTTTAGAAGTCTATGGATTGCTTGGTAACAGCTCTTAATTTCCTGACATGTTTGTACTTTATTATTATTTATTGACAGAGTGTAACAATAGTAACATTACTTTCTTAAAGATTGGGAGAAAGGCTAAGAGATCTTTGTAATATCAATACTTGTTCCGATACCAGAGCAGCACATAGGTATGCATTGCCAAAATACGATTGCCGCAGCCATCTGTACTCGTGGTGAAGCAAGTTGATTCAGTCCTTTCTAAACCATTTGTTTTTTTGGTTTTTTTTTATATACCTTTTGAGTTTGTTATGATAATTCTAACGGTGAAAGGAGAGATTGAATGTTGATTTAAATATTCGTTTATCTGTTATTGAATTAATTGGTGCATATAGCTTTAGATTCTTTCTTTTTACCTTATTTTTGTTTCACTGATTTTTATTACCATTTGAGAAGTGATTTATCAATACTTTAAATGGTGATGTATGGTGAATAGTGCTGCATTCAGTAAGAAAAATGTTTTTGTCTGTTAGGGCATAAGGCATTTTGGTTCATTCGAAAGGTCTTCTCTAATTACAATTGTCCAGAATGTCAGGCAACAGTATCAACCATTACTTGATGGAGCAGAACTTGTCATATTTTTTAATTGTATACTGACTTGGAAATAAACTCCATGTAACATATAGAGAAGTTCAAGCCAGTAATTATTTCAGATTAAAAAGCTTTACAGAATTGTCAGATGATAATTTTAGCCCTACCCTCAATTAGTGTACCTTTTCATGCCATGACTCCACTGAGTAACACAGCTAGCTACTTCCATTGTCTTTTGTCTTAGCTTTTGCTTCATTTGCCACAAACTAATAGCTGGTGTAGTTGAGCTACCACCCAAATATTGCAAATTTACCACCTAAAAGTTTCTTTACTAAAAGCAACTTAGATGCAACTTTTAACTGAGGATTACTTCATTTCCAAACTTAGATGCCCATCCTGCAGTATGACTTTATGCTGTCCATTACTGCAACTGGCTTGAACAATTACATTTTGTATCAAAATTTGTTTGCACCTGTCTTTCATTCATTTTATGATGAATTATTCGAATTGTATTTTATTAGAGGAGGATATTTTAGAGATTGTGGTGATTCATGTAGATTCAAATTGTTATTGCTAGCTCTTGAATGTACATATAAGCATTAAATTTAAGAACAGTTTTGTAAAATGCACAGTGGTTCTTTAATGTTACAAAAGTGGATAACCTGTCTAGCATTGAAAACCACAAACCTGTCAAATATTGTATTCTCAAAGATGTAATGTTGCAAAATTGTCTCTTTCAAAAAAACTTTTTATCATATAGAATGAGAACAATTTTATTGTTTCTTACAGCAAGTCACTAGACTTGAATCTTTTCAAAAAAAAGGGAAAAAAAAGCTAGAAATGTCTTAATGGGAAACTGGTGCCCTACCACAGTGTTTGAAATTACCTAAATGCAAAACTTGACCAAGGTGTGAAAGACAAGATGGACAAGGATAACACTGCGCTTATTATTCCTGGTGGGTCATAAAAGCGAAGATATGTTAGTATTGAAGAGAGATGTAACACAATGAGATTTCATGCTGTTCAGTAAATTTTCTCTATTAAAAATGTATTGTCTGTTTTCCTGGTGCCAAATATAAATAAGGGAACTTTTTGAGATGGGCACAAAGATGCACTTATATTAGATATAAACTGTATAAGGGGATATGTTCGTGTTGATAAATGTTCACAAATTTACCATTTGGGAAAATTCTTTGCATTTAATTTTTTGCAACTTTGGCACTTGGTGGTACGAATTGCTTTACTCCCTACATTTCTACAAGGTTAAATTTTCACAACTTTTGTTTCAGCTGTGAAAGTCATGAAAATATATCCACTTGGAAATTTTCCCTTATGTGGTAATTTTGCAACATTGCACAAAATGTACAGCACCGATGGATGTACCTGTTGCTGTTGAGACAGGTTACCATTATATACTCACTTATAAGTCTAAACCAACTGCATGCAACACAGACCCTGATCTGACATTCTATAATACATTGGCAGATCAGGGTCTGTATTGTTTGTTTTACTGATTATCCCTATCAAACTGCAGAGACCCAGATCTGCTGGCACATTAAGTGAAGACAGATCTGGGTCTGTGCAGTTTAAAGTTGGACTTGAAGTATAAGTGAGTATATATGGTACTGGTCTAGTCTGTATTCATACCTAGCCATTAGCCAGTTCCCACTTACAGAACCCCTCAGAGTTGTATAATAATTGAAACCTAACTGTACATATTTAGTGTAAAGGTATGCCATGACCTGCAAGATTTTCTTGTTTATGTAATCATCAATCTTTATGATAATATCAAGTGCCCCCTCACTATAATGCTGATGATTGGAGCCATACAAGTGTATAGTAAGGGAGTCCACTTTTGAATGGGCTCTCTTTTACAGAAAAAAAGTATTTAATGATGTGAAACCAAACTCTAATTGGTTTTTATCAGTCCGGAACTAAAATTAAGTGCAATAGGAAAGTTGCGACGTCACAAACAAGTTAAGCAAATTTTATGGGATCTATGCCCACACTTGTCTTACATGAAGGGCAGTTGTATACGGAGGGTTTTTATACAATTAGAACATCCTCATCGCGGGTTTCGATACTTGCCCAGGCCAGCCCAGGTTGGTTGCCTTGGTGTACCCTTGGTAAAGACACTTAACTGCCATATCTTTTGCATGATATAGCCCTTAAGGTGTTAAAAGTACCATTATAACGAACAAAAACAAAACAAACAAATCATCTCTTTCCATTGCAAGTCAAATAACTTCAGCTCTCTGAGAGAGGCTCTAAGGTAATCATTTTGATACTTTCCAAATTGGTAAGTTTTTGGTGGACGTACATTTCACTGGATGTGTGAAGAATAGATTATTATAAAATGAAAGGTGTTGAAAATAACACTAGGCAATGTTTCTATGATCAATGAAATACACGCACTTTTAATTTTGCAAGTTATTCCTCCAACTGTTGCTTATGTTGCTATTAGTGATGCCATGCCAATGAATCATTTTCATTTCATTGAAAGTTATTATGATGCAATAACAACTATGGGCTTGAGTGCAGTTAAAAAAGGGAGGCTGTTTTCAACCAAGGTCTTTTAGGCATGCGAAGGAAAGGGCCGACGACATTCTGAGTGGGGCTGTATAGGAAGGTGACTAATATTGTTTATTGGTATTTCAAAACAGAATACATGATCTCCTCACCTTGACCCAATTTTTCAACAGCAAACTGAACTTGTTTACTTGCTTATATAATCATTAATCTTTAGAAAAATACTGTACAGCTTTTTCATTGGTATTTCAAAACAGAAAGTGCAACCCTATTTTTCAAGAGCAAACTTAGTCCTTTTCTGTCATCTTGCAAGATCAAGAATAAAAGACAGACATGCTGTGTGAATTTTGTTATGTATGTAGTTAATGACTTGGTACTGGAATAAGAATGGTATGTCTCTTCGGTCTCACTTGTGCCATTGAAGAGCAAACCAGATTTCAGGTTTAATAGTGGATGTATGCGTTAGTTATGGAATAGAATCACAGAGTTATACATTTTATTTCATCTGCACTTTGCCCAAACAACATTAAGCATGTTTAGTTTGATACAAAATTCATTAATCACCTTTTTTTATGCCCGCCATATTGCGGAGCATATTATGTTGTGATGTCCGTCCATCTGTTAATTCATTTATGCATAATAACTAGAGTTCTCCACCATCTACAGTTAACAAACTTTGTGGATGGCTTGCATTTGGGGTAAGGAAAAAGATTATCAGTTTTGGGGTCAAAAGGGTAAGATCACCAACTAAAAGAAGAAAAATGGTTTCTGCACAATTAACATTTGTTGTACATCACATACCGGGTGGCCGAGTGGTCTAAGGCGCTCACCTTTACAGATCACTCACACATCTCACCTATGTCTGCGGGAATTCAAGTCGCGGCTCGACCTATGTATGTGAGAAAGCTTGCCAGTAGCTTCCAGTAGGTCAGTGGTTTTTCCCAGGTTCAGCCCCTACTAAATATACTGTCTGCCATGTATAGCCTATTATGTGCTGAAAAATGGCATTAAACCCCACAAAACCCCACAAAAAAACAAACATTACATACCTGGATAAAACTTTGTGGATGGCTTGCACTGGGTAAGGAAGAAGTGTATTGATTTTGTGGTCAAAAGTTCTAGGTCACTAACTTGGAGAGAAAAAATGGTTTCCGCACAGTAACATTAGTTCTACATCACAGACCTAGACCAAACTTGAGACCAATTGATCAATAATCTCTCGAGTCATCCATGCCCTATGCAGAGGACTGTTAAACATGGGGGTGGGATTATAATGTGTCATTTATGCTGCTCTTGCTCAAGATTATTTTAAACATCCAAGTAACTTGGGCTAAAATTTAGATATGAATCGAAGACTCTTTTTAATGTACCCGTTTTAAAAATAAAATTAATATTTCAGTTTTTATCCCATAACACTGCAATATTTTGATTTTTTTGCAATGGAGTCCTGTTTCTTGAGAAGTTGTATGCAGTGATCAGTATTTCACAAGTCTTGTTTTTATGTTTTGGGATAGGCCAATACAGGAGTGACCTCCTGTTCAAAATGTGTTGATATTCTCTGTGAGAAAATTCCATGATCTAACAGGAAGCTTACTAACATATTGATAGAGTAATGGTTGAATTTCATTCATGTGAAATGACAAGTATGATTTTGAAATTTCAATGAATTTGAATTCTTTGTACTAATGTTTTGTGTACTGTTATGTGTGGACTGGTCTACTCATAATTTTGTCTTGATGTATAAATGACCATTTCATTAAATAACATGTAATATTTGTACAGTCAGCCATTGAGTCAGTTTATTGTTAAGTGGAGTATCAATGTCAGAGATGACCATTGAATATAGAATTATTACATAAAAGCCACAGCCAGAATTGCTCTGGTTTCACTACATTTCTCAAGTAAAGATCTTGTATCATATTGTATAATTTTAGAGAATTATTATAATATTTTGTTGGAGATAGAAACAACAATTGTGAAACATATCATAAAATCATACAGGAAGTAGCCTTTCTTGTTATGTTCAGAGAAGAGGATTTCCATAAATTTTGGGAAAATCTTTTTTTAAAAATGTGCGAGTAATACATCTTTTCTCTAGCGTGTTTAATATACAAGGACTTAACATAACCTTGAGGTATGCTGAAGTTTTGGCTTTTATCAGTGCAGACAAGAGTGATAATGAAACTGGGGCCATATCTCTAAAGTTGTGTTCATGGCTGACTGATATTTGTATTATGTTGATTAATTGATTGATTTAATTAATGAACTTCATATTTAAGTTATATGTAAATCAGGACTCCTCACCGTGCTTCAGAAGTCAAGCTTTTCTTTAACATCCATTATGTCATTCTTAAGGTCATTAAAGATAACTGAAAAGAATTGTTCTTTTTGTTTTGTTTTTAATTTCTGTTAAAATACATGCGCTCAAAAGTACCTGCTACCTGTATTCCCATGGTAATGGTGAAAATATCATACACAATTTAAGAAATTGCATTTCTATCATTTCTAGTGTTTTGAAAACAGTTCTGATATTCTGAGCACAAGAAAAAAGAATGTAGTGAACACACCTAGTGTTATGATGGCAAAATGCAGTTTTTGTTTTGCCTGCAAAGCATAGGCAAGAAATAGGTTTCACTTTTCCAACTGCATTGTGTCAGCATTGTTGGTGTAGGCATGGAGGGGGGGGTAGCTCAGTTTCTCTAGGTGTGCATTCATCATGAAGGGAAATAATGTTGATCTCGAGCAAAAGGCACACCGACCGACTTTGCATGCTCCACTGATTTTAATGGGTATGTGGAATACACCTCAGTGGAACAGGTGAGACACAATTATGTGGAACACTTGTTGAACTTAACCCCTTATTCAAATCTAGACTCCCACACAGCAGTGTCCAGAAATTCCAGTTGATTTCACTTTTAAAGTTCCACAGATGCTGAGGATTTTTAATCTAGTAAAATATGCAATCAAACTACTACTTTCATAGTTATTTTTATGCTCAGTATGCATCATATTATTATAATGATAAATATTGGCACAAATAATCTACAGCATTTGTCCCCCACTTTTCTCAATGTGATATTAATGTGGGCCTTTCGATGTTTCCCTCATGTCATCTTATTATAATATAAAATATTGGTACAGTTAATCTACAGCATTTGTCCCCACTTTTCTTAATGGGATATTAACGTGGGCCTTTCAATGTTTCCTTCTTGTCATCTTATTATAATATGAAATATTGGCACAGTTAATCTACAGTGTTTGTTCCCCGCTTTTCTTAATGGGATATTAACTTGGGCCTTTCCATGTTTCCCTCCTTCCAACCATTAGTCTATCTATATCACTTTTCTTAATGTACAATAACTCCCTTAATTACTATTGGAGATTTTATATGCAGCTTGATACTGACAAGACCTAGTCTGAGTTGTCACCTTCTGCATCATCATTTAACAGAGTTAATGGCTCCTGATTGTCAGACCCACCCACTTTTGTTTCTGTACAATGGCTCCCGTATATATTATTGTATTTCAAATTTAGTTTGGCAGCTAAATAATGACAAGCTCCCCGATTAATTTGATTGTCAGTGTTGCCAATTTGAGTTATGACCCCCGATTGTCCGAATCACCCACTTTCACATAACGAGACCAATAATTCTTACTTGAGTTAACCAGATTTGGTATGCAACTATCTCCTTGACGCAGCAATACAGCAGCTCCAGTCGACATTTGATAACTACATTATTCTCGAGACTTCAAGATGGAACTCCATAATGCCCAATTAACATCTCGCATGCTACTCTGAGACAAATAGTGAAGAGACCCACCCACTTTCATGGAAAAACACTAGATTTCATCATTACTTCTCAGATGTCTACAACATTTCTGCTCCCCTACACAGATCATGTTGTCTGGATGATTAAAAGTTCCAAAATTGTCTCGACAAAGAATTGCAAAAATAAAAGTTGAGGAACATTAAAGCCTTCCAAATAAATGTAAACATGTAATACTACAAGATAAAAAATAAATGGTAATGGTGTTTTAATTCGGAAAAAGGTATATTAAATGAAAGATGCAGGTAAAATACAAATGCAAAGCTCCAAGTCAAGTGGAAGCCATAACTTACATTTTGTTAAATTTTGTTGAAAAATGTTGAAAGTCAAACTTGTCACAGGTAACAGTATATGCCTATTCCAAAGACATAGACACAGCAAAAGCACACAAATTGTGTTCCCTGCTTTTTGTTTGAAGTAGGGAAGTGTAGTTTTGTAGATGAAGGGGCAAGGTGATGATGGTGATATAGTAAATTAGTTAAGGTACATTTGTAAAAACTCTAGATGCTATTGGCAAAACTATAAACATGAAGGAATAATAAATGTAGAACAAACCAATTGTTTTGATGTTTATTTTAGTTCATTCATTTAAAGAATGATCAGGGTTAATATTGTTTGTTCTACTGATTACTTCTAACAAAATGAATAGACCCAGATCTGCCAGCACATTATGCAATGGCAGATCTGGGTCTATGCAGTTTGCAGTTGAATCGGAATTAATATGGTATTTGTAAATATCTGACATATCTCAAGGAATGTAAGTTTTTACAAAAATATTTTGTCAAGGAAATTATTAAAATATTTTCTATCTTTATTTTTTTCTGTCAACATTTTGACGAAATAAAAGGTTATTTTCATGGAAATACAGCTTAAAAATGTATTTCTGGCCTAATTTCAGCCTGCAAATCTCCATTGTAAACTCGATCTAGCAAAACCTTATTGTGAAAAGAAGCCAGAAAAAGCCTGAAGCCAGCTGGTAAACATAAGCTAGTAACGACCTGTTGCAGAGTCAGGCATTTTATGCCAATCTGAAATACAATGAACCTACTCACACAAATGTAATAATAGTTCAATGACTGGCTATAGACACAAATTATACACCAGTTCACATTTTCAAGCTCTCAAGGAGGGTGAGAAGTGGAATAACAGCGGCCCCGCCAAGTTCCCATATTTTGTTTCCATCTTGGTCTAAAACAAATATGTGCCAGTGCTCCAGAAATGTGTTTCTTACTGGCCAAGGGCAAGTGGCTTTCGAGTATACACTTGCCCTAAGAAATTTGTGCTTGCCTGGATGACGTGATATGTACTTTTTTTGACAATTCAACAGGCCCCATGGGCAAGCAGCTCTCAAAACATGACGGTCCCTAGTAAGACTTAGACAGGCCTCCGGCATATGGTTATCCCATTTTTGAAGTATTGTTTGCATTGAAATGTTCAGAGGTACTTTAGGTCTCAGAGATTAATTTAGCTATTTTCATGTGGTTTCTGTGTGCTCCTGAGGTTTTGCTCAATGACTGGCTTATTTTACATGTAAGGGAAGCTGGAAATCCTCTTCATTGCAACCTTGATATCTTAGTGACCATGTATGTCACAGAGCAAATAAAAAACACTTGTGTGACTTGAAGACATCAAACATTTGTCACAAAAGCACTTTTATTCCAAATCTATTTCATCCTTTATGATCAAAACTACCAATTACATATGTTAGCTACATATACCTTCAAAATAATCGTGAATTAGGAGAAGACAGCCCTAGGTGATAATAACTGAACTGATGTCCTGGATGGCTTTAATCAATTTCTTTATAATTAATTTGATCTTGACTCATCATAAATTATCTTCTCTTCCACAATAATCTTCTCCACAGTTTTAGGTATGTACTCTTTACAGTTAACGGGTGGTGGCTTGTCTTTTGGAAGATATGGCCTCAAATCCACTCCTCGGTCAACTGGTTTTAACGCTAACAATTTTACGAGAGTTTTGAAAACATCATCATTGAATCCCTTTACTTTGCCATTCTCAACTGATTCATACAATTTGTTATCCAAACTGGCCCAACACAGGTTACGTCGTGGATTTGCCTCATCATTTTTCCACAGGTGCAACGTGTTCAGCTGATACGCAAAGAATGAGAAGTTTTGCCCATCTCCTGCTATGGTTTGTGTGGTGAATGGGTAGGTAAGCTCTAGAAAAGTGTTGAAACCTAGAAGAAAAAGATAAAAACATTACATGTAATTAATGAAGATAATACAGCAACAAGCCAATCCTAGGAATTGACTGAGACAGTACTACCTTTCATAGTTCCAGGGTCTATTTTAAAACTGAAAATGAAGTGGGGAAATTCCCCTTCCATTTAAAGCAAAGGGGAGAATTTACTAAATATAGGAGGAATTTAATGAAGAAATATAGGTAGGGCTTGAAAATACCATTCACAATTTTTACACATTAAGTTGATTTTCAGCATGATTTTTTTAGAAATCAGCATGAATCTAACAATTGCGCATCCTAGTTGGTTGGTTGGTTGTTATGGGTTTAATGCCATTTTTCAGCACATGATAGGCTATACATGGCGGCCAGTATATTTAGTGGAGGAAGAACCTGAGAAAACCCAGGGAAGAACCACCGACCCACGGGAATCTACTGGCAAGCTTTCTCACATACCCACGTTGGCCGAGCCCGAGACTCGAATCCACGAGGACAGAGATGAGATGTCAGTGATCTGTAAAGGCGAGCGCCTTAGACCACTCGGCCACCCGGGGCCCCGCACATTCTAGAAAAGATCCTTTAAGTCTATGGCAAATTCAAACAATTCTGATGGAACTGAACCAGTTCCTGATTCCTTTTACTTGCATATCATAAGAAAAGTAAATCACACTATAAGAAAAGTCTGGTAGCATGTCAGCAATAAACACGAGTATTGTAAGTGTTACATTATACACCTGCAATGTGGTAAATAGTGCTAGTATATAAAACCCTCTTTCACTGACTGGATACACAAAATATTGAATCAATATTCCTTATTTTTAAACGCAAGACATCCACAAAAGTTGGTCAAGGTAAAAGACACAGAACTAAAGTTATTTTGAGGAATCATTTTGTCTTCTTTCAGTCTTGGTGACCTTGACCTCTGGCCCATTTGACCCCCAAATCAATAGGTGCCTTTCTTGTCTCAAATGCAAGCCATCCAAAAAATGTTTGGTAATGGTTTGTGGCACTGGACTCGAGTTATTGTGTGGAAACTGTTTTCCTTCTTCGAGTCCCTCTAACCTTGACCTTTGATCTTGTAACCCCAAAATCAATGTGACTTCCTTGTCTTAAATGCAAACCATCTACAAAGTTTAGCCAAGGCATGTAATACTGAACTCAAATAGTTCTGTTGAAATCATTTTTCTTCTTTTAGTCTATGTGACCCTGACCTTTGAACTTTTGATCCCAAAATGAATAGGCATCTTTCTTGTCTCAAATGTAAGCCATCTACAAAATCTGACCAAAGCAGGTGATATAAAAACTACAGATACCACATGGAAACCTTTTTCTTCTTTGAGTCACTGTTACCTTGAACTTTGACCTTTTCATTCCAAAACAACAGAATCTTTGATTAGTAACTTTTAAAAAAAAAAGGAAACACCGTTTCAAGTTTGTAAGCCACTGCATATTTTCTTATTCATTGTAGATGCTACAAAAGCATCCCATACACATGTCTAGGCAGTAGTACATCCAGATTCATTTTCGATTTTTTCATCATGTACATATATGTAAGAGTAGGAAACAAAATCACTATAATCCTAGGGATGTTTTACTGAAATTGTAAGATATATTCAACAAAGGCATGTCTTACAAACTGAACCTGTCATAATACGAGATAAAGGACATACATCAATTGAAACAATCGCAAGTTGAGTAAGGTACGTCATGCACATTATAACAGCTGTCAGCTGTTCAGTCAGATTAGCAGGTAGATAAAAGGGAAAGTCAAATTTCTGATTGTTTCAATTAAACAGCATCATTTTGGTTATTGTAAACCATGTACATGTTTTTAGACATTTTGGTCAACGTTGCAGCCTTAGTGGTCACAGGGTTCATTCTAGGCTGCCCTCTTGCACCAATGACCCTTATTTGCCATCTCTGCTGCAAGAAAGTTTCATCCATGGCACCCATTAGGTACATAAAAAAGACACAAGAAAATAGAGATAAAAGATCATTACGGATCCCATGCTCGCTAAATAGAGTCTGGTCCTTGCCAAAGATTTGTTGTTTTTGTTGTTGTTGTTGTGGGTTTAATGTCATTTTTCAGCAAATGATAGGCTATACATGTTTGCCAGTTTTATCTGGTGGAGGAAGAACCTGGGAAAACCCTTGGAAGAACCACCGACCCAAGGGAAGCAACTGACAAGCTTTCTCACATATCCACATTGGCTAAGCCTGAGCCTCGAACCCATGCAGACAGAGGTGAGATGGCAGTGATCGGTAAAGGCGAGCACCTTAGACAACTCGCCACCCGGGGCCCCATTGCCAAAGAAGCACAAGACCTGGGCTGATCAAATTTTGTTTTTATCCACTTGTCCTGGACAAGTAATTTCAGAAAATTCACTTGTCCCAAATACCTTTTCACTCATCCCAAAATTTTAATCACTTGCCTAGATTCTATGAGATGCATGCACTTTCATCCACAGAAAGAACACAATACAAATACAACATACAATATATTTATTTCTTCAAAGATCTTAATTTTCAAAAAATATAGGTTGATATTATACATTTTGCTACTTTAGTCATAAATGTTTTAGAAGCTGGATTTGAAAGAATATTCATATACATATCTACCAATTGTACTAGTACTAAGCCAGCAGTTTATAGCTCTGTCAGGGATAATGTTTGCAATAACTGCAAAAGTCCTTGTCACTGCATTCAAACCACGGGTAATTATCAACTCAATGTGGCTGAAAATGTCTCTGTCTATTAGTTTTGTCATATTTGATATTTTTTGCTGCAACAGAGTATGGCTTATGTCTCTTTGGAGAAATGGTTACTCAGACTCAAAGGCACCTTAAACTGTATCCCTCCATATTCGTGCATGTTTTTCTTCTCTGAATCTTCCTTATTACATTCCTTGCAAAACTAATTTTGTAAGCTCATTCTATCCCCATAGTAAAGATCATCTTGCTTGACGACTACATATAAAGTGATCATATAATACATTTTGTCATTTAAATATAAAGACAGCTCCTTAATCAGCATAACTGTTTCGCTTCAAATGCAATAACGCACATGGAAACTGAATTCACTGTATAATCAATTAAAATTTTAAGGAATTATTAGTGTCACTTAAGTAGTTTATAAAGGTATCTAGCACTGATGTCAGTAAAATACCTTTCAATAATTTCACTGCACTGACTTGCTTGATTGAAATCAGTGGGTGATCGGCCTTCGAGTATTTGGGTTGGGTGAACACAACATAACTAGGCCATTTAAAACACAGCTAATTAATCATATCTACCTTGTCTTGTTTTAAATGTTTTGATTGGCCAATAATTCAGTTGATTAGCCCAATATGCAGTCAAGCAGTAATTAGAAAGTGCACATATTCATCAGTTAGCAATGACCACTTATGGTATGTTTTGATATATCACTGGATATGAATTAATAAATGGAGGGCATGAATGGCCAGATACAAGCAGATAAAGTGATTAAAGCACGAAAATCAGCACTTGCCCAACTTGTTTTAAAATAAGACAAAAGCTCTTGTTCCAGACCAGCACCTTGGAAAATTTTACTTGTTTGACTTCAAAAATTAATAGTCCAGAACATCGGGCTATGCAATTTGATCAGCCATGAAAAAGATCAATTTTACTGGCTGACCGAAATGTCTTACTGATTTGGATTAGCCTGGACACCAATCAAGAACATGATCCATGATTACTGATGAAATCTTCAGCAAAAACACTGCTACATTTATTTCCAAAGTAGTGTACAGGGCATCAAGCAAGAGCACATGATCCATGATTATTGATGAAATCTTCAGCAAAAACACTGCTACATTTATTTCCAAAGTAGTGTACAGGGCATCAAGCAAGAGCACATGATCAATAATTATTGATGAAATCTTCAGCAAAAACACTGCTACATTTATTTCCTAAGTAGTGTACAGGGCATCAAGCAAGAGCACATGATCAATAATTATTGATGAAATCTTCAGCAAAAACACTGCTACATTTATTTCCTAAGTAGTGTACAGGGAGGAAACAATGCAGACTCAGATTTCCAAATAAATTCTTTATAGAGGGGAATTGTTACTCAAAGATGGGCCATTCAAATCCCAGTATTGAAGGCTCACAACAGGAGAGGCTGATAATGATCACAGGTGCTCAGATCTGGGTTGTGGATTTATTAATTTCTAGAATAAATATTCACATCTCCAGCATTAACCAGTCATTGTTGAGTCAGACTATAGCACAGTTTGCTACAATTTCCTTGTCAACTAAACTAACCAGGTCCTCAAAAGTGGACACAGTTATTTTAGTGGACAAAGAAATTGTAGATGACGGTGCTGTTGTCTGACTCTACAATCAATGATTAATGCTGCAAAAGTGAATATTGACTGCACTGTTTGACCTGGAAAGTGAATATTGACCCCACTTTTTGGCCTAGCAGGGGCTATCAGGCCCCTCTTTTTCCATTTATGGAATGAACACTGTGGTCATGAGCTAAACATAAAAATGTGACAAAAGTCAGTAAAGGATGAAATATAGGTAATGATGACCTGCTTTCATTGTAAGAGTGTGATACTTGTGGTACTAACAGAAATACCTATCAACATTAATTTAATGATTCTTGCATGAACAGTACCTGAGAAATGAACATCAAATATGAAATTTAAACCAAGCCAGTGAAGCATAAAATATGGGTCATAATGACCTCCTTCTGCAAAAATGGAGTCGTTCTCATCAAGATGCATCCTCTCATCAAGTTTCATGATTCTAGATAGAATATTATGTACAAAGCATGCAACAAACCCATGTGGTCACGAGCTAATTGCAAAAACGTAACTTATTATAGTAAAATGTGAAATATAGGTCACAGTGACCTACTTTTGTTGTAAGGGTGTGCTATTATAATTACCGGTATAGATGCATACAATCATCTAGTTTAATTATTCTAGCATGAACTGAACTTGAGAAAAAAACTTAAAACAATATTTTACCAAAGTATGGCATGAAGTATGGCTCACAGTGACCTACATTTGTGACAGGGATGTATTCCTTGTCAAATAGGATCACCTCACCTTTTCCACTATTATGACACTGCATTGCTGGAACATCCCTCAGGATAAGGCTCCCTCACATGGTATTGATCCCATGAACAGTGTTATTTAGAGGGAGCACTGTTTGTCTATGTCACTATTGTGTCAACTTTCTGTACAGTTTATTGTGGATTTTACCACTGCAATCAATTATATAGAAAAATTCATGTGACCCAATGAATTTGGAATATTGATGTTTATACACTGTAATCTGTAATACTGATGTTTTAGAGACGTGTTAAATATTTTTAACATGTGGAATTTAATTGTTACCAGTCATTTCCAAGAAAATGCAGGAACGACATGCTGGATCATACATGTGGAAGCGGTGTGTATGCATGCATAATATCATGCAATTTATCTTGGATTATGATGGATGGCAAACTGTATATGTATATAACAGTGTCAGAACTGTGGAATAGCCAGAACTGAAATAATGTCAACTCAATTCTGATTAAAAAACTATTGCAAAACCAATGTGCTTCTTCCGAAAATTTTCCATTTCATTTGACAGACACCTATGGTTGAAAAAATTAATGAAATTATTACAAACTGATTTATACATGGCATATAGTAGAAACTGTCTAGGTGTCCAACCAGAAGGGTGCAACATGACCTACTAGTCAGACAAACTGTATCTTTATGTAATGCTTTATATGTCACTGGGACATGACTCGCAAGCAGCCCATTCAAATTTAAAATAAATAACAATATGCTGACAGCTTTAGTTGAAGCTTGGGGATTCGTAAATTCTAATACCTACCCCAGGAAATGAATAAGTGAGAAAAGAATGTGGACATGCTGATTTGCTGCAGATTTCTAGATTTATTACCTATCAAATTACTGTAAATTATACTATTTAAAAATCATTATATTTTTTATTTAGTTAATGTGGCACATTTGCCACATACAATTTTGGAGAAATATTGATAGATCATATCATAAATGTGAACTTTAAATGTGTTCATATATTACAAATACCCTGCAACACACTCTTCTGAACAACTACAAAAAGGCACTGAAGAATGAAATACAGGCCACACTGATCTATTTATTTTACGAAAAAAGGGTGCTGAACTTACTATGAAGAAGCCACTTACGAAATTGCGTGACACTGCAGCTAAAAGAACATGAGAAAAGGACCTAAATAGAAAACTTCATCAAAGTGTGGCAGATGAATAGACTGACAAGGATAACATTATAAGCATCTTCATCATTTGTGTCAGTACAAATTTGTGGGCAAATTCAGGATCGTTGCTAAATTAACAAAAATGTTATGCAAGTGAAAACTTGTAATTTATAGTACCTTGATAGTGTGCTTGAGACACAGTCCAAATAAAACTTGTCATCAGTCCATAACCTATCAAAGCTTCTCTGTAATGTTGGTCTCCATAATATTTCTTCATGTACATCAGTTCTGCATCATTTGAAAACAAGATGGAAAGCAGGCCAAACTCACATGGGTCTCCCACATTAAAACCTGTAAATAGATATAAGATTAACCTCAATAAAACAGAGAATGTATCAAATATACTAAATTGCACTTATCAAACTTTAATTATACAACGGTCCCTTGCTATAAAACACCACAGTATACTAATGCATATCTTATAATTTGGATATGGTTGTGGGTTCTATTAATTGGTCAAATAATGTAGTTTCATGTCATTGATTACTGTATTTGGGTTTTTAAAAGCACTACCTTGACAAGCCTTGTTTCAACATCCCTCACTTATAATACAGGTCCCTACTAAACATGCTAGTAACTACTGTATATACTCGCATATAAGCCAATTAATTTAGGAAAATATAGAAGCCTGGAACAAGGGTTTTCTTGTTGATGACCAGTATATATTGTGGTTAGCCAGGAAACCTTCGTACAGTACGTCCTGGAGGTTCAGGTTAGACAGAAGCCATTATCCAGGAAACCTTGGTACAGGAGGACCTGGGGGTTCAGGTTAGACTGAAACGGATGATGTTTTATGGGTCGGCTTATCCGCAGCTCATGCACTTTTTAAAGTTTTTACCTGTTCAGTTTGGGGGGTCAGTTTATACATGAAAGGGATTATATGCTAGCATATACGGTAGCTAGTACTGGGCAGTTACCAAGATCTTCATTATACAATGAAATACACATATGCACATCAATGCAAAGGCCACCCCATTATGAGACGAGCACAGAAGAGGATGGTCTCATGGGGGGTGGGGTAGGGGGTGGTACCTATTAGTAGTGAAAGAAGAGAACAGTACAAATTGTTTCTTACTGATAACAGGACAGTGCAGATAATGTATGATCTTTTACACCTCCATCAGTACCTTAATATGAAGTTTTGCTGGTAAAGAGTTCATTAATGGTGTTGTTCATTGTATATACAACCCATATTAAATGAGCTCTCTGGACTGTAAATATTTTCTTTTTTCATAATACAGTGTGATTCATCAAATGATAGAAATGACAGAACTTTTTTTTACATAGTACTTTACTGACGGTTGAATTGGGAGTTTTCATTTAATTCCAGCACATGCAATGTGTGTGATGTCATTGGTGCCAAAAGGCAATCTTTTACTGTGATCTTTTATTGCTATAATGGAGGTCAACGTGTCCAGTGTGTAGCACTGAATTGTTCCAATCAACAAATAACCTTTTAAACCTGTGACTTTGTGATAAAAATGATACTTGATCACTGTAAAAAAATTATCTTTACTGTGTTCGCTTATATAGTTTCAATAAACTGAGGTAAGTGATTTTTTACCCCATGTCAATGATATATAAAAAAAAATCTTTCAAATTTCATCTGATGGTTGATATGACTCCTCAAAATGAAAAGTTGCAAAGACTGCTGTTTTCATTATGTTACCAATATTTTATGTAGAACAGACGTGCAGTAAAGTTTGAAGAGACACTTCATCAGTAAGGTGACCATAAATTGCACCATAATATTAACAACGAGAACAATGGATGTTATATTAATTAATTTGTGAAACCATTTTGTGGCCTTCTAAAAGTTATTTACTACCTCCTCAAAAATCATCTTAAGTTGCAAAAAGTGATTCTCATTTAGAGAAAGCAAAAATGTTGGATACAAACTTCTATGTCATTTATTCAATGACAAAATAAGACTTGGTATGTAAGGTTAAACATTGTTTATTGCGGTTTATTGTTGAAATAGAAAGATGGGATGGGGAGGCATTTATGCAAAATTACTTTTTAATTTTTTTTTCAGATTCTCCAGGTAACCTGGGGTATATTTTTCTGAAAAATTCTTCAACAATTCTTTTCCATAAAGGATGTATCAATTTTATTATCACAATGTGCATTACAGTTTAAATGACAATTTACTTTTTCTGAATTATTTTAACATAAATTGCCATTAAGGATCTAATTAATTCAATTTGCAATTTCACCAGTTCCCCTTTAAAATAATACAAATTTGAAAAAGGAATGTACAAACAAATGAATGAAAAAAGAGATGTAGGAGCAGAGTGAGAGAGTAAGTATAAGAACAAATGAATGCATTAACAAATAAATGAATGTAGAAGAAAAGTGAAAATTAGGAAAATTACAAAATATAAAAATGCACTTCATATTGCATGTACACATTTTAACTATAGTGAAACCAGGAAATGAAATACAGTATGTGTAAATTACAAGAATGACCGATGTTACTTTCGAATTAGATGGAATAATAAACCAATTGTGTTCTTAGCATGTCACAACACATGCACACAATAACTTTCAACATACATGCAGCTGACAAGCTACTAATTTCTCCTAACTGTAAGACTTGAGACAATAAAACAAGTCTTCATTTTATTTAATCTGCAACATCTGGTGTTTATTTTATCCTTGTGTCTTTTTTTTTTGTATACACTGCAATTTAATACAGTGAAAAGACTGAATTAGTGTGGATATGATCTCAACAGAATTAGTTCATTAGTTTATTGATAGTATATTGATAGTAAACTGGCAAGACTAAGCTATTTAGATGTAATTCAGACAAGCTGTTGCCCACTGCTAATCTCTCCCTCCCTCTCTCTCTCTCTCTCTCTCTCTCTCTCTCTCTCTCTCTCTCTCTCTCTCTCTCTCTCTCTCTCAAATATATATATCAGGCAATTCACCAGAAAATCGCTCTTAGATTGACAGTCGGTTTGGTGCATGAATGTGTTTCATGTTAACTTAATGAACAAGTTAGATTGGTATTTTCCAAACAGTGCTTTTACAAATTTTTTTTTAAATGGAGTAAAAGGAAAGGGCAAAATGAGTGCCAGATTTGAAAGTATCTAAAAGTGTAGTCTTCTACTAAGAACTGATGCCCTGACAGTAAGCTGACATTAGTAGACATTATTACTTCTTAAGATAAGAAGTGATAATTTCTTAAGGAAGAGTGGCACCAATGATGTCACACTAAGAATAATAACTCTACTTGACTGTATTGAATCTGAGTTGTGTTGTCCTAACAAGGCAGGAAGTCGCTATTCAAAATAGCACTTAAACTCGTATTTTATGTTTACACCACATGACCTAATGGACGAGTTTAATACGATACTTTTAATGCTATTTTTATTGCAAACTTTACTTTCTAAAATTTGACAAAACTTGACCCTTAAATTGACACAGAAAAGTAGAAACTAACAAGTAGAAACTTCTATTAAGTCTTTAATAATCAATCTTTCACAGATAATGTGGAAGTCCAATGGTACTCTACCTTGTTTACCAGTCAATCCATCCATTTACATCTTGTAACTAACACTGATCAGAAATCAAAACATAATGATTGGGATTCATGCCTGTTCATGATATTGATAACTCCAAAGAGTGTACAATCTAATGATACATCATCAGGACAGACATTTTCACTATATTTGATGATATCAATGATTAATAAAGACATCCCTACCAATCTGGAGCAAAGTTCTTCTCCTTTAGAATGTTGTCCCAAGTTTTATTCAAACAAAGGTTTCAACTGACCCTTTTAATAACAGGAGATAATGACAATTTTTTACCCCCATTCTGACATTTACATGTGGTGGATATAAAGACAAGTTGAACTTTTGTGCTTTACCCATCAATGCAAGACTTACCTTTACACAAATACTTTCATATATGGGAATGCAAAGGTATTTATTTTGGTAACAAATAAATTTCAATGAAATTTTCATTAAAAAAAAAGCATTAGAAACCATGGTTTACAGATTTTACAATGAACGTAAACTTGCATAGTATGTAGCCTTGCTTAGATTCTTTGCCAGTCTATTTCAGGGCTCCTATGACTTGAATGCTAGTTAATACGATGAGAACACTTGTTAAATAATTCAGCAAAAATATCTGACAGGAAAACATGTTAGGCAACCTGATGAATGCTTGTTAATTATAATAATAAAAATTAAATTATAATAATGAGGACTTTGTACAGCGCCTAATCTTTAGAAACTCTAAGCACTTTACAATATTAGATAACACAAAAACATATATAAAGACATGATTACAAAAACAAACACCATGACATTAGAAAACAAAAACATGCTTACAGTAATTAAGGTAAGGAAACATTATTAAATCTCTAAGTCTGTTCTTGCAGTCAAAATAGGTGAGTTTTAAGAGCACTCTTGAATGAGATCACATAGTCATTGTGTCCAAGTTCAATGGGCAATTCATTCCACGTAGCTGGGCCCTGGTATGCAAAAGAATGCTGTCCATATGACTTCGTTTTGATAGTGGGAATAATGAGAATATGAGTGTTGGAAGAGGAGCGTAAGTACCTTGCTGGGGTGTACACATGGGTGAAGTAGAATAAGTATTTTGGACTGGAGCCAGTCAATTAAATGTAGCACAGAGAACAAATTTTGTGTTTGATTCTGGATCGAATGGGTAGCCAGTGTAGGGTACAGAGCAGGGGGAAGGTGTGCTCAGTTCTTGGTACTCTAAGGATGATCCGAGCAGCTGTGTTTTTAACTTTAAGAAGTTTCTGTAGTAGTTACTGAGACAAACCAGATAGAAGTGAATTACAATAGTCCAGTCTAATATAATGAGAACACTTGTTAAATAATTCAGCAAAACATCTGACAGGAAAACATGTTAGGCAGCCTGAGCAAGACAGGTTAACATTGATACGGATGAATGTGCAAATGACATACATAACAGATGGTGTTATCATGGACCCATAATACATTCAAACCATCACTAATGAAATACATCTTTTGATGTACCGTTAATTTATCTCCTAAAATATATAGTTATATCAGAATTTCCAAATTAATTACAACTTAACTTTACACATATCACACCTCAAACTCGAATTTGCTTATACATGAACATTAAGTAGCATGAAACATAATGATACAGAAACTATTATTTTCCTCCTCTATTTGTTTCTGAGTGTGCACTTGTTTATTTTTGCTTTGTGTACCTTCTTATTTGAATTATAATAGTCAATATTTATAATTGTTTTAAAAGTGTTAAAGTCATTAAATATCACAAGTGGGCAGGGCTGAGCAAATTTTTTTTTCATCCACTAGTCCCGGACTAGCGACTTGGAAAATTTTACTTGCCCGACTTCAAAAATTAATAGTCCGGGACGTCGGGCTATGGGATTTGCTCAGCCCTAAAGATGATTAAGAAGAACCTGCAAGTCTTCCCTCACATATTTCAACAGAGCTGCCCTCTCATGAGGAAAGTGCCTGTAGTCAAATGCTCTAAAGCATCTCAAAGGTTCTGCTTATGTCTCTTTGGAGAAATAGCTACCGCACATTCAGTAGCAGTCTTACGATTTATCCCTCCACTTTCACAAAAATTTTCCTTCTCCGAATCACCCTTATTACTTCCTTGCGAAAATAATTTAGCAAACTTATTTTATCCACAGAGTAAATATCAGTTTGCTTGACAACTACTTCTAAAGTGATCATAACATACATTTTCTCTTTTTTAAATACGAACAGAGACAGCTCATTAATTAGCATTATTGTTTCGCTTCAAATGCAATATCGCACGTGCAAGTTAATCATCTGTATAATCAATTAAAAATTAAAGAATTATTACTGTCATTTAATCAGTTCATAAAGGAAACCAACACTGATGTCGGTAAAGTACCTTTCATTAATTTAATTACACTGACTCGCTGGATTAAAATCATAGTAAGCCGTTCGTCAGGATCTGGCTTGAGTAAATGACAATGCAACAAAGTCACTTAAAACACGGCTAATTGATCATACTGGCTTTATTTTGTTTGACGTGTTTTGATTTGCCGATAATTTGGTCGCTTAGCTCAATGTGCAGTCAAGCGGTAACAGAACGTGCGCATATGTGAAAATTTACACTGACCACATTGATGTGTTATACAGAATATAAATGTATACATGAAGAGGGGTTGAATCAAGTATTCAATACGCCCGGAGGGCATGATTGGCCAAATAAAGGTAGATATAGTGATTAAAGCACGAAAATAAGTTCTTGCCCAACTTTTTTTAAAGAGCTCTTGTCCCGGACTATCGACTTGGAAAATTTTACTTGCCCGACTTCAAAAATGAATAGTCAGGGACATCGGGCTATGGGATTTTCTCAGCCCTCCAAATGGGCAACACTTCTAAAGTCGTATATTCTAATCACTGAAGTTTGATCTTTTAAAAATGCAAAAGGTTGTTGGTGTTACTTTTTTCACACTTCTATGACATATATTAAAGAATAATTAAACCAATGTGAATTACAACGGTTGTTACAGGGAGACAGGGAAAACAAGAAATGTTAAAAATTAACACATAATAAATGCATGAACTAAAAACTTTGAGAGTCAACATCTCTCAAAAATAAGTTTGAAGTTTAAAGAGGACAAGTTTGCATTAGACATGATAAAACAACATTCTATTGGGCAAAAATGAGTCTTTAGTTATTTATTTACCTATGATATAACCAGCATGTGGCAGCCTATGCAACATCATCTAAATAATCCATTGCTCAAAAAGAAAATCCATAAATTAAAAACAAGAAAAACTTTGAAGTGGATGCTGTTTTCGAGCATCTCTGGACAACAAACCAGAGATGTGTTTGTAAACCACATACTGGAGCCCCAAAGAGTCCAATTTTTTTTTTTTAAATTAAGAAAATGTATAAAAATGTATATTGTGGCATGAAAATCTTTTTGAGTCATCTACATAAGCATACAAACTTGCAAACCAAATTTATTGTCTACCTCAAGTGGTTTTTGCTTAATCATGCTAACAAGGTTTTTGCTATAAAAACAAACTGCAGTCCGAAAAGTTAAGAAATGTAAAATCTTGAAGAATTGCTGTAATGTCCTGAAAATATATTCCAGTCATCTATATATGGATACAAATATGCCTGCCAAATTTCATTTGTTCATGTTGAGTGGGTTTTGCACAATCTTGCTTATAAGATCCTCAGGATGGATGGACAAACAGCCATATGGATGGACATGACAAAATTAAAATACCCCTGCTGCAAGCAGTGGGAGATTAAAATCCAAGTTTTGGGTTCCTTAACCAATCTAGAAGTAAATTTTGTGTGTTCTTATATCATGATTCTAAACCTGTTCCCTGTGTTAGATAAGGGAAATTGTCCAAGTCACTAGATATTGTTTATGTTATATTATACATGCCGTGTGGCCTAAGCACATTCCATGCTGACTGTTCAATTACCTTGTCAATCACTAGCTTGCAGAAGGGTCAGTTGTACGAACATCGTAAATGATTACTATTTGATTCTCAATGGAAGATATATGACTTTCAGTTAAGAATGCTTACAAGGACTATGTCCCTAATCTATTGTGATCACAAAAATCTGGTACACAAACCTACTTCACCTCTCTATGATGTCCCATCATGAAAACAGTAATCACAATGAGAACAAAAATCACACAAACCTGATTTACAAGCCTCCTTCTCCTCTCTATGATGTCCAACCACAAGGCCAGTAATCACAATGTGGATAAAATATAAAATCACACTAACCTGCTACACAAGCCTGTTTCTCCTTCACTCTACGATGTCCCATCACAAGAGGCCAGTAATCACAATGAGGATAATCTCCCCTACACAGCTCACTGTTCAGTGGAACAAACTGAAATGACGATTATGAAAATAACTTTATTTACTTATGTCAACCCTACCAGCTGTCTTGTGGAACTCTGTTTAGATTAACAGTCAACCCTACCAGCTGTCTTGAGGAACTCTGTTTAGATTAACAGTCAACCCTACCAGCTGTCTTGAGGAACTTTGTTTACATTAACAGTGATACATGTGAATGCAATCATTTTGAGCAAGAAACTCCAGCTCAAGCTATAAGTCCCAAAACTTTGACAATCTAGTTTTAAATAATTGCCTCCTTCACAAAACATAAAGATATTTGAGATAATATAATATAATGAAAAAAATGCTTAAGATAGAAAACAAGTATACAAGCATGTGTGTGTATATATATATATATATATATATATATATATATATATATATATATATATATATATATATATATATATATATATATATATATTAAATATACACACACACACATACATATATATATATATATATATATATATGCTTGAGGCTTGAGTGTTGGCACTTAATTATTTAATTTGATATCCAAGACTGATCAATTAGAATAAAGCTAGAAACACAGAACTTTTCAAATACCTGGCTCTGTATTCTTTAAATCATTTTGAGCAAGAAACTCCAGCTCAAGCTATAAGTCCCAAAATTTTGACGGTATTTAATTTTAATTAGAATAAAGCTAGAAACACAGAACTTTCAAATTAATTTTGCAACTTTGCTCCTTCTCTTAGACTACTAAATTTCCATGACATATGGTAGTTGCATCCTACTGTACATGTAAGAATCATATCTGGTTTTGCAGCTTTGACCTTGAGCTTCAGTGTTGTGCTCAAAAAAGTTGAGTAGCGATAACAAGATTTCCAAGATGGCAGCTGTGACAGCTATATTGGATGTCAGATCGGTATCATTTTCATTTAGGACCGACTTGACATCATAAGAAGTCTTTTAGTGAAGACTCCATGTTGATATGACAATCCATTCAGGTGGAGTAGCAATAACAAGATTTCAAGATGACTGGTGTCCAAGCAGCACCACTTTCATGGCAGTCCTCCATGTAGATTATGAGGAGCAGCGATAACAAACTTGTGCTAATGGATGGACGGACAACAGACCATCCCATAAGATCTCCTGGTCTATGATCAGCAGAGCTAAAAACAGCAAGACAAGTTGTGTTCACAAGATTCTGCAAATCATTCAGCTGCACGATAACTAAAGAGCATTATCTCTAAGAAACATTGCAAGAACACAGTGATTTGTCAAGACACTGTATGTGCATCTACAGAAAATGACAATAAACATATACAAAATTCCATGACAATCCACTGAAAATTGTGAGTCTCAGACTAGTTGCATTCACAACATTCTACCGTATATAACACTGAACTCCAAGTCAAAAGGAGCAATAACTCTAAAAAAAATCGAAGGAGATAGGGATTTTTCTACCGTTTTCAAAATGGGGTCAAGGGTCGATGGAATTGGGAATTACGTGTAAAAAGGTCACATTGGAAAATTTGAAATTTTTGAACACACTGTTAATTGACAAAAATGTACCATGAAAAGATTCTTGAACATTTAAATAACTGAATAGCCTCTATCACTTTACATCCCTTGCTATACTCATTATAGTAATTTTATAGATATACTCATTATAGTAATTTTATAGATAAATTGCATCTGATTTTTTTAAAGTTCTGATTGGAACTTTTTTGCACTCAAATTGGGAAAAATGGAGAGTTTTGGGCATGGGGAATGGGGCCGACCTTTTGGTCCAAAAAAAGCCAACAAATATCCCAGAGGAGCACAATGATCTGTCGATATATGCAACTTCAGATGATGACCATAATATCTACCAAGACCTATAGCAATCCATCCAAAATTGTGGGACTAGTTGTGTTTACAGGATTCTGTCATACATTTTCTAATCCATCAAAAACTGAGGCTAGTTGTTTTCACAACATTCCATCATAAACTGTATTCAGCAGTTAATCGAAATGGGCAAAAGTACTGAAACAATCTCTGATATTCTTGATAAACTCCAACATAACAATTTTGGTAACAACAATATTTTCTTACATGTCTAACATGTTAACAAGCTAACATGTTCATGAAAGACTTGAAAGTGCAGTGTACAATTCATTGTCATGGCCTTTGACCTTAAACCTGATATTATGGATCACTGAACTTGTCTCAATGTTAAGTTACAGCCACATGCTAAATTTGCTTAAATCTATAATTCATATACATGTATATATTGTATGCTCTTTGTACTATCTTATTCAACTTATAACAGTCAATATTTGTAAGTGTTTTAATCACTCAAACCTACTTTTGTTATAATTGGAAGAACAGAGTTGATCTTTTCAAAATGCAAAAGGTCACTTTATGATAAAATTATTTTTCATGAATACTTTACTAAAGAGCTAGCCAGCCACAAAGTTTTGTCAAAGTAAGTGATAAAAAACTCAACATATCATGCAGAAACCATTCTTCTTCACCGTGACCATGACATGTTGACCCTCAAATCAACAGGTCTTTTTCTTATCTCAAATGCAACTCATTTACAAAATTTGGTCAAGGTATTTAGTTTACAAGACAAGTTATTACAGCACTAGCTCGATAACTCGCACCCGGATAACTCACGAACCCGCTTATAATGCAGGGTCAAGCATGGATCCCATTTTTTTATACTAGAAAATGCCCAAAACATTGGTCCCTATTTGTTCAATGTGAAAAAAATCGCGATCAAAATTGGTAAATGCAACCTTGATATATCGCTCGTTTTATCATCAAAAACAGTGGTTAGTACCCGGAAATTTGAATCAACATCCTGAAATTCTCAACCTTTAATAAGAAGTCATATATTTTGTTCAATTTTCTTTCCAAACAACATTCTCAGAACACTGTAAATAACAATATTCAACAAAATTTTGATCAATGAAAATGTCACTAATGCCTTCTGGTGGCAACACTTTAAATAATAAATACCAATTAAATAAGTTTTGTCAAATGAAATTTGTGTTTTAGTTCTATTTTATTCGGTTTCAGTTTAATCATCATAAGTGCAATATGCCCTCTTGTATTCAAACGTGAAAAATATAATTCATCCATCACAGCTATGTCCGCGAGCATTTCCATGAGAACCTAATTAAGCGCCGACAGTTTTTTTTGCGGAAGTATTTGTTGTTGTTACACTCAATTAAAAGCAGGCCTGCTTTGTATTATTACGTTAATTACCTCTTTTGTATCAAATCAAATAAAGGGGGGGAATAAAAGAAAAGTTAAAAGGCGTGCAAATCCTACCTGTGTAAGAGCTAGTGGTCACGGCTGTGTGTCAGGTCAACTCATTTCAGTTGATCAATCAAACACTGTTATAAATATTATTATGTAAGCAATATAATTAAGGTACCTTAAATTAGTCTACTCATTCACAAATGTGATTAAAGATAGTAAGGCAAACAAGCGAAATGAGTACTTGGTGAATAAAAAAGCTTTGTTTCATAGATACGGTTCATTAGGGAGAAGTGAGTTCCAGAGTTTGTAGTGAACATACAATTTCTAAATTGCCACTTAGAGATTTCCTCAGGGATGAGAAGAAGTTTCACTATTACTTGCAATGAAATCACGGCATCCATATTTTATTAACAGAACAATAAATAAATCGAGTTTCGACATTAATGGTTGTTTCGTGAAATATATGTCCCCAGTTTTTGTAAAAAAAGGAATCTTGTTTTGCTGTGAATCAACAACAACAAAAAGCAGTGATGTAATACACAATGTATTTGCGTACACATGTTGTTGAAACCGCTTGGACTAATGATGTTAACAATCTTTCAGCAGTTGGATATCTTGAAAATAAAGGTAATTTATGCAATAAAGCGAACTGTGTTAGAAAAAAAGCTCTTTATTGACAATTATTCCCAATGCAATTATAAAACAAGTATTCAGCATTAAACAGCCCCGTTACCCCCCTCCCCCCCCCTGTGGTTTTCTCAATGTCCAGCGGGGATGGCATCCCCTTCTTAAATTCTGTTGTGTGCGAGTTATCGAGGGAGAGGTGTATGTTGAAACAGTATTCCTTTTATCAGTCTGTTACCTTGACCTTTAACTTTTGAGCCCAAAATTGACAGGTCTCTTCCTTACCCAAAATACAAGCTACTTGCACAGTTTAGTTATGGTAGATGGTGGAGAACGCAAGTAATTGTGTGGGAATGAAATAGGTAACAGAAAGATGGATGGATTGACAGACAACATCATAAAATGATGTATTCCCCCTTTTGGCCTGTATATGCAAAAAGGAAAGAAAATTAAAAAGTAAATTGTTTAGACTGTGGATAGGGGTTAATGTTTACAATACAAACCTCTGGCAAAGGTTTTTCTACACGTATCTGGATAGGTACCATTTCATCTGCCTGAAACCTGTATAGGTATGGTTCATTTAACATAACTGGTTTGTCATCTTCACCTTTTTTCCTTCTTCGTTTGGCATTTCTGTTGTAATCATTCTCTATTTTTTTTTGTTTTTCTCCATACTTGTCCCAAAACGCCACCACCCTAACTGTTTCATCAAAACGAGATCTCTGCATATGTGCATACTGTCCGCTTAAATAACCACAAATGGGCAAGATTATATGTTTTAACTGCAGACGTGTTGCAATCATGTCCTTTGTCGATTTTGACCAAAATAACCGTGACCGCTCTAGCTTGTCATGCTCCATTTCAATTCCATCTATTACTATCGGTCGCAAACGCGTGACTACTGCATCAAAATCCAAAACACCATCCTTTTCCATGCTGCTGTACATATCTGGCAATCCATCCAGAAGGTGAGTTTTAGTCCGGTCTTGAAAATATTGAAGATTTTTTAGATTTTTTCTTGTTCTGAGAAGAGTAATTTTATTTTCATTGTTTGTCAGGTGTTTGATTCTTTCTTCCACTGTAGGCAAGGTCAATATATTTTGTGTCTCGTCGTGGATCTTCCATGCTTTTTTCTCCGACAATTCACCCCATACTTGTCCTGGGGGCCACCTAGGTTTTATCGGCGGATACTCAACTTCTTGTGCTTCTTCTTGAGGCTGAACTTGTGCTGAATAATGCCTTCTGTTTGTTACACAATACAAATAATTATGAATATTAGGCACAAACTTGATATACTTCAATCGCACCAAGGAAGCTGCCATCTTAGATTAAAAATGTTTCCTGCAAATGTAATTTGAAACGATTTGCAAGCTGCGCATACCGGTATGTTCAATTTGCAAATTGCGCCTGAATGGGATGGAATGTATAGAATGTTTCGCAAACATATAATTAAGCGTCTGAGGTCAGTTAAAATCATTAAATTTTATTCAAGGTGTTGTTTATTTCATGCGGCCTTTTCTTCTTTTTTTAAGTACTGAGATATATACGTTTGTGTATATGTCTGTCTGTTACTAAACTGCATAGAGTGTTAACAGGAGTGATGAGAAGTGTTGGGGTCTAGATTTTGTTTTCATTTTGTAGAAGAATCAGTGTAAATGATGATACTAAATACAACAGGAAATAAACTTAGCAAGAATACACTGTGAATTAGTGTGGAGTGTGATGCATGGATGATCAAATATACGCGAGATTTGCGAGGCGGATAAAGTATATGGGTGATGCAGAGTTGTTAATATAATACCCTTACCCAGAGTGATATTGGTGTTTTGCGTACCAGAACAGAAGCAGTTTAAATGAAGACATTTCTATGCTACGATATATTTATGTAAATGTATGTTTTAATATCAGTAATACCATCCTGTTGCTATTGCATAGCTGGTACTTTTCCGAAAGGAAAATACCCCGTGCGTATTACGAAAATTCATCCTCCCATAAGGTGAACCAGGAGATTCCAGAACACTGGATCGTCCCTAGGACACACCGCACATATTGCCCATGTGAACTGCCGCTTCCATTCTTTTCTCGGTCGACATGTTGTAATGCCCAACATCGTTAACGTCAAGAAGATTTAGCCGCCGTTTCGTGGGTTCAACAAGCGAATTACTATTTCTTTTGTGTGCTTATTCTTCTGAAACGTTAGGATTATACCCTGATCGAGTTTTATCGCTGTTTAATTAAGCTCTCTTGAGAGATTTTAGCATTTGTTCAGTACAAGTGGTGTACGACTTGGCATTTTATGTTATTCCTTTTGTACCACTTTCATAGGGCGCCATGTTTCAATTTGGTTGTGCTATTTCTAGCTAAGGGAAGGTATTTTGTTTAAATTTCCCTATCCTTGCATAATTGCAGTCTACGGACTCGCCTTTATCCATTTTATTGTTCCTTCCGAATAATTTAATTCACCTTACCTATATCGTGAATTGTACTAATTTTGTTTACGTGGTAAGCAGGTCGCACACCACTTTTTACCTTCATATCTCGTGCTCGGTTATCCAGCAGGGGTTCTTTTTCAATTTTAGTTTCAAATAATCTTCCTTGATTTTTTTTCCATTAGTATTAGCAATCGTAACCTACTGGTTGTTTGCTTATTTAGTAGTCCCTAGCCTTCTTTAAGCCTAGTTGACTTGTTTATATTGCTTTTTTTTCTGTTCTTAGTGTAGCGTTGCTTCCTTTGTAGAATTTAATCTTTTTTGTGAAAACACTAAAGTAAGGTGACTTCTAGCTGAAATTATTATATTAGCGTAGACTTAGTCCACCATTACCTTGTGTATACTGTTTGCTGCATGGAAGATTTTTGTTTCAAAAAAAATATTCTTTTCAGCTCTCTTTTACAGGAACAATGTCTAAGCAAGGTGTGGGTAGATGTGGTCACAGGAAATCCCCCTGGGAAACATACCACACTTGCTTATCTTGCACATACTGTGAGAGGACAGATGGTTATCCCTTCTGCAGCCTATGTTCGGACGAGGTCTGGGATCTTGCCAAGAGTAGACGAACCTATAAAGCGAGGAAGAAGATATCATCGTCTTCTTCAGAGTTTTCGGGGTTCTCGTTCTCTGAGTCCCTCGGGTCTCAGAGAAGGATTATTCAAGCCTCAACAGAGACTCTTAGGGCTAGAGGACCCCCTCTAAAGGGAAATTATAAACGGGTGGAGAGTGAGCCACGGTCTCCCGTTAGCGAGGAGCAGCACCCTTCCCATTCCATGAGAGCAAAGAGCGAGTCGAGCCCCCCCCCCCAGAGGAATGGGGAGAACCCTATCTTTTCCACGAGGACAGAGAGCGAGTCGCACCCTCCACTCTGGCAGGAGCAGCACCCTCTCTCGTTCAGAAGAGAAGAGAGTCCCCCATGAGGGGGAGCAGCCCCCTCTACTCACTCACAGCTCTGTATGGACCGAAAGTATATGGCCCCCCCCCCCAGGGCTAAGTGGAGAGGAGTACCATTTCAGTCCCCGGGCCCGTTCTTAGCGACGGGATCGAGCCCACCGATAAGGGGAGAGCTCAGATCTAAGTCTATCAGGTCTCAGAAAGGGTCTTCCTACATGATTTGAGTCACCTGACGGATCTTTGACCGGTGATCAGTCACCGGGACCCCGGGATCGGGCACCGGACACCGATCTTTGGAGCCCCGACAGTACGGGGAATAGGGATCGGACCGAGTGCAACCCTCACCCCTCTCTCCAGACTGCCGTTTCATCCCGCGGAGGACTTAGAATCGACTTACAGATGCCAGATTAGGGAAGGGATTGGATCGCCACTCCCGCCTTCCCTATTATCCCTCTAAATACTTATGGGATGTGGGGCCTGTCACAGCAGGAAAGTGATTGACCCTTTCCCTACATGCAGCCATGGACTTCTGGACCTTGTCCGCTTGGTAGTGAGGTCGTGGCTGCGGGACGGGGATCTATATCGTCTTATGAAGTTGGGTCAAAAAGGAGGGAGGGTGATAGACCTTCCTTCCCCATTAGCTCTAGGCGGATGGAGAGTCGCCCAAACCCACCTGCTGAGTCGACCGCTAAGAACAGTCCGTTAGCTCCGCGGGAGGAGTTACTGGTTCAAGTTTCTCCTACCCTAAGTCGGCCACGTACCAGAGACATTGGGTCACGTAGTCCTGCCTACCAGAAGAGAAAGCAGGACAAAGACGTATTTTCTGTCCTCGTCGATACGCACGAGTTTGACACAGAACAGACCGATGTGGTACCCCTCCCTTCGGGTCCTCTTCCCCCTCTTATCCGTCGGTAAAGACGGAAAAGGAGGAGAAGGAGAGCTCTTCTGATAAAACGGTAAACAAAGTTTACCGCCTCTTGCCCAGTGACCTGTGTCTGAAACCTTTAGGTTCTGGTGACTCTAAAATTCTTTCCAGTTTGTAGTGACTTCCTGAGGCAAACTCTCGACCAGATCTCTTGTTACTTCCTCACACAGTTACGATCAAAGGGCTCCCTCAAAGGTTTAGTAAGGGGTGGTCTGTCCCCACTAGTAACCGTAGTCTCGCATGCTGACCTCTGTTCAGCAGCCTCGTTCAGCCTGCTGAAAGAAGAATCTCTGTCGCCAATGACTCTCCATTGTTTGTAGGAAGCGGTGGCAAAAACTTCTAGGCGTGCATTGTCCTTGTCCGTGGCCTTGTCAGCGGAGCTTCTCCACCTCCGATGGGTTGTTGCTCTGGACACTTCCAAGGTCTTACTAGAGCACAGTAAGAACCTTCTGAGGGTTGCTCCCCAGGAGGCGGATAATCCCATCGGAGGGCTCATCCCCTCCGTGGCTACTAAGGATTTGAGAGACCAAAAACACCGGTCCCTTGCATCCGCTCCTGGCTCTTCGAAATCGGCTAAGAACTGAAACCATCCTGACCGCCCTCAGGTTCCATGGGCTAAATTCTTTAAAGCTGTGCAGACTCAGCTAAAGCAACAACCCCATTTCAGAGCTCCCTCTCGGTAGGCGGGTCCTAGAAGGGCCCGCCGCAAAGACCCAGGGAGGAAGTTCGCGGGCCCATCCCCCTTTCCTAAGGACAAGGGTGAACAGCCTAGGGACTCTCTCTCTCTCCTGCAGAGCATACATCTTCATTTGGTTCCCGCTGGCGCCAGACTAAATTTTTTTTCAGAGGCTTGGTGTGGCGTAACGGTCGGTAGCTGGGTCTTTTCTATCACAAAAGATGGCTACCGGTTTAGGTTTTGGGATCTCCCTCCTCTAGTAAGGTCCACTATTCTTCCACCCGTTAAATCTAGTGCACTTAAAGAAAGAGGTTAACTCCCTTCTTCGGAAGAGTGCAGTATAGAGGGTGTTAAAAGATCAATCTCCGGCCTTCTACGTCCAGATTTTCCTGATTCCCAAGAAAGGGGGAAAGTCCCGTCTATTTATCGACCTTTACTCTCTAAACATATTTCTGCTGGAGGAACCATTCAAGATGGAGACCACATCCTCAGTTAGGAATGCAATAAGACTTAGCGATTGAGCGGTCTCCATCGATCTTCAGGATGCGTACCTTCACATCCCTATCTTTCCTCCACACAGCGAGTACCTCTAGTTTTGCTTCGATGGGGAGGTCTTCCCATTTCGGGCTCTGCCGTTCGGCCTAGCCTCCGCACCCAAAGCTTTCGCCAGGGTCATGTGAGTAGTTGTAGCCCATTTAAAGTCACTAGGTATCCCAATCATCCAATATTTCGACGATTAGTTGATCCACAATGGCCGACTAGAGTCCCTCAGACTAGATCTGTCTCGCTGTTGGTCAATAGTGACCAGGCTGGATCTTCTGCCAAACTTTGAGAAATCAGAGCTCACTCCATCTCAAGATTTTGTGTACGTGGGTATGAATTTCCTCACAAACGGAGGATTAGTTCGTGTCCCTCAGGACAGAGTAGACAAGATCCTGTACCTGTTGGAGGCGCTGAGAGTAAAGATCACGTTATGAGCTCGTATTTTTCTCCCTCTGCTGGGGAACTTGAACTCTGCAGCGGACCTGGTTCCCCTACACAGACTGCACTTGCGTCCTCTCCAGTTTCTCCTTTAAGCGGCGTGGAAACTGCACAGGGACTCTTTGAATGCTCCGATTTCTCTAGGTCAGGATTTCCACCATCATCTGATTTGATGGACAAGCCGGGACCAGTTTCTGGCCGGAGTCCTCATGTACCCCCCCCCCCCCTCAACCCAACTCTTACCTCTTCGCAGACGCGTCAGATTCAGGGTGGTGCGCTCATCTATAGACGGAAGTACTGATTCTTCAGGGTTCATGATCCCGGAAAGAATCTACCCTCTATATCAACAGTTTGGAAATGAGGGCAGTGTTCTTAGACCTTCAGGGATGCGTCCACCAAATAAGAGGTTGCTGCGTGATGGTCTCCTCCGACAATACGTCGGTGGTTGCGTACCCAGGAGACAAGGAGACACACATGCATCTTCTCTCTGCGTGGAGGTTTGGAACCAACTTTGGTGGGTTCTGTTTTGTTAAACTTTCCCACCTTTCAGGATGATCCCACATGTCCTACACAAGGTCAGACACTCCAGTGCTCAGCTCATCTTTATGGTCCCCCAGAGGCCCCAGCGATCGTGTTCCAACGATCTTCTCAATCTGCTGGTGGACCATCCCAGGACCTTACTTCAAAGGAAGGACCTCCTGCCGCAGCACAGGTGTTCTCTCCTACACAACAGACCACAGATTCTCCATCTTCGAGCTCGGCTCATCTCAAACGATCTCTTCGCAAAGAAAAGTTTTCGATCAAAGTTGCCAAGTGCATCACTCTGTCCAGGAGAAGATAAATGTCTAAGGTGTATGATACCAAATGGAGAATTTTTTTTAATTGGTAAAGTAGAAAAAAAAACGTGTCAATCCTAGCTGTCCATCTATGAGCGCAGTGGCTGATTTTCTTCTTTTACTTTTCGACGAGAAACAATGATCGGTTTCTACTACTAGTATTAAGGGCTATCGAGCAGCCCTTTCCAACACTTACAAAGTTTCAAAAGGTCCGGGCATCGGGACAGATTCTCACTTAGCAGACCTGATCAGGTATTTCGAACTGCAAAGACCAGTGTCTCGCTCTCTAATACCTAAATGGAATATTACTTGTGTCTTGTTGTCTCTTAATAAACCCTCATATGAACCTTTTGGTTAAGCTTCCTTCGAGAACCTTACCCTCAAGATGGTTTTCTTGTTCGTCTTAGCGTCTGCGAGAAGAAGGAGCAGGGCTGTATCAGATTTAGTGGGAATTATGAGCCAGTTTCTCTCCTTTGCCAACCAGTTTTTTTTAGCAAAACACCAGCTTCCATCGGTTGCTCCACTCCCGATTGAGATCCCGAGTCTCAGCCGTATCTGTGCTGAGGATGATCAAGATAGACTTTTATATTCAGTTACAGCTCCACGTTTTTACTTGGCAGCCTCTAAAGGGAGAAGGAAGGGCAGGAAGCGTCTTTTCTTCACCATTAAAGGTTCAACTATATATATGCCTCTGGTGTCTATGTACGAACTCGTTCCGTCAGAGATGCCAGTAAGTATTAATATCAATTGAAATTCCACCATTCATCCAAGAGATGTAGTCATAACAAGATTTTCAAAATGATCACAATGGCGCTATGTTTGAGGTCAGATGAGCACCAGTTTTATTCAGAACCAGCTACATACCGACAACCTGATGTCGATATGACCATCCATTCAGGAGAAATAGCCAAATAAAGATTTTCATAACGGCCATCAAGGAAGCCACTCCGGAGGTCCGATCAGTATCTTTTTAATACAGGAACGACAGTAGTAGAGGACGTCACTTTAGAGCCAAACGGGATCCTCTGTTAAATAGGGTTAAAAGATTATAGAGCTAAACGGGAAATTTAACAGGCGCCATCTTGAAAGGTTTGCTTTGTAACAGTTTAGCACGGTCTGCACTTGAACGGCAATACCGTACGATGTCATATGTTTCAAGATGAGGAATTTTTCTATTTGTCAATGTGTGTGTGTGTGTGTGTGTGTGTGAGAGAGAGAGAGAGAGAGAGAGAGAGAGAGAGAGAGAGAGAGAGAGAGAGAGAGAGAGAGAGAGAGAGTGAAAAAGACACAAAACAAACTAGGTTTCAAAATGTTATGGGTTTAACGCCATTATTCAGCACATGATAGGCTATACATGGCGGCCAGTATATTTGGTGGAGGAAGAACCAGGAAACCTCCAGGGAAGAACCATCGACCCACGGGAGGCTACTGGCAAGCTTTCTCACATATCCACTTTGGCCGAATCGGAGACTCGAACCCACGCGGACAAAGGTGAGATGTCAGTGATCTGTAAAGGCGAGCGCCTTAGACCAGGCCCCCGGTTTCAAAATGAACATTTTTTTAATAAGCCCCGCTCACTTAAAATGAAGAGGCAGGGCGCCAAAACAGCTAATAAAAATTCGGGCTTCGTATTCTGGTCCTTTGGGCCATCATCGTCGCCCCGGGCGCCATTTACCCTTAGTACGTCACTGGAGGCAGGATTAGGGCTTGTCCCTTCCTCATTCATGTACAAAAGATTAAACATAAACATGTTTACAAGGTTGACAACGTTGTGGAGTCAGACTAGATTTTCAATGATCTAAGACGTATAATTTTTCCATGGATGTACACTACGTTTCTGGGCTAAAGAAAATAGATAACCATAATGTTCACCAAAGCACTTTTCTATTTTATCATCATTTCTAAACAGTCTGAAATATAAGGAAAGGGTACGTATTGAATGTAGTCGTTAAAAAAAAAATGCTACGTATGTGACAGATAGTAAATTTACCCAAAAAAAGTATTCACTCTCAATCTAACCCTACTCCGTCAGATTGTAACATATTGGTTCTATTTAGGCTGGAAAATGTAAGTTTGTCTTCTCGAAATGAAATGCCGTATTACGACATACGTTTTACAAGAGGAGTCTGTCTGTTTGGAACATGTTGATTCTATTTTGGAGAGAAATATAATGGGCTGAAGTTTTATTGACCGGGAAAATGTGAGTCTGTCTGCACTCTAAATTATGTTACAATTCTACTAGCCACGAGTTGGCATTTATCAAATAGGATTCTTAAATATTCAAGCAAATTCTCTCTGTTTGTGTTCCATATTTTAAATATGTTACAATTTTGTTAGCGTACTGTTTAGGTCAAAGTTTTGATACAAAGTTACAATTTGGACGTCTTCACTTGATATGGTAGATTAATAAATACACAGTGACTTTTTTACCCCCAAGGTCAATACACATGTGACAGTTGGAAATGTATTTTTTAATAAGGCACATAGTGCTTTGGCAAAAATGTAACGTGCTGAAGTTAATTTTGGTTTACTGTTGTTTGAAACAACCAAACAAAAGCATGTGTCTGTGTGTGTGTGTGTGTGTGTGTGTGTGTGTGAGAAAGAGAGAGAGAGAGAGAGAGAGTTAAAGCACAGTTATCCACTATCCAGTACCCAGTTTATTTAGTATCCAGCCTTAACAAGGGGCCTTACTCAACAAAGCATAAAAAGTGTATTATTATTATTATTATTATTATTAATTTTTCATGATGTGTGCGAGGGACTTGAACAATCTGACTCCCGACATAGGTGGGTGTCAGAGAGATTGAGAGAGACATGAGAGGGGAGATGTTAGAAGAAATAAAGTAGAACACCATTTTTGCGGCATTATATGACAAGGAGAAATTAACATTAGGTTACCATATTTTAGGAGTTTCTGAAGACATGGGTAAATTCTATGTGAGAAATGTTCAATGGCCATTTTTTTTTTTTTTTTCAGTCATCAATTTTTGAAAAACTGTGTTATATTTATTGTCAAATGAACGCAGTAACCTTGGGAGTATGCGAGACCTTAAGTCTAAAATTCTGGAAGGTGGCATTTCCTATAATCTCAGCTGGCAAAAACATGTGCTGGATCTTCTACTAGCAGTGAGTTTGAATTACGATTTGGCGTATGAAAAAAAGACAATGTTACAAAATTCCCTAAACCATAGACGTAAGAAAAATTTTAAAAATCGTCTTGTTCTATCGGCGATCTGGAACAAAAACTGTTCTACAAATTTTGTTGGGGGGTGGGGGGTGTGTGCAAGTTTATGAAAAGTACAAAACTTAAGTCACAGAGTCTTCTATCAGTTTGACTATTACAAATGTTTGAGAGGCATCTTAAAGCATGAACATATACAATTATGATTTAAATCTAAATCATCCTATAGTAAGATCAAGGGTATTTGTCTGTCAATATGTGTTTTTGTGAAACAGATTGAGAGATAGACGGGGGAGGGAGGGAGATAGGTATGTCAATAGATAGATAAGTCACGCATCAAATAGGAGAAATGTTTAGGTTATTAGGCGGAAAGTAACGGATATGTATGATTTTCAGAGCGGCGCGTTTTAGAATTTCAGTTATGAGGACACTCTAGCCAGTCGAGGAATGTACTTTATGAGTTTTTCTGTCTGTCTCTAAAAATGCAGTGATTCCGTTCAAGTTTTAAAAAAAGGTCAAACTCAAACTACATCCTAGTGATGCAACCTAACAGAGATGTGTGTCCGAGAGAGAGAGAGAGAGAGAGAATATTTCTACTTCAAACAAGAAATCAAGGCATACAGAGACTGACATTTTTTGTGTATATTTTCCCTATGAAATGTCAAGAATACACATCTAAAAAAAAACGTACATTTCTAGAAAAAATCCACCTTTTTTGGTGAAATATCACATGATTTAATATTTTGACCACACATTATAATATATCTATTTTTCCAAAGTGTAAATGTGAACTGCTCGCAAAATATTACATTCAAACACTCCGTGGTGTTTTTCCACATGAAGTCAGCATATCTGACATTGATCTCAAATCCAATTCTGTCAACAGCTTGATAAATGGAATGACTCGGTGCAGTGTGAAATCACTTCTGTATCGACAGACGGTCCAAAATTAATCGGAGCCAGATTCGGGTGTGATGGTGTTTAAGATTGTTAGCCAATGGGATCGCTTAATTCCATCCGATGTGTTTTGTCTAGATTTTGAGACGACATGCAATTCAAAACCTATGAACGGGCTTTTACGATTACATTTCTAGTGCATACAAACTAACGAATTTTGGAATCGCGCTAAAGAGGTCATGTACTGTAACATTATTTCTCGCCACGCTAAAGATTGTAATATTTATCGATTCGCATTTTTTTTTTAAAACAGTAAACATAGGATATAATTTGTCACTAAATGAAAGAGGAACTGTATCATTTATTGGTTCAAGTTAATTTTTTTCACGTAGACATTGTGAACTCCTCAAAAATTTATAGCAAGACATTTTCACAAACATAGGTAAAGCGTGGGGCTCTATATAAAGAGAGAGAGAAGTAATGGAGTTGAATCATATTTGAACCAACAATCATCATGAAAAGATCACGCCATTTTAACGAGAATTCAGAAGGGAAGCGACGACGACGTTCTTTGTTGCCGAATAAGATCAGAGAAGTGTTAGCCAAATTTCATGCTAGCGATGTTGAAGAGGAAATTATTGACCCCTATCCAATATCAGCTACCTCCACCGGACAGAGAGAGTCAAGATCTCGGAAAAAAGAAACTCGTTCTGCAGCTCCTGAAGATTATTGTCACATTCGAGAGACCCAGCAAGTGACTTCCAGAAAATTTTGAACCACCACTTACAAGTACACGGTGAAATTTAAAGATTTCAAGTCTAAAGGGCAACCCGAGAAAGCAACAGGATTCATTACGGATTTAGGGGAATCGATATTAGAGAAATTGAAACGACAGCGCCGAGCTAAAGATGACCATCGTTTGATTCTATCCATTACTCACGACAGTTTGAAGTCTCCCATCTGGATTGAATTGAGTACACCTGCAGAATTAACACTTTCCAAAATTATTGACAAAATTCACCATGTTCAACAATCAAATGACGAGTTTAACATCGCCGATGGAAAAGCGACTCTTCACATGACGGACGTTTCACCGCCAAGAGGCAGCGGACGCTGTAAAGTTTTATTGGTGGATGAACTTCGTAGTAAAAAACATAGTATTATCCAAATTAACAACCATCAAGACCAAATGTGTTTAGCTCGTGCCATCGTAGTAGCTCGAACTTATGCCAAGAAGAACGATACCATGGAATGGAAACGATCATGGATGAACATTGGACGATCGGAGAGGTCCCAACAACGAAGAGAAGCAGAACTTCTTTTGCAGCAAGCAGGCATTTCTAAAGAGACGGTGTGTGGAATTCCTGAAATGCAGAAACTTCAAGACGTGTTGGCCCCTCGTTATACTTTGAAAACCGTTTGTGGAGATCTCCTGTTTCGAGGACTAGATTTTCCAGATGGAAAATACATTCACGTTTATCATCATCAAGATCATTTCGATGCCATCACAACTATCACAGGATTTCTTGGATACGAATATAATTGCGAGAAATGTGACCATGGATTTAGCCATCAGGAGGAACATATTCCTTGTGGAGAGAGATGTCATGGGTGTTTTAGCTTCCAAGCCGTTCCTTCCTGAAAGACGAAAAATAATTCCATGCTCTACTTGCAAACGAACCTTCGTCAGTTCCACGTGTTACGAGAGACATCGCACGAAACAAGTTCAACAACAAAAAAGTGCTTGCGAATTACTGACAGAGTGTTCTACTTGTGGACACAATGTTCGGACCAATAACAAAAAGTATCACGTTTGTGCTGGAAAGAAACGATGCCGTTTTTGTGATCAAGTCTTTGAGTTAGAACATTAATGTTGCATTAAAAAATATGACAACAAAATGGAGGAAGAATTAAATGACAAGCAGCACAAGAAAAAGAAACAAGACCATGGGGTGGATTTTATCTTTTTTTACTTTGAATGTTCGCAAGAGACTGGAATTCACATCCCTAACTTTTGCGTAGGTCATCGTGCTCGTGACAAGTGTATACATGGACCTCTAATTCGTCATTGTCCAACTTGTAGTTCGATTTCTGGAGGAGGAGAAAAGATATTTCATGAATCGCGTACTCGTGCTGATTTTGCAGAATGGATTTTAGACCCCACCGACGACAGCTGGAGCGAAGAGGAAGTCCATCGTTACAGGAACTGTCATCGATACGCTAAATTCATGGCTCACAATTTCTCCGGTTACGACGGACAATTTATTTTTAAACATTATTCAAAACAAGGAACAGAATTTCTATCAGTCGTCCATGAACGGTGCTAAAGCCATTTACATGAAAGTAGGAAACGTGCAATTAAAAAATTCATCGAGTTATTTATTTAGTTATGCCTTTAACTAGAATGCCTAAAACGTTTGGAATGACAGAAATGGAAAAAGGTTATTTTCCACACTTTTTTAATACTGAAGCCAATTAACATGTCGTGCTCCCGCATTTGCCAGAAGTTCACAACCACGATCCTGACGGTATGCACACAGAACAACGAGAAGCATTCTACAATGGTACCAACTCTACTCTTCAGATTCTTTTGATTTTCAAGAAGAAATGTTGAAATATTGTCGATCTGATGTAGACATTTTACGACGGTGTTGTGTACAATTTCGACAATTATATATGGATCACGGAGATATCAATCCCTTGAAGGAAGCTTCTACCATTGCTAAAGCGTGTAGATTAGTGTACCGAAAAAAATTCATCCCCGAGAACACACTAAAAATCATACCTCCATAAACAGTAAACCGTCAGTCGTCGATACTCAGCCAAAGCTTTGCGCTGCCTCCATTACTTGTGTGAGACTGAAGACAAACACATACAACATGCTAGAAATGGTGGTGGTGAAAAGAAAATTGTATCTTATTTTGTAGATGGTTGGGATTTAGAAAAATTCACAGACGGTGTACAAATTTCAAGGATGTTTATTTCACGGATGTTCTACTTGTTATCCTCAACGAGACCTGAAAAATCCCTTCCCAGGCTTCATCATGGAAGAGTTGTACGACGAAACATACCGACAACGTCAGAATTTGGAAAGTCAAGGATACCAAGTGATAGAAATTTGGAAACACGACTACGATCGACGTTTCAAAACCGATCCAGAATTCAGACGCATCGTCAAAGAGTACGACGTAGTAGATATCAAACCTTTGAATCCACGAGAGGACGGACCAATGCTGTACGACGTAGACGAAGCTCAAGAAGAAGAAATCAAATACATCGTTGTGTGTTCGTTGTATCCTTGGGCGTGTAAATATGCTCGTTTCCCAACCGGACACCCTGAAATGTTGACAGAACACATCAACGAAGAACATATTTGTCAGTACGAAGGGTTAATCAAATGTCAACTGTTACCACCGACGAACTTGTACCATCCATTTTTACCACATCATTGCCACGGAAAACTGATGTTTCCTTTATGCCGTACGTGTGCTGAAACGTGTAATCAAAACCAACCATGTTGCCACGATGATCAAGAACGCGCATTGACAGGAACGTGGGCGAGTGCTGAATTGTTTCATGCTCTAAATCGTGGATACCAACTGTTAAAAGTGTCATTTTCCTACCACAGAACAATACCAACAAGATAGTTCTAGTGATGGGGTTTCTTTCCGGCTACGTCAACGAATTTCAAAAATTGAAGTAAGAAGTTAGCGGCTATCCAGCGGGATGTTTGACTTCATAAGACAAAGACAAATTCAAAGAACAGTACCACTCCTTAGAAGGCATCACTTTTAAATACGTGGAAAAGAACGAATGAACACGTTCGTTTACAAAAGTTATGCTGAATTCTTTGTGAGGAAAATTAGTTCAATGTCCCATATTTTCAAAGAAAGAGTACTTGCTAGACTCAAGTCAATACTTTCAACTCATCGACGACAATGGAAAACGCATAAACACGTGTAAATCATACGTGAAGATTTTATTTTGACGAATAACGAAGAAGTTCCTGAGTTTGCACCAGCCCACGAGTTAAGGAGCGATCCTACTAAACACCGCAAAGTCATGCAAAGTCAGACAAAGTCAGTTTATTTTTTGCAATATTGTAATTAAAATTTTATTGTATTATACTTCATAAGTATAATACAAATATTTAACAGAACAAAGGCAGATAGAGTATGACAAAGTCATATAACACAGATAGCGTATGACAAAGGCAGACGTGACAAAGCCAGATTTAATAATTGTATATAATAATTATCTTATTGAGAGACACATAATAATATTATGAAAGTAATATAAAATACATAAGTTTAATATAAGTATTTAATCGAGTATAGTATGCCAACGTAATGTAATAAACTTAAGATATCGTATGACAAAGACAGATTCATTGTGACAAAGTAAGATGTACTAATGCTTTAATATTATAAAATCAGTACAATCAAAATAGGCTGATTATACAAAGTATTATATTTTATATAATTTTGCATATGTATTCTTTTAAATGATATGTCAATTAAATATTTTATTAACATTCATAATCATATATTCGTGATGTACTTTCATCGAAAAAGATAACCATGACAAGATGTATAGTACAAATACAGAACATCATTTCACGTGTAAATGTCAAATTTGTTTCAGCGTAATCGTTACAGTGTCTTAAGCAGTAATACAAAACTTTTCTGTTGCTATTAATGTTTGCGGTATATGATGAGAAGAAGCGATTATGCTACAAACAGTAACAAATTACTCTGCCACTGTCGGCAAAATCAAACGCAGGTAATTAGTGATATTCCGCACCTTTAGCAGTTCTTGGCTATTTTGCATTGTCTCAAGCATTTATACAAATCTGTTCATGCAGTACTGTTCAAACAGTAACCATTTAATCAACCTTTAATTATATGCCGGCGTCTGCAATCTCTAACGTAGGTACTATTGCTGACATGTCACATCTGAAATTCCGGGCTATATTAAAGGTATGTATTGTTTTGCATCAATTAGCAGACTGATTAAACACCCGACATTTTAAGTTTGTGGATCATTATAAAATGACCAAGAATAAAAGTCGTCATCAAAAGTATTTTGTCATGATTCAGTTACAGTATTAATCTTCAAATGATTAATACTAAGTGTAGTTAACAATAAGTTGTTTAGTGGTATATTTAAAATATTGTGTTGTATTGTTTAAACATATGTGTTGTAGTGTAATAGTGTTTAAATTGTGTTTAGTGTTAAACATTCTCTGGATATAATATTCTTTATTAGATAACGTAGTGTATATTTGTTAGAATGCCTCCTGCCCGTGCTTGTAAGCAGGTCCGGATGAAGACCTTTAGAGGCCCTAAGCACTGAAAAGGTTATTGTGCCCCTCCCATGTAATTCAAAATAAAAACAATACTAAACTGTAATTTCTCTCTTTTTTTATTTTTGGTGCCCATGCTTTGCTGGTGCTGTTTGCAAACAGAATTGTGCCAATGATTCTGTCCATTGTGATTCTTGCTAAAGTTCTATTAAATATTTATATTATACTTATGCAATATAATACTGTCTTAATATTATTGTGTATATCTCAATGATATAATTATTTTGTTAAATAACTCGCCAATGAACGTTTATTAACAACTGTCGGCATATATATCGTTGTCACAACGCGAAATAAAGGGACACAACTAAGAGTGCACATGTACCAATTTAACTTTCAAACAACATTAAAACACGCTTTAAAAAAAAAATGTAATTACAGTATTGTCAAAATAAAGTTTATATAGTATAATATATACAAATATGTACAAATAAAACAAAAATAAACAGACTTTGTCTGACTTTGCATGACTTTGTCTGACTTTTGCGGTGTTTAGTAGGACCCAGTTAGGAGATGTCATAATTGCAGCATACCTGACAGCCAATGTCCGTTTAAAATTGTGTCCGTTTTGGAACGTTTAGGAGAACCGATAGTTGCATTGATATGACTACGGGTAATGTAACAAAAGAAAAGACTAGAACAAGCTTTCAAGATTTAAAATAGAAATATTTAATTTCCTAAAATATTAAAATATTTCAACAAACAATCAAAGTGAAACAATTAAAAATAACTTACAGTATAGAATATCCTTAAAAGTCCTAAGTCCTAAATTGTTCTAAAGTTCACTGATCCGGAAGTTAATCCAAATATTCCGAATGGAGATATTCCGAATGAAACCACTAAAGTGTTGATGTGTCTACAAGAATCAGTTATATCCAAATATTATTAATTCCAAATAATCCTTGTGAATATGGAATATCACACGAGTTCTAGAAATGTTTCCAATAATTATAACGGAGCTGTATAATACTTAAATTTGAAGTAACAGTACTAAATCCAGAATGTACTGTATAATAATAATAATATCACTGAAGCAGAATATCCACACAAAATGAACCAATCTCGTTTATGACCTCTCAGGCTGAACGAACTATGAAAGAATGATGAACGCTTCAATACATCTTATTATATAGCTTCTGACTGCGTAAATCAAATAAAAACCAATTTATTCTACGTCTCAAACAAACACATCAGAATTGTGATCTTAAACTCTAATTTCTGGTCAAAAATAATAAATCACTCCTCTGGGATTACGAAATCTAGGTCAGAAGTTCAAAAGTACAAATTCTCACGCGCTAGATCACGTGACATGACTCATGTTTAACCGACAATATTGATTTTCCCAAGATCAATGTAATGGGTCACATGTAATACCGTATATGAACTTTCTGCAAGACGACAGCTGTCAGAGTATTATGCAGAGATCATAAAACTATATAATTATTTAAAAACAAAATGATTCATAATTCCGTAACAGCATGTACATCGATCGACCTGGAGTTTAGGAGCTTGGACTGACGAAAACCCAGAAGACACTATTTTGAGTTTTGTCAGTGGGGGACATACACATTACGGTTACCAGTACCGATACAAATGAGGAGAACATCATACGAAATGTAAGGTGTAAAGTGAAAGGACTGACACTCAATTATCGTTCCAGTCAAGTGGTTGACTTTCATGTCTTAATGGAAGCTTTAAAGTCCGGTCAAGATCAAGACTTTCGCGTGAAAACGATGGATCCTCACCAAATTGTACGTTTGTCTAATCATCAAATCGTTTCTCGATCTTTAGAAAAAGTGTATCAGATCATCTACGAGACACGAGTGCGACTTCCCGATCACAACACATTACCTTACGGACACGCCGATCTCCAATATAAATAAAGTTCTAAGACAGAAAGAGCATTGCGAGTATAGATGTTGACCGAGAAAGACGAATTCCACACAGAAAAAATATGATGGCTCCTACCAAAAGTTAAACGACGTAGAATGTGATGCAGAGTGATGTTGTATCTTGTGACATCAGCGATGCTGCACAACTTTGCCGCTCGACAATGGAAAGCGATGCCGTTTGTGTTCCACTGTATGGATCTCATCCACATACTCACAAACCATTCTGGATACCACCCACTCATAGAGAATTACAAATCAAAGAAGACTGCACATTTCATGTGACGTTGCCAGACTATTGTCATTTTGAAAGTCGTTTCCAAACATCCAAAGGCAAATGGCCTAAATATATGGAAGGACCCTGTCCTAAATCTTTAGCTACATCAGCATTTATTTACTTGGGAGAAGGAGATAAAGTACAGTGTTTCAGTTGTGGCGTGACACTTCACGAATGGAAGTATAAAGATACAGCTTACCTTGAACATTCCAGATGGTCTTCGTGCTGTCACTACCTTCCTTTGGTTGGTCCAGAATATAATCCTCAAGTCGGGTACTTTAGAAGAGGAGAGGATTCGTAGTTTACCTCCTGAGCTGCAAGAACGCATTTTGCAGGGAGTTTGTCAAGATTCAAGTGAAACGCAAAGATCAATTGAATTCTCTACGACATATATGGTTTAACCATTGATATCTGAATGCTGTAAAAAAGCTGATTACCTTGAAGATCTTCAAATGGTTAGACATTGATCAACTACTTGACTCCTGTAAGAGTTTGGATGTCATGACTTCTGCCTACAATCTTGATACTCAGAATTCCATGAATCGAAGTCAGGAAAAGGTAAAAAACTTACAGGAATACAAAAAACTTATAAAAGAAGTATCGCCAAAAGAAGAAACGCTTTCACGACATGTGATGTGTGGTGAGGTAATGACTGAATTTCTTCGACATCCTTTACCACCCTTTACCACCAGATTCCGTTTGGCAAATGTGACTATTTCATCAAAAAGAAAGGCATTCCTGTAAATGACTAGCTTAGAAGAGCACATTCAGAACCTACCTTTGGAGTTGCATGAGCGCATTTACAGAGAGTTTGTCAAGATTAAAGTGAAATGCAAACTTTTTAAACTATTGCTATTTCCACAGTATAAGAAGACTGTTTCTTGGGAAAAACTATGACAAACACAAAACTCTATGTGGATGTAAAGCTTACCATGCCACGACTTGTCATCCCTGTTGCAGCAAATTCCATGGAAGGAAGTTCACGAGTTCAAAACTTTGTGGATTATCAATTACTGTTACAAGAACTGATTCCACAAGACGACACACTTCCTTTGAATTTTGGACAATGTGTTGTGTGTGTGTTCGTGACTACATTTCTTGGTTTCATTTACTTGCAGATTCTTTGTAGCAAATTTACTAACAGTACATGCAGCAAGCACATGACCACCAAAACTTTATCTGTGCACGAAAAACTCATTGTGTTAAAAGTGCTACAAATAGTGACAAAGACATTCATCCTACTATATCGACTCATCATACTTATCAAGAAGTGTGTTTAGGTAGTTGGCTACATGAAGTGATTTATGACTGGAAGGATGTACGTGACTGGAAAAGTCTTGGCTTCGATGCTTGGCTACAAGAGATGGATAATTATGCCAAAGACATTGTGTGTGACTGATCAAAGAAAAGAATTTAACTTAGAAAAAACCAGTGAGAGAAAAGCCAGAAGTGAAAGTGGAATTAGAGGGCAAATGAATTCCACAGAGACTAGAATGCCAGAGTGTTTACAAAGATTCAATGTGACACAGATAGATCAAGAATGTTGTAAACTTCCCTGTTTATATGCAGATTTGGTGATTTTACTTTGTGTCTTGTTTATATACAGAGTCATTTATGTCTAATGTGTTATTGTGTTTAATTTTGTACACCAACGTTGAAATGTAAATATGTTTTACATAAACTGTGTTTTATGAAATGTACATTGGTTGTATATAAGCTATGTTTTATGACGTCAATATGTTGTACCACGAACTGTGTATTTTGTGACATGTACAATGGTTACGCCATGAGCTGTATTTTTTTACATGTCAATATATTGTAGCATGAATTGTGTATTTTTTTATATTTATATTGGTTACACCATGAATTGTGTTTTCTGAAATAAATGTACATTGGTTGTACATAAAATGTGTTTTATGATGTGCACTGGTTGTAGCATGAACTGTGTATTTGTTTACATATATATTGGTTACACCATGAAAAAATTCAATGTATAAAATGTTTTGTGTCATTAATGAAATCACAGAACTCCAAACACAACTCAAGAGTTATAGCTACATCCTCCATTTTCAAAGTGTTTGAGGAAAGGTCAGCTCATGAAATTGGGCTGCCCTGTATCTTCGCCATTCCTTTAACATGCTGATTGCTGGACCTAGCAGTTCAAGCAAAACCCAATTTGTCAAACGTGAAATTGAACACAAATCCCTTTTGTTTGATTGATGATGGAGTAAAGCAAAATAAATTGCTTGAGTGAAGAAAGTGATTTTAAATTAACTAGTGGTCGAGAATTCTCGTACATTACCTACTGCCTGAAATTAGGATTTTTCCATATCAATTTCCGTGGACTAGACTATTCGCATATCCCTTCTTCTTTATATTTTTTCTCCACCTACTGTCCCTCAATACTTTGACCATTAACCAGGCTGTTACTATATATAACTTCCCGTCTTGCAAAAAAGACTGTAAATAGTCAAATAAATAAGAAACGACAGCTATCTGGAATTTTTACCAGTAAATTTCTCTTTATATCATTAGATGTTCTTGAATAAATGTAAACTACACAATCGTAAGATACGAAACTTCTAGATACAAAATTATTCTTTTTCACATGTTTTTACAATGGTACACTGATGCTAAGAAAAAAGAAGGTAATTAAATTTTTCCAATTGGTGGCATTGTGTTTACACAGGATTCCCCTCTGTACATTTATGTAAATATTAATGTATTTGTCCTTCTTTTTTTCCATGAATAGATTTTTAAATATAACAAAAATATATGTTTGTAGCAAAAGACTAATAACATCTGCCTGACTTATTACTGAATACTTTACTATTTTGAGTTTTACAACTGACCATCTTAAAAATGACGACTACTGTCTTGCCACACACAATAATTCTACGACGTTCCCATGTGTCTATCAAGGTACTGACATTATGATAAAATATTGATGAATAAAATTGTTAAAAATCTTTATGACATAAATTAAATTCAGTGGTAGTTGGATACATTCGCGAGTTCACTCCACACATTACATCAACTGAAGTAAGTCTGTTTATATAAAAATAAAAAATAAAATAGCTCTAACATATCTTAGATTTGTGATAAATGAGAAAATTCTGCCAGGTTGACAAAATAGAACCTCTAGGAGTGTTTGGATGTGATTTTTTGTGAGAACCTTAGATGTATGCTTTTTAAAAAAGATCTATTATAATGTGTGGTTGTAATTAAATCTTGTGAGATTTTTACCAACAAAAAGCTGGATCTATGGAATGTGTGTTCTTGAAATTTAGTAGGGAAAATATACCATAAAATGTTATTCTCTGTATGCCTTGATTTCTTGTTTAAAGTAAAAACAGAGATATTTATCTCTCTCTCTCTCTCTCACACACACACACACACACACACAGAGTGATCCAGTAGTCAGATTGCTCAAGTTTATAGAGTTAGCCTGTAAGGTCATCTCTCTCTCTCTCTCACACACACACACACAGAGTGATTCAAACGTCTGTTGCTCATGCCTATAGTGTTACCTTGCAAGATCCTCTCTGTTTGTTTTACAACAACACACACTTGAGTGTCTTTCTTTCTCTCTGTTTATCTCACACACACATGCTTTAGTTTTGTGGTTTTAAACACCAGTAAACCAAAATAACTTCAGCACATTATATTTTTGCTAAAACACTCTGTGTCGAGATTTAAAACAATAAATTTCCATACCTGTGATTCTATAGGTGGTAGGCCAAAAATACCGTTTTAAAGACCGTCTACCGCACATACCGTTTTCCAGCTGTCAAAAGTATGTTGACCTTGGGGGGGGGGGGGGGTAAACAAAGTCGGTCAATGTATTTATCACTCTAACATGGTTTTTATTAAATTTGATGAATAAAAGTTTGACCTCACATTACTTTAGCAGAATTGTAACATATTTAAGACCTGGAACACCCCAAAAGTTGTGATTTTAGCAGCATATTCTGACATATATTTAAGAAACATATTTGACACACGCCAGCTTGTAAGCCAAATGGGGTGGGGGGTGGGGGGAAGGTCTAGCAGATTATTGTAATATAATTTAGAGTGCAGAAAATATAACAAATAGACAGACACAAATGTGTTCATAGTTTTGTTTGAAATAGGAAAGCAGAGACATTTAGGAATATAATAAAGGAAGGTAACTAAGGGGCATTATAGAAAAGCCTATATATTTGTTACTTAATTTAAAAGAGGGATCATAGAGTGGTATGAGGGATAGGGATGTTGGTTTTATTTAGACGAGATATAAATTCTTTTTTATACTACTTCTTTTAACTCCTACCCTGTTTGAATAGGATGGTAGTTTTGTTTAAAATAGGAGGGTAGAGACATTATAGAAGGGGCTGGATATTTTAACTTTATTTATGAGGGATTATAGGTGGTACAGGGACAGGGTTGTTAGTTTTATTGATAAGGGATTTAAATACTATTTTATACCCTTCTTTTACATCCTACCCTGTGTGCATGCGATGGTACTTTTGTTTGAAAATAGGAGAGTTGGGGAAGATAGTGACTTCATAGATGGAGGTAGAGTTTTTTACTTTATAATAGGGATTATAGGGCTGTAAGGGAAATAATGAACTTAATTTTGTTGATAAGGGATTTACATGCCATTTTATACCCCTTCTTTTAAATTCTACCCTGTGTGCATGGGATGGTGGTTTTGTTTAAAGATAGGAGATTAGATGAGCGTAGGTAGTTTTGTTTAAAGATAGGAGATTAGCGGTGGGTAGGGACATTACAGATTGAGGTAGAGTTTTTTACTTTATAAGTGCGGGGATAATAGTGTACCTGGATATTAGATCACAGGGTGTGGATAGTAGATAACTGGGTGTTGACAGAAGATAATTGATTGGTGGATAGCAGATCACTGGGTTCTGAATAGTAGATAACTGAGTGTTGATATTAGATAACTAGGCTCTGGATAGTAGATTACTGGGTGTTGGTAGTATATAACTGGTTGGTGGATAGTAGATAACTGGGTACTGGAAGGCACACACACACATGCTTCAGTTTGGCGGTTTTCAAAAACTGTAAACCCAAATTAACTTCAGCACATTATATTTTTGTCAAAACACTTTGTGCCTAGATTAAAAAAAAAAAATTCCAACTGTCACAAGTATATTGACCTTGGGGGTAAAAAAAAGTTGGTCTGTGTATTTATCAATCTAGAATAACTAGTGAAGACATCCAATTGTAATGCTGTATTAAAATTGATGAACAAAACTTTGACCTAACAGTATGCTAGCAGAATATTTAAGATCTGGAATACAAACTGAGAGAATTTGCTTGAGCATTTAAGAATCCTATTTGACAAATGCCAACTCATGGCTAGCAAAATTGCAACATAATTTAGAGTGCAGACAAACTCACATTTTCCCTGTCAATAAAACCCATTGCATTTTCTCCAAAATAGAATCAACATGTTCCAAACAGACAGACTCCTTGTGTAAAACATGTGCTAATACAGCATTTCAGCCAAGTATCCTCTATGACAAGTGGAAGTCAAAACATTCACCATTGCCTCTGGACTCTGATCCAAAACTGAAGATCATGTTTTCATCAACTAACAAAACATTTACTGGTTGGTATCATCAGCAAGGCAGCTCTTAACGGAGTTATCGATCAAAATCCTTCGGACTTCCAGCATTTCAACATGTCAAAGATAGAAGTCACCCGAGATGGCCAGACATCGTGTACCAGACCTCTTGAACCTATTGAACCTAACTTTACCCAGATAAATTACTCGAGATCTTACTAGAGTCTGTTTGAAGCCACAGGATAATTAGGAACCAACAGCAATCATGACATTTCATATGACGATTATGCGAGAGGATATGCCTTGTGGGGATTTTATTTCACTCCAGACCAAGGCAGTGACGAAGGACATTTTAACCCTATAAAAGCAGGTCAACTGTATCATGATACATATGACTTTTTGAAAATTCTAATTGCAATATAGATTTACATCACTTGGTCTTGTAAATATGCATGCCAGCATATAAGCTTTATTGGTGTGTATAAAAATACACATATAACAATTTGATCCTGCACTGGTCTATGATTGAATCCTTCTTAGCTAACTGAAACTGCTGTAAGAAAAGATATGCATGCCCCGCCTACACCAACAGGAGACAATTTTCAATGCCCCACTGGTATGTTAGGGTGTCCCTTTGGTCAATCAGGTCTCCTTTCTTATATGGATTCTGGGTACATATGCCTCAAAATGACTGAAATACTTTACAAAATTAATATGCTCTATGCCTTGATGTGGTGCAATCACAAAAAACAACTGGACACACAATGCTACAATGTAATTCTGATAAACTCTATGTCTCACTTGTTTCAGTCCAAAGGAGTGCAGGGAGTTGAACAAGAAAATCTTCACAAGGGAGAAGAAAAAAAAAGAGGGAAAATTTTCTTTGCTTAAAACAAAAACCTTTACTAGCATTTCATATAGATAATTTCAACATCAGTTTCCAAACTTACATACAATATATATTCACGCATAGCATGCACCCAAATGCAAACATTGTTGACACAGATCTCTTGTCACATGATGACATGGCAGATCAGGGTCTGCACTGTTTGTCTGAAAAATCAGTAGAGGGTCTGTTCCAGTTTGCTGCATTATCATTACTTATTATTCATTCTTTGCTGCATTTTTGTTAGCTGCTGAGATAAAATGTACTTTACATTACATGTTAATTGTTTCCTCTGCCTGTTTAAAATGTACTGTACAGAATCAAGATTAAGTAATGATTGTGCGGTAGCTGGTTCCATGCAAAACCTGGTGCAGACACCCTAGTAGAACAAATAGCACATACCCTGTTATACCAATGTAGAATGCAATGGCAGATCCTGCAAGTCTGTAATGTTCACAATTAGTTGCATGTTATATATATACCATATATATTCACTTATAAGTCAAGTCCAACTGCAAACTGCACAGATCCAGATCTGCTATCACATAATGCTCTGGCAGATCAAGGGCACTGCAGTTTGTTAGGAATAATCAGTAGAACAAACAACATAGACCCGGATCTACTTGTGCATTATGTGACAGCAGAGCAGGGCCTATGTTGTTTGCATTTGGACTTGACTTATAAGCGAGTAACTACAGTAAGCAAATATGATCCATATCACACAAGCTCTTGAAGACATACGCTGATGTCTTTATAACAAGCAAAAATTAATTTAGTTTGAAGATCAAATTATGCCTAATTCTACCATGATAAGCCCATTATTGATGATTAGACCATCCCCAATTCTGAAAGTTTTTTTAGAAAATTAGACCATCCCCAACTTTTAAAATTTGTTTAGAAAATATTTAATATTGAAAGCCTTTCTGATGATAGGCCCACTCTCTACTCTTCAAGAGGTTGATAAGACCAGTCCCCTAGACTTGTCATTGAATAAATACTGTCAAACATTTATATTCAGAATAAATCGTGTATAATCTTTAAATTTATCACAGGCAGAAATATATGGTGATGATATATATCTGTTAAAATGGATGAATATGTCATTATCTTACTTTCATAAACGTTTCACTGTCTTGATACAACATCATAAACACTAACTTTAAATCAACCTAAAAATGACAAAATGACAATGTGTGTGTGTGTATATATATATATATATATATATATATATATATATATATATATATATATGAGAAAATACATGTAAATTTCTGTGATCTAGATCACTGACAAAATTGTTTAAGTTTAAATGTTCACTTTTATTAGTATTAAACTTTTTCTTTTGTTTCATCATTGCTAAAATTACAGATTTGATAGACCAAATGTAAATGATCCACCTGAGAAGACAATATAATTCCCCTACCCCTAAATCAGAGGCTTGTTCACAACATTAAATGCCACTACAGTCACCTTCTAAAGGCATATGAAGACTTAAATCATGCCATGGGATAACAATAAAAGTGATCAGGGATAACCTTGACTGTGACTTTATCACTAAATGTCACTTATACTGTGGAGAAGTACCATATATACTCGCTTATAAGTCGAGTCCAAATGCAAGCAACACAGACCATGATCTGCTGTTGCATAATGCGCAGGCAGATTAGGGTCTATGTTGTTTGTTCTACTGATTACTCCCAACAAACTGCACAGACCCAGATAAGCCAGCACATTATGCAATGGCAAATCTGGGTCTGTGCAGTTGGCAGTTGGGCTCAACTTATAAGCGAGTATAGATGGTATTTAAAACTTTGTGCAAACTTTACACAGTTGTTTAGTATTATTTAAGTTCTGCTTGTATATAAAACACATGAACAGAATGGAATAATTTGTTTAAAAATCCTACAATGCAGGTTTACACAAATATTTATCATCAGTAAAGTTCATATTTGCCATTACATGGAGAAAATAACCAATGTTAGGACTTGCCTCTAGTGTAATTCATACTGATATTTATATCACTCTGGAAATGGTTCATAATAACGTTGTGTCTCTCTTAGAGATGACTGCTTAGAAAGAATGCCTCTGGTATACACGCACACTGAGTAATTAAAAAAAAATAACTTAACTTAATGCTACATAGGTTAAAAGTTCTTACCCATTTTCAACTTTTATTGCATGAAGTGTGTGCACAAATTTGTCTTTGATTTGGTTGTAACGAAAATAACCACTTGATATATCACTTATGAATATTGTTCATTTTAAAGTATACAACTCAAAAAGTTTTGAAATCTATAAAAAAAAAAAAAAAAAAAAAAAAAACAAACTAGATTTGAAATATCACAGATGCAATAAACATTCTTTAACATTTTTTTAGGTGTGAATCTACAAGCTGGTTAGTATATACTGTTTCCAGTCATATTGATCCAAATTGAAAGAAGAAAATAAGTTTACAAATCCAGCAGAGTACAGTACTTCCTCACTATAAGGAACCTCAGTATAACACAGTCTGTTTTATAAGGTAATAGTAATACAATATAAAATGTACCTCTGTATAAGGTGGTAATATTAATACTCTGTAAAACATACCTCAGTATAACAGCCTGTTTTATAAGGTGAGTAATAGTAATACTATGTCAAATGTACCTCAGTATAAGGTGGATAATAGTAACACTATGTTAAATGTAACTCAGTATAAGGTGAATAGTAATACTATATCAAATGTACCTCAGTATAAGGTAGATAATAGTAATACTATGTCAAATGTACCTCAGTATAAGGTGGATAATAGTAATACTATATCAAATGTACCTCAGTATAAGGTAGATACTAGTAATACTATATCAAATGTACCTCAGTATAAGGTGGGTAATAGTAATACTATGTCAAATTAACCTCAGTATAACACAGCCAATGTTATAATGTGAGTAATATTAATACTATGTAAAATGTACCTCAATATAAGGTGATAATAGTAATACTATGTAAAATGTACCTCAGTATAATGTAGGTAATAGCAATACTATGTTATATGTACCTCAGTATAACACAGCTTGTTTTATAAGGTAGGTAATAGTAATACTATGTTATATGTACCTCAGTATAACACAGCTTGTTTTATAATGTAGGTAATAGTAATACTATGTTATATGTACCTCAGTATAACACAGCTTGTTTTAAAAGGTAGGTAATAGTAATACTATGTCAAATGTACCTCAGTATAACACAGCTTGTTTTATAAGGTAGGTAATAGTAATACTATGTCAAATGTACCTCAGTATAACACAGCTTGTTTTATAAGGTAGGTTATAGTAATACTATGTCAAATGTACCTCAGTATAACACAGCTTGTTTTATAATGTTGTTAATAGTAATACTATGTAAAATGTGCCTCAGAATAAGTTGCCCTAACATATAACAATGTTACATTGTTATAGCTTGCTTGCTCCAATAGTGTTATAGTGAGGAATCACTGTATACAATGGAACAGAAACAACAAAGATTAATGCATATCATCATATAAATAAAATATTCAAAATAGGTAATGAGGAACAAATGCATAATTTCATAGAAGTACATAATCCCAAAGAGAAGTAATCCACAGCTTTCTTAGTAAATATCAGGCCCCATAATCATGAAACATTTTGAGCATAAAATTGGTGCTCATGCTAAATTTTGAAACATTTCCATCTAATATTACCATATATACTCGTGCATAAGCCGATACCAACTGTAAACTGCATAGACCCAGATCTGCCGGTGCATTATGCGATGGCCGATCAGGATCTATGTTGTTTGCATTTGGACCTGGATTATACGTGAGTACATATGGTACTTTGCATAATACAATGCTAGATTTAAGCAAATGTTGGTACATCCATATTAATGCCAAACATGAATGATCTTGCAAGACTTCAAGAATAGTTTATCAAGTATAAGGTTTTGAACAAGGGTTCTATTTTTATTCTCAGTAACTTTCATGGTAATAGGGCTTGTAAGGTCATGCTCTGTAACTTTATTACTTCAGCCTATGAGACATTAGGGGCCAGCATTCTGGGTGGCAGGGGGTCCAGCTGGTGGTATGTAATCTGCCTTTTTAATGCCTCGTACTTAATGGCATTCTGTTTTCTCTCCTCCTGTAGCCAGTGAAGCATCTCAATACGATCCCACTTGATCTTGTCATCATAGGGTCGACCCTAAAAAAATGAAATATGCACTGAATTTTTTTTCTCAACATTTTCTTATTTTGATTGTACAACAAGTTCAAACAATTTATCATAAATTAGTGTACTCTCTCAGGAACAGGAAACCACAGCACCTATAGATGACCAAGGGACAATACAGGTAACCCTTCCATGTACTGGCATCTGGCACTGAACCCAGAATTACAAGGTTACAAAGCAAATGGACTCACCACAGTGCTATACAGGCCAAAATAGTTTGATACTTCCAAAAGAGAAAATCTGCCTTCCCTAAAAAATCTGCAGCAAAACTGTACATCAATTGTACTTGTCATATCCTTTGTTGTTGTTGTTGATATGGGTTTAACACCATTTTTCAGCACATTATACGCTATACATGGCGGCCAGTATATTTGGTGGAGGAAGAACCCAGAAAACCCCCAGGAAGAACCACCGAACCACGGGAAGCTACTGGCAAGCTTTCTCACGTACCCACTTTGTCCGAGCCCGAGACTCAAACCCACATGGACAGAGGTGAGATGTCAGTGATCTGTAAAGGCAAGTGCCTTAGACCACTTGGCCACCCAGGGCACCTGTCATATCCTTTAAATATAACAGAATTTTACATGTATTCAATCTCTGATCTTCAGTGGTAAAGTAGGCACATAATAACTTATGTCAACATGTTAAAGTATTATTACATTATTGTCATTCTCCTTCAGTAAAGTACAAGTATAAGAATTATAAACAAGTTGGAATGTAGTCCAGTTCATCATTACGGTAAACTAATTGGAACAGAATCAAAACTGTAAATTTGGAAATACTTGGCTGCATTTGAACTGACAATGTGCTGCAACAGTAGGGTTTAGTTTCCAGTATAAAAATCAAGAATATATCACTTGGGTCCTATAACTAGATGTAAAACATTCTCCATTTCTCATGAATGGCTGAGATAAGAAGTCTTTATTTCAGACTCCTTGGTTCATAAAAAGCTAACATACATATGTTGGTTAAAATATTAAAGTATTAAATAAGAATACATATCTGTTATAGAAAAACACCTATAAATGCAACAAATGTCGTTTATCTACAATAGGTATCGTCGATGATTGCAACCTCATGCGCTTGTTTTGAGATCCTGACGTCATCAACTGGGTCACTAGCATTTGTTGACAGTGAAAGTTAGTGCTGATTAAGAAATATGCAATGAAATGAGATTTAAATATGTACTACAATTCAAATCAAAGAACATAAAATGAAAATGTCCAATTTAACAAATGCCATATTTGCCTCAAGTTTGTGGCCCTGGAGTGTTAGCTGTTCAAGCCTAGGCCACTGTTCACATGTTGGTTTTCTTGACCTTTTTTTTAGTTGGAAACCCATGACAAAGATTTCTGAGATGGTAAAGGCAATGTAAAAACTTGGTTCCTATAACATGCACTTCTTATATATTGTTAGAAAAATCCATCCCATGGAAAACTATACAGTATGAAATTTTTCATTGAATTATTGAACATAAGGAAAAAATAAATCTTTGTTTTATAAGAACCTGAAAAAAATCTTTAAAGATTAACCATATCTTTAAATATTATAATTTTATCTAAAAGCTTGAAAAAAGTTTTAAAAATGCACAATTGTTTTTATTATTTTGATTTTTTTTATCATCATTATTTATAACTGTTTTACTGTAGTCAATATGGGTTTGAAAACAGTGAACTATATTACAGATGCAAATATTAATAACACATGGACACCATAAATGACTGATTTCTATACCTTGGCCTTAATGTCACATTCCAATCTTAGATCATGTGGCCTTTATTTCAGGGGCACAAATCATGGATGAACTTCCGGAAATAGACAAATTTTGACACGCTTGGAAAAAAGGTAGCTTGCAAAGATATTAGAGAGTTTATAAATATTTTTCAATGATGAATAAATTAGGAAGATATAGCTGAACACTTTCTATGGTGATCTGAATAGTTTCTCACAAAAATATTATAATGCAAGCATTAAATTTCACACTGAGTGCACAAACCATTGCTAGTCGAGTATATACAGCAGTGTGACCTAAGCAAGATAAACAGATATAAGACAACAGTTAAAAAACTAATAACAAAGTTTTAAATACCTAATTTGTACTAGTATTTACCAGAAATTGCAAAGACCTACTTTCAAAGCAGAAACTCAAATGATGACATTTTAAGGGAGACAAATTATTGGGAAACTTTTATGACAATCTTGTTGTGCTCTGGGTGTTTTATTTGATCATCATGAAAATCCATACCAAACTGGAATAAATAAACAAGGAAATATTTAACCAGAGTCATGTTGGACTCAAAATTTTAGGTAAAGTGACTCCCTCCTTTTTAAATATGGCAAAGTGATGAGAAAATGGGATGAAGTGAGGTCAGATTTGTACCGACAAAATAAGTTTGGTCAAGCAGTGTTTGAGTAGAAGTTTTAAATAACAATTGTGACTGGATGATGCATAACAGACAACACAGGATGGACGATGGACGACACGGGATGGACGATGGACGACAGAGGATGGATGATGGACGACAGAGGATGGACAGCGAACAAAGGACCATACTCGAAGCTTACTTGGCCTTAACATCAGTAGAGCTAAAATAAGAACACCGAATGAAAACCTGTATACCAACAATGTTGACCTTAACGTCTGTAGAGCTAAAATAAGAACACCAAATGAAAACTTGTATATCAACAATGTTGGCCTTAACGTCAGTAGAGCTAAAATAAGAACACTGAATGAAAACCTGTATATCAACAATGTTGGCCTTAATGTCAGTAGAGCTAAAATAAGAACACTGAATGAAAACCTGTATATCAACAATGTTGAAAGACAAAAATTAATTTTTTAAATACCAGGAGAGATAAGATATATGAAATACTAAAGCAATGGAAATTATCTTAGTGATAGAACAAAAGTCATTGATAATCTCCAGCTAAATAAAAAAATAGTGACTTTACATTTCTAGGTACATGTATAATGTATTAATAATCTGCACTAACCTTAAAAGTGATGACATCTCTGAAGCTTTCTTTGATGTACTGTAGCTCTACTCTAATTTCTGAGTCCAGGAAATCAATCCTCTGCAAAAAAATGGAGACACTTTTGAAATACACTTTGCACTATAAAAGCTATAAGAAATTGAAGCAGACACAAATATCCCACCAAGATGGGACAATTGAAGAAACCTTGGTTCAAGATGCAAAGGCAAACTTATAAGTCAAACAGGGCCATAACCTAATAAAAATTTTCTTCAAAAAGGAGTGAAAATAAAAGTATTCCTTCATACAAGGCTCGGCACCAAATTTAGGTAAAATCCATTCAATCATTCAGAAGTTATTAAGCAGAAGCCAAATTGGTGACAAACAGTATGGAGGGGTGGACAGATGGATAGAGCTGAAAATGTATAAAAAAAATAAAAGATAAAACTTTTCATTTAACAGGCAAAGTTAACTGGGACAACTACATATACATATAGACCAGTTGACCATATTATATGATTTTCTGAGTGCCTGATTTAGGTAACGTCTCCATCATGGCAATTATTTATTGCTGGTGATTTAAAAAAATGTATTGATGTCTATGAAAGTTAGATTAATCTGAGTTTTGATTTCAATGGGTCTATGCAGTTTGTTAGGCGCAATCAGTAGAGCAAATATAGCCCCTGATCTGCTTGCACATTATGTGGTGGCAGATCTACATCAATGCTGTTTGCAGTTGGACCCAACTTTTTTAAGTATGTATACATGGTATTCAGATAAACAAGAGTAGACAGTACCACGAAAATTTGTTCCTATTACCATATAAACTCGTGTATAAGCTTGGTCCAAATGCAAACAACATAAACCCTGATCCGCAGTCATATTATGTGCCGGCAGATCAGGGTCTATGTTGTTTGTTCTACTGATTAGTCCTTACAAACTGCATAGACCCAGATCTGCTGGCGCATTATGCGACGGCAGATCTGGGTCTATGCAGTTTGCAGTTGGTATCGGCTTATACATGATTATAGATGGTAGTCGAAACCTGTTAGTAGAGGCTCTTACACAAGTACTCATTTGAAATCAAATTATGAAATGAGTTGAATCATTTTTATCTTTCGTGAGACCTAGCAAAAATATACGAAAAATTCTGATTTTATTTGACAAAACTGCAGAATAGTAACCCTTAGCCCTTATATGATGTCAAGGCATCATTTGTGATGTCTTGAGGTCTTATTACATGCGTTTGATAGAGAAACATTATGTGTACATTAAAGTAAATAATACAGTAGTCACATGATACAATAACACAGTAGTCATGTCGTACAATAATACAGCAGTCATATGATACAATACTATAGTAGTCATATGATACAATAATATAGTAGTCATGTGATGCAATAATACTGTAGTCATGTGATACAAACATAGCATAGTCACATGAACCAAAATACAGTCGTCATGTGATACTGTGAATTTATTTTCATGGGTATCAATTTTCATGGTTTTTCAAAACATGAAATTTTCATCAGTACTTAAATTCGTGTATTGGTGATGGGGTCCTATTGTTTCTTGGGAAGGATCATTGCTCATTGAGTCTTTAAATTTGTGACCTGATGCAACCATGAAACTCATGAAAATTGCTACATATGAAAGTTGGTGAATTCACACAAAATGGCTTCTGTCTCAAGCTCACCTTGGTATAATAGCTCCGTTGCTGTGCCTCTTTCAGTCTCATGACTGAATGTCCTTTTGGGCCTGCAAAGATAGGATACATATGCATATGTATGTGAGACTTAAAGTGATAAAGGCATAATTTCTTTATGTGAGATTCAATTTAAGCACTGTATCAATTATTTGAACCTTGATCATTCAAACTTTTGTCTTTAATTTAGAGGAGTTATCATCCTTGTGATATTGTTGTCAAACCTGCATGTACAAATGAGAAGAATGAGCCAAAAATATAAATATATTCTTCATATCTAAGGTAATCCTAATTATTGTTGAAACCTTTTACATAATTATTTTCCTACATGTGAAACAATTTTTGCTAGACATAAATATGTATATATCCTCTGACATTTTCAAAGTAAATGTGAAATCCCAAAGAATGACAATGAATTTGTAAAGGGCAAAATATCAAGGAAATATGCATTTTTGTAATGGGGAAGAAGAATATTCTGTTATAAAGATCAAAGGTCTAGGCTCACTTTACTCTCTAAATGGACCAAAAATCTGGTAAAAAATACATTTTTATGGACAGATTTAATCTCTATCATAAAATGTTGCAATACAGATAACAGTTTAAATTGGTACCCCCATGATGTCATAGACATTGCTTGACATCATGACATCATGTGACGAAATGGTTGTCAAATGCTGAAAAATGCAATTTTAGCTAAAAATATATCCTTTTGAATGATATTTAACATCAAGTGCACGCATTACCCACTGCAATATTTTGTGAAGTGGTAGTAAAGGCTAATCATAACATAATGTGAAGGAACTAAGTTGGTCCGTAAATGCGCTCTATATTAAAAATAAAGATATTTGTTCTTCATTACTCTTCAGAAGATCATCCATGGGTCACAAAAACAACAGAAATTTCTAAACTTTTAAAACAAAATTGGAAACAAATATGATTGCTTAATCATAATCATGTTAAGAAATATTAAAAGAGGTCACTGTGTTTTTCATTCATATGCTATGTCAGCGGAGTTTAAGATGTTTAAATCAAACTTTTGAGAGTAATTTTAATTATGTGAAAAGATTGATTCTGTTAGTAGTAAATAAATAAATAAATAAATATTCAGCATTAAGTATCTCCGTTTCCTACTGGAAACATGGATTGTATCACGGAATTGATCGGATAAGCTCTGTCTTCTGCTCGTTAAGTCATATTATACTTTATATCAATCTGCTTGTGCGAAGATGTGAGATATAAATGTAATTACTCATTGCAAACTATTTCTTTTATCAAAATGATGTGAATTTGCGAAGTTATCAACTGTAAAATAAATTGCAACGTATCTGTGATGAATTTAAAGATAGTGAAATAGAGCTGTACTGAATACAGTAGACAACAATATATCGAGTGAGATACAGTGGAGTAAAAATTGTAGTGAATGACTCAAAATGAGTATGATCTGAGTTGAACTCATTATTTGAGAAAGAGTTACCTTTAAAAAAATTGAGACTTTTTGGTTTAGGACTACTTTTAACAAATATCAGGAGCAGATCCAGAGATATCATTTGGGGAAATCATAAACAAAATGATACAATCCATGTTTCCACAAATAGGTGAGGGGTCAGTGTGCCAGAACCCCTTGTGGGGGCCTGGGGCAAAGCTCCTGGAAGCTCCTCCATTTTAAGTTTTTCCAGGGCATAATTTTAACCATCTAACTGCAAAGAAAACTTACTTCATTTTTTTTGGGGGGGGGGAGGGTACCTGGCTCTGCACCCCCTCCCAATTCCAGATCCACCCCTAAATATGTATATATAACATAAGATGCCTGTAATTGTGTCTGTGGTGTAAAGGTAAAAATTGGCGTATATCATGTTGGGTACTGGGATCAAAACTCCAACCAACAGTTTGTTGGGTTTTTTTAAATGAAAAAAAAGTAAAAATATATTTACACATGTATAATTTTATCCATAGTGAGTGTGGTGCAAGCAATAATATAACGTGTTCATAAACCAACCTTTTTAAAAATTAATTTGGTGGGCATCACCAGGTTTCCTCTATTCCGAAACAAACAAATCGGCTCAGAATTAATCACACCCTCTTTCATCCAGTTCAAGTGTTTGCTGTCTGATAGATGCTTTAATTGGTCTCTCACTTGCCTGAACAAATACTATAGAATTATTGGAAACTCCACCCATGCTTCCGTCCGACTATTCATTGGACAACTTTATTGTCTGTTCAAAACTCTGTTCACTTGTCTGTACATTTTTCTGTCCATTTACCTTCTCAATCTGACCATCTGTTTGTCTGTGTATGGGTCCATCTGTTTATCTCTTCACCATCTCTCTGTATGTCCTTTCATCCAATTATTTGTCCATAAGTTTGTCTGTCCATCAGTTCCTTCATTGATTCGTTCACCAAGTGCCCATCTGTCTGTTCACTCTTTGCTGAATTGTCTGTTTGTCTGTTCATGTGTCCATCTGTCCATTCATGTTTACATTCACTGATCCATATCAAAGCTATCTGTTCCCCTCCCCTCCCTGTACATCCATTTCTCTATCCATCTGCCAGTTCATCCTATTTTTATCAATTTGTTATTGTATTTTTCTGCCAATCTAAACAACCGCCTGTTTGTGTCGTCAAAAAGTTGATATTTTTAATGTCATCTGCACATATTTTTTGTTCAAACAAAAGATCTATGAAAAATATAATACACAATGAAAGTTTGCTTTCTTTTCTTATCTGCACTTCCCATTTTGTGCTTTAAAGGAGGATTGTTAAACTTTTTTCCGATTAAGGAAATTATAAGAGGAAGCTATATATTTGATAATGAGAGTTGTTATTCTTCATTATGTACCTACCCACTTATCTACATAACTACCTACATACATACACTTCACATATATAAAACCTCAAACACACTTGCTAAATGTTGTATTGATTGCTTCCCATCTGGTCAAATACATTGAAGCTCAGCACAAAAAGGCAATAGCAGCTAGCTATGTACATAATTTAAAAAATGCAGCCAGGTGAGAAGAAGCAAATTATTTTGGTGCATGAATATTATCTTCATGAAACTGCAAATATGTGTGTGTGTGTGTGCACGTGTGTGTTTAGGGGTATGTTTTATTGCTCTGATGAAAACTAATGTTATTGCATTGGCATGTAACACAATCAGGTGTCCTTCCTATAATTTACTTGCATGAAATATATACCCATTCTAATCACCCAATCCTACCTCTTGAGTTGCAGTAAGGGGCAGTAACTCCCACAGTGGCAAGGGAATTAATTAAAAAAATTATGTGAAAGAAACTGTTTATCTCCTCTCCATCTCTCTTTCACACACATGTAACTCTAGATACATATTAGTATTCAACCATATTTTCCAGTAATACATACAACTATCAATAACAGTAATAAATGAAGATGAATTAGGGATTTTGATGTGACCAGCTCTGATCTGAAGGTGAAGAAACATTCACTATTTTTTCTATAAATTTGTTCTATTTTTTCGCTATCTTTAACTAATCTAAAAATAGCTAAAGTATCTACACTATATTACTCAAATAGATCTTTGGTATAAATTAAATAATTTTAGCAAGAAAACAATTCCCAATGATGCAATGGAGAACCATTGGCGCCTGATGCAAAAAGACTTTTAATGAATAAGAAAATGCTCGCGATATTGAAAAAACTTTTTGAATAATATAACTAACAAGAAACATACCGGTTCTGATAAATATAAATTGAAAAGAGAATATAATTTCTTTCTCTTGCACATCTATGTATACCATACCTGCCATAACACGATGTGTCACGCGAAAAAAACCCCAAACCCCCTTTCAAGAAACACAATTTTCAATAATCTTAGGG